>CM042148.1:16916349-16941349 GCA_023376005.1 Doryteuthis pealeii
TGTTATATAGCTTGATTTCACATTGCGTTAATACCCTTGGGAAAGGTATGAATCCAATTATTCCTCCAGCTATGGGTAAATAGCAGTGCAGACTGGGTTCTTTAACCATGGCTAGGTAACCAGTTTAGGAGAAGAAAAACACTGAATTCAAACCTGTTAAACCCCGCTTAAGAAATTGACCTTGTGTCGCATCCTGCTCGTGCGGAGGAGTTGGTAAATATATATATAGCTTGATTGTTATGAGACATGTTCGGTACTCCTTTACTCTCAGCTGATTATTTATGTCACTGATAAAGTCTATTGGCTCTTGTCTATGTAACTGAAATTAGATGAGATAAAATTTGCAGGGTGACGACCAGATTCTACATATTCCAAATTTAGGGAGGAACTGATGATCCATACACTCAAATTTGTTATTTGAATCCCATGTTTATTTGTGTTAATATAAGACATTTTTTCATGGTTAATATATTGTGGCTATACCAGAACCAGTGGTTGTTTATTGTCAGTGCTATCGTCTCTTTCTTCCAGAGGAAAAATAAAACTTAAGCGTATTACCAGTAAGATACCCTCCACAAAAAATCCACCAGTATAAACAATGAACAAATCCATGTCTTATATCAAAGTGCATTCGTAAGTTTTAACTTAGTTAAAGTCCAGTTATTTGTTATTTAATTAGACATTTGTAGGTTAACCTTATTAACGTGCTGCACGGGAAAATTAGAATAAGGAGCACGGATGAACTCAGTAATTGTGTATTTAAGGACCTGTCCTCCCAGACCGGGCAGAAAAAGAGTGCAGTAGCATTTTGGCTGTCGCGACGAGTGGAAGAGAAAATATATTTGGATAGTGTTGGTGAGAAGAGTGTAACACTGCTGGGAGAGATTGTTCGAGACTAAAGACTTGGTCAGTTGGGAGAGCAAACGCGTCGGACTTGACTATGCCCCCCACCCCCGAGTTTACTTTCATTCTTATTAGACTCTTGTTGGGTTATTTTATGCCAAAGACATTTGTTTTATTCATTCTAGTTGGGTATTCAATTTGTTTTTTCAAACTCAATTTTTAAAAAAATCATTTTTTGATCTATCTCATAGATGCAGGTTTTTTGCTCACATCAGAAACTGTTATTTTAAAGCAAACAATATGAAAGACCTGTTTGAAAATGTCAATATGGAGGATATTCTCTCTTTTTTTAGGGAAATAAAATTATACCATAGAATATAGACATGAAACAAATCAATACCATACAACATAATCCCCAATAATGCTAACACATTGTTAAAACCAATTACTAAAAAGTATAAATATAAATACACGATATGTATCACTTCATAACCCTTAGGCATGACATAACCCCAGACGGGTTGGTATACCATAGAATATAGACATGAAACTAATCAATACCATACAACATAATCCCCAATAATGCTAACACATTCTTAAAACCAATTACTAAAAAGTATAAATATGAATACACGATCTGTATTACTTCCTAACCGTTAGACGGGTTGATATGCCGATCTGTATTACTTCCTAATCCCAGACGGGTTGATATGCCGTTAAAATCAATAAACAAACAATTAATATTAAATAGGATTTAAGTGTGTGAGAATTGAATATGAGCACAGCAATTTCAGAGCACATTTCTATTTGTAATCGAATGTGCCATCCTGGTTTTGTATTAAAGATTATTCCGGTTCATTCAAATAAAAGGCTTAGACATTTAATGATTATATTATTAAATAACGATTTAAAAACTTAAGCTCCTTTAGAATACAATTAAAGATTCACAAAAATAGTACAATATGGGATTTTGTTACCAACATAATTTAAGTTCATTCTCTGTGTCTTTGGTCATTTATTCTTTTTTTACTCATTTCACAGGTCATAGGTCTTATATTAAGTTTTTACTAATTTGAGATTCATAACAAAATTCCTCTTCCTAGTAAAGCATAAGGTCAACGAAAGGGTGGACAGTAAAAACTTTGCAAACTTTTAAAAAATCTCAGGTAACCACGAGTCTCATCTATTATTCACGGTTTACCTCAGTCGGTAGAGCCTTCCACTAGGACAACCACAAGGTTCCTGGTTCGATACCGGCCCTCGCCAACTCAGCGTATGAGTAGCACAGGGATCTGTGCGGTAAAGTAAGGAGTTGATGGTAGGTGTGGTGCTCCACCTCAGATGCAAAAAAACAATCTCCTTGGTCTAGCGCTAGTGAAAAGGGGATAGACTCTCACGCTGTCTGGTTGATACCGACATTAGGCAGCCCCGATGACTTTACTTTTTTTACTTACGATGGTGAGGGTTAACAAGAATTAAGCAAATTCTCGTTTCAATTTAATAAAGGTTTTCTTTCCAGTTTTGATCTTTACCATTTTTCGTCTTTCTTTCTTTATTATTATTATTATTATTATTATTATTGGGTTTTTCACGCCTGTCGTAGCCGGTGGTTCACTGGAGGCTGAGTGACAGCAAGTCTCCTCAGGTCTGCAGGACTCAGAAGATTGTAGCCGATCTTAACAATGCTGTAGTTTGGATGGTCACGATTCTTCCGATTCACCCAAATTCTTTTCCAGGGCCTTGGGGACTGTTGCAGTTGGCACGACCTTTACCTTCACGTTCCATAGTTTTTTTAGTTCTCTGGCAAGGTCCAAGTATTTGTGTATCTTTTCGCTATCTTTTATTTTCACTCGGTGGTCAGCCGGGACAGTAAAATCTACGAGATGAAAGGTTCTCATCTTCTTGTCGAATAGTACTAGATCCGGTCTTCTGGCCGGAATTAGGTGATGCGTCTGTACCTCGAAGTCCCACAGATTTTTTTTTTTTGCGTCTCATTCTCCAGGACAGGTTCAGGTTTGTGCATATACCATTTAGTTGTATGGTAAAAATTTAATTTCTTGTACAATTCCCAGTGGATTACCTTTCCAACGCAGTCTTGTACTGTGTTTATGTTATTATTATGATAATAATTATAATTAGTTGTAGAAAATGGAGCTAGTCAACCTAGAAAGACCATCTAAGGGAAAGAAAACTTTGATTTTAAATATTCGATGCTTTGCGGTCATGTTAAAGCAGAAAATAAAAAAGATTCTGAAAGTAAATTCCAACAGAAAAAAACACAAGTGGAGACCCTAAAGCGATTTGCTGTTAACATTGACCTACTTCCGGAAACTTTTGCAGCTAATCCTTACCCAATGCCCTACATTTACTTGGATATTGTTGGTATAACCGAGAGAGTGGTTCGGTTGTCAAGGCCTCCATATACTATCACCGTGGTCTGTGCACTAGAAATGTCGCTGCAGTCTCACCACCCGGTAAATGCACAACTCAGAAGACTTGAATTTTTTTTATTACTGACGTTCGGACACTCCACACAATTCGTCCAATTACCCACCATAAATAACGGAAAGCTGTTCAACTAGGCTCGCCTGACGGCCAAGACCAAGAAATCTCGGTAATTTTCTCATTTAGTTGTCAAAATTCCTAGCAAATAAGGCAATTAGAGTAACCTCCCTTGACTTTCACTTTGAACTAAGCCGGTAGCCATTTTGAAAGTCTCCGTGCGAAATAAACAAATCTTAGAAACTTTTTCGAAAACAATACAACCGCATGCTTTAACACACAAATATCATAAAATGTGTTCTTAATAACAATTAAGTTCATTTCAGATTATGCGCATGCACAATTCTATGCTAGGAATTTAGCCAACTAAAGGTGAATATTACCGAAATCTCGTTCTTTGATGATTTAGACCCGGTCTCGCACATCATGGAGTACCTCAAGCTGCTGATGTACCGGTTTGTCCATGTCTGAAGTTTGGGATGACTATCAACATGGACAAAACCAATGTCATGTGCCTACACGCTGATACACAACCATCAAGCAGTACTGACTATAAAGTCACTGACCAATTCATTTAGATCAGCGGTCCCCAACCACTGGTTCGTTACCCGGTACCGGGCCGCGGACCATTAGGTACCGGGCCACAGAGAACGTTTGAATTTATCTTTCTTTCTTTCTTTTTTTTTATGGATTATCAGTCTAAATGTTGATGTTTTATTTTGAAAAGTGACTTATGTGCCTCTTGACAGGTCTCGGTTACGTGAAACCGAAACTACGGAATAGACGTACGGAACACACTACGTGTGTCACTGTCTCCCATTACTCCGAGATGGGACCGGCTTGTTGCAGAGAAACAAGCTCAGGGCTCTTATTAATTGTCATTATTATTATTTGATTCACCTGTTCATTCTTTTATATAGAAATGATCAGTATTGTCAGTTAAATCGAGTTTTTTTTATTATAATTATTTCTTATTAGAAAGGATTTTCGTTCGAAAATAAATATTTTCGTTTACAGAGATGTTGTTGATTATTAATTTATGAACAAAAGGTTGTTTATTTTCTGTTGATGTTTGCATTTGACATAAGACCACTGTGGATGATTTATTATCAGATTACGTCATTAACAATTATCGAGCAAATGTAGGCCAGAGCATATGAAGGCCGGTCCGTGAAAATATTGTCTTAGATGAAGCCGGTCTGTGGCGCAAAAAAGGTTGGGGACCGCTGATTTCACTAGCCACTTGACAAGTACTGGCATGATGACCAAATTGAGAAAAAGAGAATGGGCCAACAACCACATGAATGTGAACACCAAACGCAATTCGAACCAGGTGTGTGTGCTCAGTTGTTTAGCTCAGTCGGTAGAGCATCCGGTTAGGAACCACAAGGTTCCGGGTTCGATACCGGCTTTCGCCAACTCAGCGTATGAGTAATACAGGGATCTGTGTGGTAAAGAGCTGATGGTAGGTGTGACGCTCCACCTCAGACGCAAAAATGATCTCCTTTAGTTGAGCGCTAGTGAAGAAGGGATAGATTCCCTCGCTGTCTGGCTGATAGTGACTTTAGACCACCCTGACGACTTTACTTACTACAAAATTCTATATTAAGACTAACCAACTAATTAATGTAATCCTTTATTAATAGCACCGTATTTTCTTTTAGTTTATTAATCGTTGATAATGTAATAGATATTGCTGTTAATCTTATTGTTGGGAGTTGATAATGTTCATCAGTTTAATATTCTTTTGTACTGAATCCGTTGAGAAGTATTATGTTTTAGCAGTTTGTGTTAGCAGTTTGAATTTCAAATATACAATATTATGTATTTAGCATGTATGTGTTAGCAGTTTGAATATTAAATGTACAATATTATGTATTTAGTATATATGTTTTAGCAGATAGAATTTTAAATGTTCAATATTATATATTTAGCTTGTATGTGTTAGCAGTTTAAATTTTAAATGTACAATATTATGTATTTAGCATGTATGTGTTAGCAGGTTGAATTTTAAATGTACAATATTATGTATTTAGCATGTATGTTTTAGCAGTTTGAATTTTAAATATACAATACTATGTATTTAGCGTGTATGTATTAGCGATTTAAATTTTAAATGTACAATATTATGTATTTAGCATGTATGTTTTAGCAGTTTGAATTTTAAATATACAATACTATGTATTTAGCGTGTATGTATTAGCGATTTAAATTTTAAATGTACAATATTATGTATTTAGCAAAGTTAACCAAATGCAATTCGTACCAGGTGTGTGCGCCTTCATTATTCAGTTGTATGGCAGTGAATACTGGACAATTTACACCAGATTGAACAGACGAAAAGCTTTTACTTTTACTGCCTGTTGTATCGTCGAGATGAAATGATACACAGAAGAAATTGAGTGCTTGATATATTATTCAGTACCAGTATCCGGTGCTAACGGATACATGAAAAACAAAACACAGAACAATAAGTTAGAAAACAATTAACATGACAACTTACAAGAAATAGAGGGGGGTCAAATGATACACAGAAGAAATTAATTGTTTGATATATTTATTCAGTACCAGTATCCGGTGCTAACGGATACATGAAAAAAAACACAGAACAATAAGTTAGAAAACAATTAACATGACAACTTACAAGAAATAGAGGTGGTCAAATGATACACAGAAGAAATTAATTGCTTGATATATTTATTCAGTACCAGTATCCGGTGCTAACGGATACATACAAAAACACAGAACAATAAGTTACAAAACGATTAACAACTTACGAGAAATAGAGGAGGGTCAAATGCGGTATAATCAGTCCGAATATTAAACAGCTTATTAATCCACTGTTGAAGTCCTTAATTGTAGACCATTTAAGGCTATGAGCCAGACCATCTGGTATAGTGCAGAAGGGGTGCTAGCTAACTCTACAACACTGCCTAGGACAGTGAACCATCGGCATCACATGGAAAGACAGTCAACAATACCGCTGTGTTGAGGCAAGCTGACTCCATGATTGTGATGGCTTGGATGGTTGTATGACGAACGATCGCATACGAAAAGATGCTGTGTACGGTGAGATGGCAACAGACCACTGCCCAGTAGATTGCCAATCATTGTACTTCAACGATGTCTGCAACTGTGACCTGAAACTCACAGGTATTGACCCAGACAGCTGGGGAACTGATTACTACAGACGTCCGCAGTGGCCAGTGAAAGAATCAGGTGTTGGCGCGCGGGGGGGGGGCGACAGCAAAAGTACAACCACAGGCTGAAGGTCAAAAAACAATGGAGGAAGCAAAAAAAAGCAAAGTCTAAGCCTTCGATCCACAGTCCAACTTTTTCTGCAGAAGAGACTCAGCGTGATTAAAAGAGAGAGAGAGAGAGAGAGACCGAGACAGAGACAGAGAAATAGAGACAGAGAGACTGAGAGAGAGAGACAGACAGACAGGCAGAGATAGAGACAGACAGAGAGAGAAACAGAGAGAGAGACAGACAGACAGAGAGATATAGAGAACAGAGAGAGAGAGACAGAGACAGAGACAGAGACAAACAGAGAGAGAGAGAGAGAGACAGAGACAGAGACAGACAGAGACAGACACAGAGAGAGAGAGAGAGAGATAGAGAGAGACATAGAGACAGAGATACAGACAGAGAGACAGAGAGAGACAGAGAGAGGCAGAGAGACAGACAGAGATAGAGACAGAGAGACAGACACAGAGAGAGAGAGAGAGAGACACATAGAGACAGAGATACAGACAGAGAGACAAAGAGAGACAGAGAGACAGAAAGAGAGACATACAGATAGAGACAGAGAGACAGACACAGAGAGAGACAGAAATAGAGACATAGAGACAGAAATAGAGACAGAGATAGAGATAGAGAGAGTGAGACAGAAAGAGAGACAGAGACAGATAGAGAGTGTGTGTGTGTGTGATGAAAAAAAAGAAAATAAGAAAAAAGAAAAAGAAAAAAAAACTTAGTATAAAACAAAGTATACAAAATTAGTAGACCTTCCTTGTATACCTTACCTTACCGCACAGATCCCTGCGCTACTCATACGCTGAGTTGGCGAGGGCCGGTATCGAACTAGTAACCCTGTGGATTCTAGCCGAACGCTCTACCGACTGATGTGCGACACTCCATCTCAGACGCAAAAACAATCTCTATGGTCTAGCGCTAGTGAAAAGGAGATAGACTCCTTCGCTGATTGGCTGATACCGACTTTAGGCCAGCCCTACGACTTTACTAACTTTTTTTTACCTTGTATACCACACACCAGGAGGATAATTGCAAATATGACAGAAGGTTTTTTTTTTAATGAAATATGAAGAATTATTTTATTCATATATTTCATCCTTGAACGTTTCTACATATGTACGTTAGGGTATGAGTTTATTAAACAACTCTTTCAGTTATATATTTGAGGAGTACGCATTTTTGAAAAAAAGAACATGAGTATGCCATCAAGAGTTAAAGATATAAGATAATTGTAATGCTGTTATGAAATAGCTTGATTTATGCTGCTGGATGCAGTTCATTGAAGGTCAACACCTTCAAGGTAGTCGACGAAGACTGTGATTGATAGTGGAGGTCATAGTTCATCCTTCCAGTAGGAGAATCGAAAATGAGATGGGGATATAAAAATCTGAACGTTGGTTGGTCGAGAGTTGTCACGTGATGATATATGGAAGACGGGCAAAGTTAACTCTGTTTTTTGTTGTTGTTTTTTTTTTTTTTGTTATTTCGGCTTTAAAATACGGAACAAAAATATTTGGATTTTGAATTCAAATTCAGTATTATAATTAAAAATAAAAATTCTCTCCCTCTACCCACCCACTAATTACTGTTTTGGCGACATCATACCCTTGATCAAATGACCTGTCGGAAATTTATGAGGAAGTGCGTCCCGGTCTCCTGCCTCAGAAATTGCTACCCGGTGACTATTAAAATAACGTCCCCCAGCTATGTCGTCTCGGCAGTGTTACTTGAAAGAAAACAACCAACTTAGGGCGTTAAATGTATTTTAGAGGGGAAGGGCTTCTCTTTTTTTATATGAACAAATGGAGATGGGTGGATATATATATATATAAACAAATTAAAAAAATGAACAAATTGAGGTAGATAGATAGATATCCATCTTCATATCTAAACAAGAATTACGACAAATTTCTATAAATAAATTTCTAAACAAATTACGATAAATAAATAAGAATTACCACAAAAAAGAGACCCCCCCCCTCTAAAATACATTTAACGCCCTAAGTTGGTTGTTTTCTTTCAAGTAACACCACCGAGACAACATAGCTGGGGACGTTATTTTAACAGTCACCGGGTAGCAATTTCTGAGGCAGGAGAGCGGATGCACTTCCTCATAAATTACCGACCGGTCTCTAAAATGAAAATAAAGTGGGAATATAAAACCTAAATGTATGTTGATCTGTTCTTTTCCTCACTGGGATAAAACAATGATCCAACAGCTTTGGTTAGGTTTGGTGGACCATATGACCTTTAGGCACCCCTTTTTGATCTCGATTAAGAAAGGACATGTTTTTCATTTACACCGTCAATATTCGGTTGTTTTAACAGACGATTTTTAGATTTTTTAAAAAATTATAAAACTAACCCTAACCCGAACCCCTTACCCTAACCCTAATCCCTAACAACCGGATATTGACGGCGTAAATGAAAAACATGTCCTTTCTTAATCGATATCAAAAAGGGGTGCCTAAAGGTAAAGGTTTGGTTTCTTTATTTAATGGCATATCAAACTTCATGGGTCATTTAATAATAAACCCATCCTTGTAGAAGAACAGTAGTTTTACTATTTAACCCATAGCTAGGTTCAAAAGTTTCCCAAGGGTATTAGTCCTGAAAGTGAATGTAATAGTGCGACTGGAATCAACGGCTTTCGAGTACTGTTCAGGATCAAGTGACACCTTCGTAATGTAATATTACTTTATATCGTATCTACCAAATTTGACAAGGGCCGGTTTAGCTCAGTCGGTAGAGCACCCGGTTAGGAACCACAATATTCCTAGTTCGATACCGGCCCTCACCAACTCAGCGTATAAGCAGTACAGAGATATGTGTGGTAAAGAGCTGATGTTAGGTGTGACGCTCCAACTCAGATGCAAAAACAATCTCCTTGATCTAGCACTAGTGAAGAGGGGATAGATTCCCTCGCTGTCTGGCTGATACTGACTTTAGACCACCCTGACGACTTTACTTACTACAAATTCTATATTAAGACCAACTAACTATTTAACGTAATCCTTTATTAAGAGCACCGTATTTTCTTTTCTTTTATTAATCCTTGATAATGTATTAGATATTGCTGTTAATCTTATTGTTGGGAGTTGATAATGTTCATCAGTTTAACATTCTTTTGTACTGAATCCGTTGAGAATCAGTCTGTTTTAGCAGTTTGAATTTAACTGAATCCGTTGAGAAGTATCATGTGTTAACAGTTTGTTTTAGCAGTTTAATTTTAAATGTCAATATATATATTTAGCATATATGTTTTAGCAGTTTGAATTTTAAATGTTCAATATTATGTATTTAGCATGTATGTTTTAGCAGTTAGAATTTTAAATGTACAATATTATGTATTTAGCATGTATGTTTTAGCAGTTTCAATTTTGAATGTACAATATTATATATTTACCATAAGGTTTTAGAAGTTTAAATTTCAAATGTTAATTATGTTTTAGCATGTTGTTTTAGCAGTTTGTATTTCAAATGTTCAATTTATGTATTTAGCATGTATGTTTTAGCAGTTTAAATTTTAAATGTTCAATATTATGTATTTAGCATGTATGTTTTAGCAGTTTGTATTTTAAATGTTCAATATTATGTATTTAGCATGTATGTTTTAGCAGTTAGAATTTTAAATGTTCAATATTATGTATTTAGCATGTATTTTTAGCAGTTTGAATTTTAAATGTTCAATATTATGTATTTAGCATGTATGTTTTAGCAGTTTAAATTTTAAAATGTTCAATATTATATTTAGCATGTATGTTTAGCAGTTGAATTTATAAAAACATGCAGATTTAATGTTTTTATATTACAAAATTATTGAAAAGGTAATTTAAGAATGTTTTTATCTGAAGTTAATACCACAAAATATCTAATAATTCGATATTTTAAAATACTTAGATATCGAAAATGTTATATTTTTCTCTGATACTCTAAGTAGTTTAAAAATTTTTAAAATGTTTTCTTATTCTACTTATATTGTGTCTGTTTGAAAATGTTTACATACCTTCCGTATTAATCCTAATACCTTGTTTGCTTAAGATCAGACTTACTATCAATTAACAAGAAGAAAATAACTTATGATGCAGTGGATTTTGGTGTGCTAGCAGACCACAGGGTAAAGGCGAAGGAAGACGAAAAGCTGACAAATACCTGGACCTTGCCAGAGAACTGGAAAAGTTGTAAAACATAAAGGTGATAATTATTCTAATCATTATCCCAATAAAATGATTATCAAAAGTCGTCGTCAGGGTGGCTTGAAGTCGGTATCAGCCAGACAGCGAGGGAGTCTATCCTCTTTTCACCAGCGCTATACCAAGGAGATTGTTCTGGCGTCTGTGGTGGAGTGCCACATCTACCATCAGTTCCTTACTTTACCGCATATATCTC
The DNA here is from genome assembly GCA_023376005.1 of Doryteuthis pealeii. Classification (NCBI taxonomy): domain Eukaryota; kingdom Metazoa; phylum Mollusca; class Cephalopoda; order Myopsida; family Loliginidae; genus Doryteuthis; species Doryteuthis pealeii. The sequence continues at coordinate 16,927,339 of CM042148.1, forward strand.
TGTGCTACCATACGCTGGGTTGGCGATGGCTGGTATTGAACCTTGTGGTTCCTAGTCGGAGGCTCTACCGACTGAGCTAAACCTGTAAAATAATTTCCAACAACGGAAAATGTAAAATGAATTAGACATAAAGCAGACTAGTATATATCTACCAACCCCTCCGCACGAGCAGGATGCGACACAAGGTCAATTTCTTAAGCGGAGTTCAACAGGTTTTAATTCAGAGTTTTCCTTCTTTTAAACAGGTTGCCTATCCAAGGCTGAAGAGCCTAGTCTGTCCTGCTATTTACCCATAGCTGGAGGGAGTATAGTTGGATTTATACATTCCCCAGGGGTATTAGCGCTATGTGAAATGCAAACAGTCTTTTCCAGGATTTGAACTCGGCTCGACGAGTCCATTTCCCTACGACTCTAACCATTATGCCACGCGCCTATAGTAAATACAAAAAAAAATCATGGATCAGAATGAGCCAATCGTTGATTCTGACTGAGAAAATCAAAACAAAATACCGTTTTGATTTTGGATTTTGATACGAGAAATGAGGAACAAGAAAAGTAACGGTGTAAAAAAATGTCAGTCATCTGATGAAGAAATATTACTGTCGTAGGTTATTTATATGATTCGCTGTAGATGATGTTGTGTACATTATTAAGCTGTTTAAAACTCCACAAATACCTCTAGTTTCAACTTCCTTTTAATCTTAGTTAATTTTCTTTTATAGAATTTGTCTAATTCTTGTATGAATCTGAATGTAATGCATGTGTGAATGAGAAAGAAGAAAAAGAGAAAAGAAACGGGAGTACATGCAGTTATAAACGAAATTATGTCTTTACCAATGGGATATTTGCTGTATGTTAACTCTCTCTCTCTCTCTCTCTCTCTCTCTCTCTCTCTCTCTCTCTCACACACACACACACACACACACACACACACACAAACTATCTATCTATCAACCTCCATCTCTCTCTCTATCTATCTATCTACCCTCCCTCTCTCTCTATCTCTCTCTATATATATCACTCTCTATCTATCTATCTATCCTACACCCTCTCTTCTCTTCTATCCATCTATCGATCTACCCACCTCTCTCTCTCTCTATCTATCTATCTACCCCCTCTCTCCTCTATCTATCCCCTCTCTCTATCTCTCTCTCTCTCTATCTATCTACCCCTCTCTCTCTCTCTCTCTCTCTCTCTCTCTCTCTTCTCTCTTCTCTCTCTCTATCGATCACCCCCTCTCTCTCTATCTATATATTATCTACCCCCTCTCTATCTATCTATCTATCTATCTATCTACACCCTCTCTCTCTATATATATATATATCAATCTACCCTCTCTCTCTCTCTCTCTCTCTCTCTCTCTCTCTCTCTCTCTCTCTCTCTCTCTCTTCTTTGATCTCACGTACTTTTCTCGCTACTGTTCTTGTAGTAAATATTTGTATTTTTTCTGGGTTTTTTTTTAATCCACGCTTGTTGCATGTTTCTCCTGAGGATCATTTATTTATAATTATAGAATATCTCGCATTTTTGTTCAGTTTAAGTTTTACTCTTTTGCCATTCACAAATGGTCACTACTCATTTGGGAATTAATCTGTGTTCTTTATAATTTCTGCTAAATTTGTCTCAATTTCAAAATATTACACTAATACAGATTTTTGCTTATTTCAATTTCTATCATTATTTAGATCAAGTATCCAATAGGCACCCCAAACCATCAACTTAATGAAATGTTCACATTTTAACTCATCACCGGTAACTTCCACTTTCGATTTTTTGTAAACAAATGATTTTAATCAGAAGTTTATGGAGATGTTGAACTTATGATAAATTAAATAAATAGATGGTTGGTACACGTAATCAAAATTAAAATTCAATAGCAAAATCTTTTTTTTAAATAAAGACTTTTTAATCAGATGTTTATGAATATTTTTCAACACTTACGATAAATTTAAAAAAAGACGAAAGACGTTTTTATACTAAAATAGTTTTTACTTAATCAGAAGAAAAATGCAATTATGTTTATTTAAATAAAAATACAGTTTTTTATTTGCAAAATATTTTTATGTTTATTTAGATAAAAGGAAGTCGTTCAGAAATAGTATCACAAAATTTGTAAAATTTGTTTTTGTCAGATACAATATAAGTTCAAACAATCATCTGTTCGTTTATTTTCAAATATTTGAAAGTCGAAGTTACCGGTGATAAGTTAAAATATGAACCTTTCATTAAGTTGATGATTTGGGGTGCCTATTGAATACTTGGTCCCATTATTTTATGCATTTTTTTTTTTTGCAATGAAGCTTTGTGCAGTTGTACACTTTCATCTGTTACACTTTGAAAAAGTAGACTCTCGTGCATTAATGATTTAGGGCAAATCACCCAGAAAAAGTAAAATTTTTTGAAGGTAGGCTTTCGATATACGGATGAACTGAATCCTTTCTCTGTGCGAGTTATTAACACATCTAGGAAGGAAAATTTGTTGTCTTGTTCCTTCTTCATTGTGAACTGTAAAGACGGATGGATTGAGTCCACATAATCCATTAGTATTTGAACATCTTCCTGATTGGATCAGAGAATGAATGTGTCATCCATGTAATCTAAGCCACATTGAAGATCCAAACATTGTGCTTGCTTGTAAGGGATATCACCATTAATATTGAATATACTATCGAGAACCACGTGGAGGGGTGCGCGTCTGAAAGCAAATCATAATAGATAGGCTGGAAGAACTGCATTTGCCGTTCGAGCTTAGAGGGGATGAAACTAAGAAATAGAAAAGGTAAAATAAAGAGAGGAATAGAGAGAAGATGGTAATGGAGAGAAAGAGAACATAAGAAGTAAAGAGAGAGAGAGAGAGAGAGAGAGAGAGAGAGAGAGGGGAAATAGTGGGGAGAGAGAGAGAGAGAAAGGGATGAAACTGAGAAATAGAAAAGTAAAAAAAGAGAGGAATAGAGAGAAGATTGTGAAGGAGAGAAAGAGAACATAAAAAAAAGAGAGGGAGATAGAGAGAGAGAGAAGGAAATAGTGGGAGATAGAGAGAGAGGGGTGAAACTGAGAAATAGAAAGAGAAGAAGGAAGAGAAGGAGAGAAAGAGAACATAGAAGTAAAGAAGGAGAGAGAGAGAGGAAATAGTGGAGATAGATAGATAGATAGAGAGAGAGGGGGGTGAAACTGAGAAAAAGTAAAGAGAAGGAAGAGAAGGGAGAAAGAGAACATAGAAGTAAAGAGAGGAGAGAGAGAAGGAAATAGTGGGAGATAGAGAGAGAGAGGGGAGAGAGGGGTGTAAAACTGAGAAAAAGTAAAAGAGAAGGAAGAAAGATGAGAAAGAGAAAATAGAAGTAAAGAGAGGAGAGAAGAGAGAGAGAGAAGGAAATAGTGGGAGATAGGGAGAGAAAGAGAGAGAGGGGGTGAAACTGTGAAATAGAAAAAGTAAAGAGAAGAAAGAAGAGAAGGAAAGAAAGAGAACATAGAAGTAAAGAGAGGAGAGAGAAGGAAATAGTGGGAGATAGAGAGAGAGGGGGGTGAAACTGAGAAATAGAAAAAGTAAAGAGAAGAAGGAAGAGAAGGGGAGAAATCGTCGAAATTAAGATTGCAAGTGATTTTAGTGCAGACCCCAAATTCAGGCATCAATTTTGTTTAGGGATTCCAGTTCGAATTTGCAAGGGAGCGATTCGAAGTGTATTTTTTGTTTAGACGAGTCTTCCGAGTATTGCCTCGTCTAGATACAAGATGTTAAAAGATCAAGTAAGAGAGCGCGCAATCTTGTCGACTTTAAACGAAAAGAAAGAAAAAATAAATAAACCGAGTAGATCACCCACTCTGGACTCGAGTAGCTGATATGATGATGTTGTCGGCGGTAATTAGCCTGCTGTGTCCGCCATTAGACAGGTGTACCAATTGGAGTATTGAAGAAAGCACGCCTTTGGCAGACTTCCAGAATCTGATTCCTGTTGCTGTTGTTGAGAGCGTTTCGTATATCCGATCCTGAGTTGAACTGGGTGTAGTTCCTGCCCGAGCTCCCTCACAATTGATCCACAAACGGCTTTCACCGTAAACGGCGCGAACTGTTGCCGACGGTGATAGGCAGATCCCTCCATCTTTTTTTTTTCTTCTTCCATAAGACGGTCAAATTAGCTCAAGATAGAAGATCACAGTCGTGCTGGGATAGTACAGTCCGAAGGAGGTTGTTTTATAAGTGCCTTTATTGAACGCATTAATCGTTCACCTGCCTCGGCTGTGTGGGCTGATATTAGGTCTTTGATATGGCGGGTTACAAACCGCCGTACACATCACCACCACCGCCGCCGCCGCCGCCGCTCCTGCTGCTGCTTGAGACTCCAGGGCGGCAATTACTGCTTCTTTGGAAATGAGGATGGAGGATAGTTTGTGTTGAGCTAGTCGGTGGTTCAGAGCGTTGATGCAGTAGCGGAGTTGTTTCAAATTGTCGTTTTGAGTTGATGGATTGTGTGTTGTTGCGCTTCAGTAACAATTGACATTGGAGAAAAGCAGTAAGTTATGTGATTTCTCATGATAGACAAGATAGAAGAGTTTGTGTCTCGGCCGGTAGGGATACTGAACGCGAGTCTCGAGAAAGTGAAGTGACGGTTCAAATCGTGTGAACTGTTTGATATTTGGTGGTTCCTAAAACACCAGCTGCTGAGATTCGGGCAGATTTAAGAATTTTTATAGGCATCCTGTTTCAGTCGAGATGTTTTAGTTAGGATCTCGTTGGAGTGTGCCCTGGTCAGTTCCCTAATAAGCTAACGGTCTTGTGTCGTGAGAGGTAAACAATATTGATCATCCTACATAATCAGAGATATTTCTCTGAATTTTTGAGTTGAGGCTTGATAATTTGGATTATTTGTATTATTCGGACTATTGTCCTCATTTTTATTGTTATCTGTACAACGTTTCCGCCGATGTGCCCTCCGGCCTTCTTCAGGTATTATTGTCGGACTCGGGAACCTTCTCGAACTCGGGAAGCTTCAAAGTTTCTTGATGGCTCTCGATTACGACAAGAAGGTCCCCGAGTTCGAAAAGAATGTTCCCGACTCCAAGAAGGCTCCCGAGTCCAAGAAATACCTGAAGAAGGCCGGAGGGCACATCGGCCGAAACGTTGTACAGATAACTATAAAGATGAGGAAAATAGTCCGAATAATCCAAATAATACTAATTAATCGGAGATGTTAATGGTTGTTTGAAAGGAAAAAACAAAAACAAAGCAAAAACAACTTCAACTCTAGAATCTCCTACCGAATATCGTTCTACTTCCTGTTGTGTAAGAGGAACCGGAAGTAATTTGCTAAGAGAAACAGTGACGCCTAAGAAACGAAAACGGCGGTTGGTAAGCATAACAAAATTCATATATTCAGTAAAAAAAATAAAAGAATAAAATAAAATCTTTTGAAGCTGAACTATGGAAGGATTAAGAAAAAGAAATTATAATTGACACCGTAACTTTTTCTGATTGTCTGTCATAATAGATTTTCAGGAAGATTAGATTAATGTAAATCTACAATAGATAAATAATTTGCATAATTACAAATAACAATTTTAGTAAAAGTTAGTAAAACTTGTTTTAATTAAAAATTTAAGAATTATTTTAGTAGACAAATATTCATTAATCCGAAAAGAATATCATATAAAGAATTTGAATTTCGTATACAAGAAAACTTTAAAACGTTATATACAAAAAAATACAAAATATAGATAATGTATAAACAAAAACGAATATATATATATATATATATATATATATATGACTTATTAATATATGCTCCCGTAAATTCGGTAGAGCTCTCTAAGGGGTTATTTAAATTAACTTTCACTACCAAGCATATAAGCAATGATCGTTTGCTCGCAAACTAGATCTCTCTCTGTGATCGTAAAATATGTATAACAAATCTAAGTATTTAATAGTTTAAATATCAACCCTATTGCTGCAGCTGTCAAAGTGGCCGATAGATTAAGAAATCTGGTTGGCAAGTAGTGAGTCTGAGTTCGCTTCTAGCCAGGGATAGTTTTTGTGTCTAGCCACACTGAGAAGGCGTGAAACGCCAAAACACGTGTCTATGGATGACTTATTAGTTTATATATATATATATTTGTTGAATTTTTTAAATATAATTGTTTTCCATAAGCAACTACCCAGGTTTCAGGTTATTTCACCATCATCAGTTGCGGTCCAAAACAAAAATGTCTTCGCATAAACACCATAAGAATTATGAGCAACCAATGATGGTGAAATAACCTGAAACCTGGGTAGTTGCTTATGGAAAACAATTATATTTTAAAAAATTCAACAAATAAATAAATAAGCTCCTACAAATTTTGTGGTTAAGCACTGTGATTTCTTTGTTTCATCCCAAAACATTTATATTATATAATATATATATATTATATATATTATAATATAATATATATATATATATATATATATATATTATATGATTTATTGCGTACGAACTTTGTTCTTGTGAACGTTTTAGGGGGATAGGAAGCATGGAAATGAACAAGTTACAAAAAAAAAAAAAAACAGAAAAAAACAGAGTTTCATACCCAACCGTTGTTTTGTCCCAGGTTGGCTTTATTTCTAATATTTCGAGTGACATTCACCCTTAATCAAGTTATTATATGGCAACTATGACTGTAAAAAAGTGAAATGAAACAAATGCAAGAAAAAATTTGTTTCATTTTTCTTTTCATAATATATAGATATAGATATAGATATCCTGAAGAAGGTTTTAAAAAAAAATACTTAAGTATCGACATAAAGAGTCTCCATCGTTCATGACATCCTGTGTTTGGATTCTTTAAAAATTTCCTACACATACTGCCGGATTAATTTCCTCATCGTACTTCCATATATATATATATATATATATATTATATATATAATATATATATATATATATAGAGAGAGAGAGAGAGAGAGAGAGAGAGAGAGAGATTCGGAACAATGGTTTTACATAAATAATATAAATTCAAAATAGATGAAATAAGATAACAAAAATGTTTTTAGGATGAAACAATTACTTTATTTTACAATTTGACTATAAAGAAACATTACGTAATACGTGAATATCAATCATTCTATGGTTGATTTTCTACATTGAATCGAAGATAATATTTCTTAGAGAAATTAAGTACTAATTTTGTAGTATACGATAAAGATCTTTCTTCTTCTATAAACCAAGAAAAGGGTTTTTTCATAAACTCAAGTGCCAAAAGGTTTAATACATCTTATTATAATAGGGATTGTGTTTTTGTCTGTCTGTAACCGAAACTATATCACTACTCAAGTCCCAAATTCCCTTAATTATTTACCTCACATTCTCCCTGATTTTATTTTTATCTCAACCTCAGTTATTAATAAAATTGTTTTATATTATTACATGATTACGGTTGACCAAATCTGCATACTAATTACATGCAATTGCATTTATATATACAACAAAATATCAGTTTACAGTGTGAACGGGAGGCTAATTTGCATATTGATATTACAAATTTGATTTTAATAAACATGTGCTTAGTTATTATTGATTTCTAATTGTTTGGTGTTATCTTAATGAATATGAGCAAAGATCCCAGGGATAAATCTTAAAAGAAATCCATTAACAAGAAGAAATAACTGTAATTTTATTATTTAATGAAATACGGTAGTGATGGAAGAATAAGTTTTTTTCGATTATACCCCTCTGTTTCAAATCTTTTTATCTGCATTCTTATTATAGTTTCATTAACCATTCTAATCTATTAATAATGGAGATTCGCTTCCGGTTTTTGTCTGTAACAAAAATTATGTCACAGCTTACGTCACATTATCCAAAATTGCCATAACATAGAATAAATACACTCAAAATTTGAACATGCGGCATTAGACAGTCCTCGTTGTTTTTTAAAACAAGTTTTAATAAATACATGACTGGTATTATATATCTATATATAGTTTGTTTCATTTTAATACATATTTAAAGTTTACATTTCAAATTGTTTTATTTTTTAATCCTTTAATGAATTTGATGATTTTACTTACTTAGGGTACAAACTCGCTGACATTGAATTTTTTAACTCCCACCCCTCAGGCAATATGTTTCAAAAATCTATTTTTACATCGCCCGGAGGGTGTTTTTTCATTTTGTACTAGTTTATATAATATTTTATTGCGTTAAAACTTAAATACTTGCGCCCGGGAGTTGTATATATTTGCTAGTCTACTTAATAACGTGTAGCTCTTTTATTTCTTAAATGACAGTTAGCAATGCCACGTTGTATGGAATATACGCGTACTGAATTGCTGTGTGGTAATATCTATCTCGGGACATTTCACTGCGTTTGGTTCATTGGGTGTGACTACAGGGAATTGAGTCTGCAAGATATGTGTCTAATTTAATTTGTGTCCTTGGAAACGTTTACTATTTAAACTTTTTTTTAATTCTGCGTAAGTGCAGCCAACGACTAACAGTTACATTTACTTACCAAAATACTAACATTAACTAATCTACAGTATTTGTTTGTTTTTTTGTCTTTTTACCGTTTTTTTAATTTAAAAAGAAATACTTTTTTTGTTGCTTTCTATGTATTTGTATTTATACATGATTGGTATGCAAGGAAAATAAATACTCAAAAAAGTAGTACTATTTTGTTGTGTGGAAATACGATTATATATATATATATATATATATATATATATATATATATATATATATATATATATATATATATATATATATATATAAAACAACTGTATCTGTGGTTAAATAAATGCAAACGTGAAATATTGTTATTTGTGTAAATAGATTTAAAGCTTGAAAATATTTGAAATAATTGTTTTATTATAATTGTGTTTCTGAAAAAAAAGACTTTAGCTGAAATATTTTATCATTTGTTATAACGATTTAGGCCGAGGGAATGCTTTTTGTTTTTTGTTTTTTTGTTTGCTTTTGTTTGTTTTTGTTTTTTTGTTTTTTGTATTTAAAAAAAGTTTAAAACAAAAAAAACGAATAAAGTTAAGTAACAAGAAGTTAACAAAAAGTTTATAAATAAATAAATAGCTACGATTTTGTGTGAAATGTATGTCAAAAAATATTCAAATTGATTGTTTGATTAAGAATTAATACATGCATGCAACATTTTATTTGAGGGAGACAGGATTAACTTTCCATTTCAAATTGTTTTATATTTTTTCACTTCTTTAATAAATATGAGGATTTTGCTTACTTATGATACAAACCCTCTGACATTAAATTTTTAACTCCCACCTTCACAGGCAATATCTTTCAAAAATTAAATTTTACACCGCCCAGAGAGTGTTTTTTTGTTGCTAGTTTATATAACGTTTCAAAACACAAAATTTACTCGGTATTACTGCAAGATATATTATAAATGCTCAGTTGAGTTTAATTCAGGCTAACACCGTGGGTGGGCGATAAGTACCTGGAAGTCAGCCGAGTGTTCTTGGAACTCGTTACGTGTCACTCATGCACGACGGGGGTCGTCTTATCACTCAGATAAATAGCATTTAAAGTCATGGGGTACCCAATATGGATTAAACTTATAAGAATAAGCAGTCATCCTACAGCAGGTACCCTGTTACATAATCTATGCGGTTGCATAAGATTATTGTCAGTCCCCTGTAATTCTGGGGATGAACCCTTTCATACCATGCCCGGGTCCTTCTGTGGAAAATTACAGAAGCCCGCCAAATATGTGAAGTCACGTGGGACCTTTTTCAGAGACCCCAGTTTGCAGTTGGACGTCAGGCAGAGCAGTCGGCCATTTTGTGCTCTGCCTAAGGCTGGAACTCGCGCGCGCTATGTTAGTCAGATATTTAGTTACGTGAAATGTATAGTTAAGGAAATAAAAGTTTATATAAGTAAAATGTTCTTGTGGTTGATGAATGTCTTGGTAACAAGACTAAGAAATGAATCCAGGAACGACCAGCCAGCAGGAACATAGCAAGAAGGTCCAGACTTTAGAAGAGACCAGACCCAGATGATAGACGATCAGAATAGCAAAGCCGGCCAGAGGAGAAGACGACTAGAGTAAGAAGTAAGAAAGGGTATACAACATTATATCGATTTGATACTGTGAAAACGTCAGTACGTAACAACCCTAGACTGATCATAAGTATATATTAGACCATAATTCTTGCAGTATAAGATTGAAATATCAATCTCTAAAAAAACAGAAAATTATTTGTATATTATTATTAGGGCATGGATGTCTTACCTCTCTGCAGGAGATACAGTCAGCATATTCTAAACCCCATCAACAGGGCAGATAAAAACTTTGAGATTAGCTTAGATATACATACAGTGATGCTGATACCTTTTTTATTTAGTACGTCCTGGGACGCATGTATTTGATTTGATGGGCCCCAACTAAGGTTTCTTAATACATTATTGTAGAGAGTTTTTTTTTATCTATCTGAACAACTAAAGCCATATAACTCCTACCTTATACCCCATACAGTGTAATTCATTTTCATAAGAAAATATTGAAATGTCTTTAGTTAGCTGGAAATGGTGGGAAGAAAAAAAAACACTGGGACGCATAGATATGATTTTTCTGCATCCTTTTAGATTTTTCATGCGTCAGTGACACAGGATGCATACCTATCAGCATCTCTGTACATAGTTTAAAATGTGGGAGGTTTTTCTGCCACACTGTCACCTGTGGGGTACAAGGGAATTTAAGAAAGTGACAATGTTAACTCCATCTAGCTAATACGTTACCATTTTTATTCTTAAGTGTTTACACAATGTGTTTGCTGTTGTAACGTTTTTAAGACTAAGCAATCTGTAATTGTTACACAGAGCTTTTCAAGCTCATTTAATATTGCATAGAAATCATGCTGTTCTGGTTAGAATTTTCAAACCGTAGCAGTATCTATTTTCTATCTAAATGGCATCATTCCGACATAAAAAAAATTAAATAGAGCTACCATTGTCACTTGCCTAATTTATCTTGCATGACATAGGTGAGAGTTTGAAATGTGGGAGATATATCTACCACAAATCGCGCGTGTGTGTGTGTGTGTGTGTGTGTGTGTGTGTGTGTGTGTGTGTGTAAGCATCCACAGACATTGTGCTTCGACGTATCACGTTTCTTCAGTATGGCTAGACATTTGTAAGCTACCTACAGCCAGGATAGAAACCCGATTGTTTCATCATCAATCAGGCTACTTAAGCGCCTGGCTATCGTCACCTACAGAATGAAAGGGATTTTAACTAATAAATACACATCTGTATGTGTGTATTTATGTATGTATGTATGTATGTATGCATGTAAAGGCCACCAGAGAGTGCTCCAATCTTTTTATAAGAGAGTGTTGCCGCAGAAAATTATTTGTATATTATTATTAGGGCATGGAGGTCTTACCTCTCTGCAGGGGGTGCAGTCAGCATATTCTAAACCCCATCAACAGGGCGGATAAAACTTTGAGATTAGCTTAGATATACATACAGTGATGCTTCAATTTTGCTCTATTGTATTTTCGCTTCCACAGTTTTTTGTTTTTGGCTTTTCAAAGCAAAATATCATTTTAACTCGCTGTAAAAAATTACTTCAATGGATAAAAACACATAAAAATTACATATTTAGAAAGATTATTTTCTATTCTTTCCAACCACACAAATATTTTTAAGAATATATAAATTTAAATATTTTTTAAATACTTATGTATGTATTAGACCATAATTCTTGCAATATAAGATTGAAATATGAATCTCTAAAAAATTAAAAAATAAAAACACAGAAAATTATTTGTATATTATTATTAGGGCATGGAGGTCTTACCTCTCTGCAGGGGATGCAGTCAGCATATTCTAATGTAATTTAAGAAAGTGACAATGTTAGCTCCATCTAGCTAATGTCTTATCATTTATTCTTAAGTGCTTGCACACCATGTATTTGCTGTTGAAACGTTTTTAAGACTAAGCAATCTGTAATTGTTACACAGGGGCTGTTTGCATTTCACATATCGCTAATACTCTTCGGAATGGTATGAATCCAATTATTCTCCCTCCAGCTATGGGTAAATAGTAAGGTAGACTGGGATTTTAACCTTGGTATGGCTACTAGTATAGGATAAGGAAATCTCTGAATTCAAACCTGGAAAAGGATCTTTAATCTCTGAATTCAAACCTGATAAATGATCGTTAATTTTTACCATAGTCAACTGGTCAGATGTTTAAAAAATTAAAGGACAGCATTCATAGTTGTTGCTTACAGGTTCAGTTATACACTCTTTTGACTTAAGCATTGTTATTTTGTGCAGAAGGGGATATGAACTTTATTCTCGTTTCCGATTCACATAGTTCCTCGTTGCCGTATAATTGGATAATACGAGGCAAAATCATTGATAATAATGAGTTTTAAAAAAGTCCCTTTTCAATCAAAAATATATATTTCAGAAGTGAGTTTTAGAATATGTTGTTAATTTTCTATTATGCTGCTTTTAAGAGCTCATATCAAATGATATAATCTCTGTTCGAGATTATAGAATACATTCCAGAAGAATTCTATTCAAAAATCAGTTGTTCGATTAAATGAAAAAAATCGGTGTAATGAAACACCTCCAGAGACAGGTTCCATGATTTCTGACTGGCACTTGTAAAGGTATGTGCAGTAAAATGATAGTGAAACTAACTGAAGTATATATGATTCAAAACAGCATAATTAAATTGATTTAATCATATTGATCTCGTGTGGTTTACGGTGAGCGATATCTAACAACACACACACACACACACACACATAAACACACATACACAAATCCACCCACCATAATAAAAAAAGTCCTACAATCCATCAGTCACAGGTTATCTGACAACTAATTAAACGAAGCCATCTTCACTAATGCAAAATAGGACTATGAAACAACATGAAAAACATTGTGTTTTCGGGGGAAAAACTGTCAAATACCTCTAACAGAACACCTCACAAAAAGAAAACAAATAGAAATAGGAAAATCTTTTGGTTTAACTCACCATAAGATAAAAATGTAAAAACTAACTTAGAAAAACTCTTTACAAAACTAATAGACAAACACTACTCTAAAGCAGCAGAACATAGAATATTCAGTAGGAATAAACTAAAACTGTTTAACTCTGTTATAGCTGCATAATGATATAAATAATTTAAAAAATATAAACACTAACAAAAAAAAACACACACACACACAAAATAAAAAATAACGTCCCTAAGCGGAAATAGTCTAAAAACATTGTTATATACCGAGCCACCGTCAGATCTAAATAAAATACACAAAAATATATATTGGTGTAACTGAAGAGCCCTGGAAGCGGAGGAGCTACGTACACATAATTTATACAAACACAGAACAACACTTTCTGGACACATTTCTAGAAACATTTGGGAACTGAAAAAGTCAAACCAAAACACGCTAAAAATAACCTGGAAAGTAAGGGATACCAGCTTGCAACAACATATCAAAACACGGTAACTTTTGCCTAGAAGACAAAATAGCATAATAACGTACCCAGAAGAAAACGCATTACTTAACAAAGGATTGGGACTCATATACGAATGTAGGCATGAAAATAAATTCTTATTAACCCACCTGAAAACTAACGACTCCAAAGACTAAAATAAATTCTTAAAAACTTATAAAGGAATAAAAATAAATAAGATGAATAATAAGATAAACAAATACAATATAAATAAAAGATTAATTCAAAATAAATATAGCATAAACATCAAATAAATAAATCAAACAAAAATAATTGAAATGTGAAATGATAAAATAGAAATAAATAATAATAATAATAATATAATAACCCCCCCCCCAAAAAAAAATATTCTCTGGGACTTTGAGATAAAGATGGATCACCCTATCCCAGCAGGAAATTAGACCTAGTGTTGATTAACAAACAAAACAAAGAGAACGTGTCAACTGGGGGACTTTGCAGTTCCAGCCGATCACAGGGTGAAGCTGAAGGAAAATGAAAAGATGGACCTTGCCAGAGAATTGAAAAAGTTGTGG
>CM042148.1:16946349-17028849 GCA_023376005.1 Doryteuthis pealeii
CTCGAAAACCTAACCCCAAAAGAATTTGATTTAAACGATCCAAGAACAACACTTTTTAATGCCTAAGCACTTACATTTTCACGAATACCCTTGGGAAAGGTATGCATTCACCTTCTGCCCCTCCAGCTATGGGTAAATAGCAGGACAGACTGGGCTCTTTAACCTTGGTAAGACAACCAGTCTAGGAAAAGGAAAACTCTGAATTCAAACATGTTAAACTCCGCCTAAAAATTGACCTTGTGTCACATCCTGCTCGTGCAGAGTGGTTGATAAATATGTACATTGTCACGAACTTTTTTTAGTTAAAATCATTTAAAAATATAAAAAAAAAAAAACTTATTATTATCGAATGAAATATTGTTAAAGACATTCGATATATATATACATATATATATATATATATTATATATATATATAATATATATATATATATATATATATATGTATATATATATATATATATTATATATTATATATATATATATACATATACATATATATATATATATACATTCGATATATATTATATATAATATATATATATATATATATATATATATATATATATATATATATATATATATATATATATCAGCTATGATTATATTATAAATTGTTTTCTTCTTTAACAGCATTGTGTGATGTTTTCATTACACCTTTTCATACTCATATATATATATATATAATATATATATATATATATATATATATATATATATATATATATATATGCACATTACGTTTTATATATGGGGATTTTTAGTTTCAGTACAATCATTGACTTTTTAAATTATTCGTTGTGATATATGAAAATGTTTTTCAAATATATTTATATTGAAAATATTTTAAATTATCTTAATGATTAAAGAACTTCAAATTTGCATAACTACTAATATAATTACTGAAATGTTGTTCTCCTTTAAGTTGATTCTCAATATCATGTCCATTATAAAAAGAATCAAAATCCTTATATTCTTGAATGTTTTATCATATAAGGCACCGGTTAATTTTTTTTACCAATTTTCGTGTCCTTAACATGTGGCATTTCGTTTATGAATGAATTAATAATTGTAAATTAACATGACGTTCAACTTGCAACTATGCAGATTTCTATTTTGGACGAGTTCACAATATATTTTCGGATATTTTGATCACATTCGTAATGAATAAATGATTTTATCTGATATGTAAAAAAAAAGTCTACGGGGCGGCCTAAAGTCGGTATCAGCCAGTCAGCAAGGGAGTCTATCCCCTTTTCAATAGCGCTAGACCAAGGAGATTGTTTTAGCATCTGAGGTGGAGCGCCACGCCTACCATCAGCTCCTTACTTTACCGCACAGATCCCTGTGCTACTCATACGCTGAGTTGGCGGGGACCGGTATCGAACTAGGCACCTTGTGGTTTCTAGCCGAACGCTCTACCGACTGAGCGAACCCGGCCCATTTCTTAAAATATTCTAATCATTATATAATGTATATTTTTATATTCAGACGTGTATTTAAGCCCATCGGTTGATTAATTTGAAACCATTTTTTTTTTTTTTTGCTGTAAAGAAATATGACTGGAGACGAAGAAATATTTGGTGAATTGAGTCGGAAATCCGACTAAAATTGTTTGTGATTTTATTGAAAATCCGTGGAA
Organism: Doryteuthis pealeii; assembly: GCA_023376005.1. Taxonomy (NCBI): domain Eukaryota; kingdom Metazoa; phylum Mollusca; class Cephalopoda; order Myopsida; family Loliginidae; genus Doryteuthis; species Doryteuthis pealeii. The sequence goes on from CM042148.1 coordinate 16,947,991, forward strand.
AGGCATTGAACCACATCTCCCTGAACTCATAATTTTGGATATTGATAGTTGTCTGACAGAATAACCCAATCAGGTCTAGAACTATTTCTTGTTGTACATATTTACCAACCCCTCCGCGCGAGCTGGATAGGACACAAGGTCAATCTCTTAAGAGGAGTTCAACAGGTTTGAATTCAGAGTGTTCCTGCTCCTATACCGGTTGCCTAACCAAGGTTAAAGAGCCCAGTCTGTCCTACTATTTGCCCATAGCTTGAGGGAGAGTAGGATTCATACCTTTCCCAATGGTATTAGCGTTAAGTGAGATGTAACGTCCAGGATTTGAACTCGGGGCGACGAGTCCATTTCCCATGACTTTAACCATTAGACCACGCGCTTCCTTATTTCTTGTTGTAGGTAGTTTGTAACTTAGTACTTTATCTGTTGCACGATATTTGGAGAGAGGAGAGAGAGAGTGAGAGAAAGAGAGAGAGAGAGAGAGAGAGAGAGAGAGAAAGAAAGACAGAGAGACAGAGTCAACGTCAAATAATCTTTCGTAACATCGGAGATCTCCACAAGTCCTAATCAAAAGTCCCTCGTGGCACTCCAGAACTGTAATTAGAAGGCCACCCACACTTCATCATCAATTTTAGTGCCTGGCGACCCAAATTAGAAATCATCATTGGTTGATAAAGACTGCAGATAGAATATAAACAAAGATAATAGAACGCACACTTTAATTGCTTATTACATAAGTTGAAACAAAAATGATAGAATTTTGGTGTCATTATAAATAATATCAAGAACTTTAATGTAGCGGAGTATTTCACTTATTTCGTTCGAAAAAAAACAAAACAACAACATGGCGACCATTTTCCTCAATTTAATTTGATGCTTATATTTAAGTTGATTACAGGCTAAATAACTCGTCACTAGTAATTGCTAGCTTGTTTTGCACGATCAAACTGATACTTTAACATGATGAATTAAAGGAAACGTTGCATAATTACTTTTGTTATTCTTGTTATTTCATCTTTTATAGAATATTTTTGACTGAATATTCAAAACTCTATTGGACAGAATTGTGAAAAACAATCCCTGTGATGAATTACTGTCTATTTTCTACACATTGTTTTAGCCCAAATCTTGGGACGATGATCGGATCCTTATTGCTTTATACGGAGATACTTAAATATTGTAGAATAACACTTGATTAATTAACTGTTATTTTCAATCTTGAAAAAATCATATAGCCAGTTAAAATATTTTACATTATATTATACGAATAAATCATAATCACTTTTGAGGCCGTAGTGTAATGGTTAGATTCGTGAGAAATGGACGTCGACCCGAGTTCAATTCTTGGACGAAGCTACAGTTCACAGCGCTAATACCCTTGGGAAACGTATGAATCCAACTACCATCCCTTCAGCTATGAGGGAATAGTAGGGAAAACTGGGCTCTTTAACATTGTTTAGGCAACCAGTCTAGGAGAAGGAAAACTCAGAATTTGAACCTGTTAAACTCCGCTTGGGGTGGTCACTACTAGAATAGGCCCAGTCCTAATTAGTAATCTATTTCACTGGGCTAAAGAGCCCTTGGTCACTACTAGAATAGACCCAGTCCTAATTAGTAATCTATTTCTCTAATCTTTAAAGAAGACAAATGAATTACATATTACCACAAACCATTATTAATATTTTGCACTCTGTATTTACCCTTTTGTTTTATCATTTCTTTTTTTATATTTCTCTCTTAGATGAATCTCTATTTTGATTTGTTTTATATATACAGGGTGACAAAAAAAACAACCCCCCCCCCAAAAAAAATACCAGAACCCAAATAAATTTTATTTAATCTTATCTGAACCTGTTAAACTCCGCTTGGGGTGGTCACTACTAAAATAGGCTCAGTCAAAATTAGTGATTTATTTCAGTAATTCAGTTCACAGCGCTAATACCCTTGGGAAACGTATTAATCCAACTACTATCCCTTCAGCTATGAGGGAATAGTAGGGAAAACTGGGCTCTTTAACATTGTTTAGGCAATCAGTCTAGGAGAAGGAAAACTCAGAATTTGAACCTGTTAAACTCTACACTACTAGAATAGGCTCAGTCCAAATTAGTGATTTGTTTCAGTAATTTAATTTGATAATTCAATTATACTGTTCGTGTTTTTAATATTCTTTTGATTATTCTAAATTGTTTAAATAGTGTTGTTGAATATGTTTAAAGTATCCATTAGTTTTGCAAGAGTGATCTGGTAAAACTCCGTAATTGTTTGAAAAGTATCCAACACAGTTGATAAATTTCGTGCTATCAGGATTTATGCCAACACTTTTATTACATTTGAATCATTGATTTATTTTTTCAATTACAGAGAAATTAACTTTACGAGATATTTTATAAAATTCTATAGAGGCTAAATGTTTTCAACTATTTTATTGTACGAATTATTTGTGAAAATAACTTTGATATTCCGTATTTAGATTAGGACAGTTTTCAAATGATCCTAACTCTACTGTCGATAGGAAAGAGGATAGAAAAACGGTCAGCTTTTCGGGGTCATGATTAGGAGATCGTTAAAGTGTAATGTTTGATTTTTCAAGACATACGAAAATGGCAATTACATGACATTTTATTTCCAAATAACTTCCCATGTAATATTTGCTTACTATTAGCAAAGACTCATGTGCTTCAAAAAGAAAGGAGACATCTCCACACTTGACGGTAAGCCTCTTAAGCCAGTAGAACAGTTCACTTACCAAGGTAGTAATATCTCATCCACAGAAAGCGATGTTAATACACGAATAGGAAAGGCATGGGCGGCCACAAACAGACTATCAGTAATATGGATCTCACTGACAAACTAAAGCAACAATTCTTCCAGGCTGTGGTTATATCAGTGCTGCTGTATGGCTGCACCACCTGGACCCTGACAAAGCGCCTCGAGAATAAGCTAGATGGTACCTGCACAAGAATGCTGCGAGTAGTCCTGAACAAGTCATGGAAGCAGCACTCCACAAAGAAGCAACTGTATGGTCACCTGCCCCCCATCTCACAAACCATCCGGGTGATACTGACTAGGCATGCAGGACACTGCTGGAGAAGCGGGGATGAGCTCATAAGCGACGTTCTCCTGTGGAAGCCAACACATGGACATGCCAACGTAGGACGCCCGCTAAGGACCTACATTGACCAACTATGCGAGACTCTGGATGCTGCACAGAGGACCTCCCAGGGGCCATGAGTAATAGGGAAGGTTGGCGAAAGATTGTCATGGATATCCGTGCTGCGCGCGCGACATGATGATGATGATTAGCAAAGAAAGAAACATTGACATAAAAAATACTTAAAATACTTCTTTTTTTTTAATATAAATACAAGAAATTTTATTCAAGGTTCACTAAAATTTTATGCAATTTATTTGAAATAAAGATAGTTTTCATTTCAATATGAAACGTACATTTTGAAGTTTTATATATTCAAGAATTAATTAAATGATTTAATTTATTTAATGGTTAAAATCTTCAAGTTTTCAGTATATTAAACTACTGAAAATCAGTTTCTTATGAAATTTAATTGAATACAATCAAATCAAAGGCATTGTAAGCATCGTTTTTTATTGAATGCTAAACTTGTAGTTTCACGAGAGATAAACCGTATCGTATTCAGTTTCTTAATAATAAGTAACATTAAAGAAAAAGATAATATTGTTTCTCAGAATAATTAAGATTTTTGCTAAAAATGCAGAAAGAAAATAAAAAAGTACTGAAGTTTTACAAAACATTTTTTTACCAATTTTACAATAAAATAACGAACATATTTGACCAGGAGGTAAAGTCTTGCTGTCTAGAAGAAAAACTCTGAATTCAAACCTGATGGAGTGGTCACTACTAGAATAGGCTCAGTTCTAATTAGTGATCTATTTCACTAATTAAAAGAAAATTGAAAATTGAAAAAAAGGAGTCATTGGATATTTTGTGGACACAACCAACTTTGACACACAACTTAATCTCTTTTACAACAGCACGAGCAGGATTCCCCGACACTCTTCCCTTTCTCAGCTGCTTCCTGTCCACACGAGCAGAATGCGAGACAAGGTCAATTTCTTAAGTGGAGTTAACAGGTTTGAATTCAGAGTTTTCCTCCTCCTAGACCTGTTGCCTAACCAAGGTTAAAGGGGCCAGTCTGCCCTACTATTTACCCATAGCTGGAGGGAGAGTAGGATTCATACCTTTCCCAAAGGTATTAGTGCTAAGAGAAATCCAATTACGACATCCAGGGTTTGAACTCGGGGTGACGAATCCATTTCTCATACTTTAACCATTACACCACGCGCTTCCATAATACAAATATCTATATAGAAGTCAATTTCGTTTGACTGAACATTTCTTCCTGTCCACCATCAGATAATCACGTTTTCTTGCGCTTCGAAATCTTTAAGTAAATCATAAAAGTTTATATTTTTATGATTTGCATTTATCTTAAATTAGTAAATTAATAAATAAAAAGATTTTTATTTTCTGCGTTATTCGGACTATTGACCCCATCTTCATTGTTATTTGTACAACGTTTCGTCGATATACCCTCCGGCCTTCTTTAGGTATTTCTTGTCGGATTCGGGAACCTTCTCAGACTCGGGAACCTTCTTTTCGAACTTGGGAAATTTCTTGTCGTATTCAGGAGCCATCACGGAACTTTGAACCTAACCCTTTATTTATTCCACGGGGGCATCCTGTTCTCATTCCGCTAACCATAGCTGGAGTAGGAATTGTGTTAATTAATTATTTTTCTAACTGCTTTCACTCAGGATTGAACTCGGGTTCCAGAGATAACTGTCACTTAGAACTGTCTTAACCTAACTGCCTTATCCACTCGGACATGTGTCCAATTGGACAATTGAGAGTGAATTTTGGGAACTTATAAACCTAATGACTTGATTTGGCTAGAATATCTACCTATTTTACTTATGTATGATTTTTTACCTAGACTCATATGTGTGTGTGTGTTTTTTTTTTTTGTTTTTTTTTGTTTTTAGAAAGATTTTGTTATTAAGAGAAATCTGTGCAAAATATTTTCGTTCTTTCTGAAAGAAAAATTCTTTTGAATGACATACGTTTTGCTTTTGATATATTGCTTCCGAGAATGTAAATAAAAATATACGTTGAGTTTCAATTATTTTAGTCTGTGCGATAAAATCATTTATCAATAAAGGTTTTTTTAGGCAAGGTTTTCTTTATGAGGTAATTTGTAAAATGCATAGTGGACAATACGTACAGTAATTGATATCATACTAGTACAAAATAAAAAAAAACCCCCGGCGATGTAAAATAGATTTTTGAAACATATTGCCTGAGAGGTGGGAGTAAAAAATTCAATGTCAGCCTAAGTAAGTAAAATCATAAAATTCATTAAAGGATTAAAAAATAAAACAATTTGAAATGTAAACTTTAAATATGTATTAAAATAAAACAAACTATATATAGATATATAATACCAGTCATGTATTTATTAAAACTTGTTTTTAAAAACAATGAGGACTGTCTAATGCTGCATGTTCAGATTTTGGGTGTATTTATTCTATGTTATGACGATTTTGGGTAACGTGACGTAAGCAGTGACGTAATTTTTGTTACAGACAAAAACCGGAAGCGAATCTCCATTATTAATAGATTTGAACATTTCCCTTTATTTTCTATATTCTAAGAAAGTAATGATTTTATAATTATTTATATTATTCAATCTTTTCTGTGTTCATTTTTCAGCATCGAATTTTGGTAATCTCACTATTAGGAATTAGCTCATAATTAGATAGTTCGATAAACTCATATTTCAATCTTCAGTGAAGGTTATGTTAACAGATGTAATTAAGTACGCACAAATATATCGAGTGAGTCGAGTTCAAGTAAGCTTAGTCGGTAGAGCGTTCGGCTAGAAACCACAAGGTTCCTAGTTCGATACCGGCCCTTATAAACTCAGCTTATGAGTAGCACAGGGATCTGTGCGGTAAACTAAGGAGCTGATGGTAGGTGTGGCGCTCCACCTCAGACGCTTAAAAATCCCTTGTCTAGCGCTAGCGAAACGGGGATAGACTCCCTCGCTGATTGGATGATACCGACTTTAGGCCACCCCGACGACTTTACTTTTTTACTTACTATTCTAGTAGTGACCACCCCAAGCGGAAGCGGAGTTTAACAAGTTTGAATTCAGAGTTTTCCTTTTCCTAGACTGGTTGCCTAACCATGGTTAAAGAGCTCAATATGCCCTACTATTTACCCATAGCTGGAGGAGAGTAGTTGGATTCATACCTTTCCCAATGGTATTAGCGCTATGTGAACTGCAGTCTCGTCCAAGATTTGAACTTGGGTCGACGAGTCCATTTCCTACGACTCTAACCATTACACCATGCACCTCCATCTTCACTTAAGTAAGGCTGGTAATAATGGGAAATTCTTGTCCTATATATAGAAATAGATCACTAATTAGGACTGAGCCTATTCTAGTAATGACCACCCCAAGCGGAGTTTAACAGGTTTGAATTCAGAGTTTTCCTTTTCCTAGACTGGTTGCCTAACCAAGATTAAAGAGCCCAATCTGCCTACTATTTACCACTACTGGAGGGTAGTTGGATTCATACCTTTCTCAAGGTATTAGCGCTATGTGAACTGTAACTTCGTCCAGGATTTGAACTCTGGTCGACGAGTCCATTTTCGATGACTCTAACCATTACACCAGGCTCTAAAATATTTTTTTAAAAAAACATACAAATATCCTCGTTTAATTTTGGTTTCAAGCTGAACCAAATGAATTATATTATCTGTGAATAAAAAAAAATCAACTTGATAACTTGAAAAATAACGAACAAAAAACATAATAGTTTTCATTTCATTTTCTTTGCTTGCAACTTTTATGTTGTCATATCCAAAGGCGCGTGGTGTAATGGTTAGAGTCGTAGGAAATGGAGTCGTCGACCTGAGTTCAATTCCTGGACGAAGTTGTTTGCATTTCACATGGCGCTAATACCTTGGGAAAGGTATGAATCCAATTCTCCTCCAGCTATGGTAAATAGCAGGGCAGACTGGGCTCTTTAACCATGGTTAGGTAACCAGTCTAGGAGACGGAAAACTCTGAACTCAAACCTGTTAAACTCCGCTTAAGAAATTGACCTTGTGTCGCATCCTGCTCGTGTGGAGGAGTTGGTAAATATATATAAGTGACTTATCACCCATATTTGCTTATCTTATAAAATTAGTATTGCTCTGTAAAAAGATTCAAGCCGACTTGTTATTTTCTTATTTTACGAGGGTGACATTTAATAAACTTATCCACTGAAACTTTTGTTGCTTTTTTAAAAAAATCCAAATATATATGAATTCGTTTATAAATGGAAAGCTGAAAAGAACGAAGATATAGGGAAAAAAACAGAATGGAAACATGATTATCTGATCTTGAACAGGAAGAAATTTTCAGTCGAACAAATATTCACCTACGTATATGATCCTTGTATAGTACATGAATGTAATTTGACTTTATGAAAACGTACAAGAAATATTCCTTATTAACATAAGTTCTTATATAAATGCATATTATCTTGCATAAGTTTAATAATGCAACTGATCTGTTAAGTGTTCAAAAGTTTCTAACAATTTCAATAACAAAATGGTTTTCAGTCACCAATTTTTAAAAAGAATAAATAAATGAATAAATAGATAAATAAATAAAATAAAAAGAGGGAAGATGGAACTTTGGATATATTAAAAATGATGTACTTAAAATTGACTTATAAAATATTTATCATAAATCGATCCTTAATTTATGTAAGTTGATGTAAGTCGGAAATAAATTTCATATTTTATCATAGAATAATAATTAACACAGCTTAGCGCCTCTACCCCAGCTATGGTTAGCGGAATGAAAACAGGATACCCCCGGGTCTGAATAAAGGGTTATGTTCAAAGTTCCGTGATGGCTCCCGATTACGACAAGAAGGTTCCCGATTAAAACTAGAAGGTTCTCGGGTTCGAAAAGAAGGTTCCCGAGTCTGAGAAGGTTGCCGAGTCCGACAAGAAATACCTGAAGAAGGCCGGAGGGTATATCGGCCGAAATGTTGTACAGATAACAATGAACATGAGGACAATAGTCCGAATAATGCAGATCATACTAATCATAAAGCATCATCTAAAAATTTAGAGAAATTTCATATAATAAAAAAAATTAAATAATTTGAGATATACTTTCTTTGCTAAATACCAATGCAAAATGACGAAATAAAGAGTAGCATTCAAATATCACAGAACATGGAAGCGCGTAGTGTAATGGTTAAAGTAATGGGAAATGGACTCGTCACCCCGAGTTCAAATCCTGGATGTGGTAATTGAATTTCATTTATCGCTAATATCCTTGGGAAAGGTATGAATCCTACTCCCCCTCCAGCTATGGATAAATAGTAGGGTAGACTGGACTCTTTAACCTTGGTTAGGCAAGCGGTCTAGGAAAGGAAAACCTGTTAAACTCTGCTTAAGAAATTGACCGTGTGTCACATCCTGTTCGTGCGGAGGGGTCGGTAAATATATATATCACAGAACATATCGATAATATTAGTGGGCGTTATTTTTGCGGGGGAAAAGATTTAAGGAGAAGCAAACACGTTTTCCTTCTATTTTTTCCTGTATAACAAAAAACACGATGCAAGTTCTACACATATCAAGGTTTTTTATTTGGTATTTCAATCCATTTAATGATATATATTGGGGTAAGTGAAATAAATTATATAAACATAAATTTGGTTACAAATACGTTCATTTCAAAATAAAGATAATAGTAGCCAATCTGATATTTATATAATTCATGAAATTTCTAATCACATCAAAGAAAAGAACATTAAAATGTGGAGCCGATCTGTCAGAAAAAAAATGCCCCTGCCACCCGCAAAAAAAAAAAAAAAAAAAATCGAATCATATGCAGACTTCTTGTTTAAAAAGCAATCAGCCTTGTTTTGCCATCGTTTATGAAATTTTTCTTGAGTTATGATGGGGGCGAGTACATACAGACGCGCATGCGCATGCGCACGCACTCTCGCTCACGTGCGCATGGCGACAATTATAATAGCCTGCTTCTTTCGCAGTAGTCAAAGAAATTTTTTTTTTTAAATCAGCTCAATGATTTCGTTTTCGACCCAGTAAAAGATTTTTTTTTTTTTTGGTTGCTGAAAAAAAAAAATGGAATTCTAAAACGTTTTGCAATAAACATATCCTTAAGGTTAAAATCATATAACAATGAAGTAAAAACGTTTCGACTTTGTTGAGAGGAGAGCAAGAAATGTTTTCGTTTTCGCTTTTAGAAAGATCAATATATTTTCCCTGGGGGTTGAGTATAATAGAGTTGTAAGAGGCATATCTTTTTTGAAAATAGAATTGTTACAATATAATTAAGACAAGTTCTTACAGACTTTTGAGGGAATCTTATTTCAAGTTTTCTGTATAAAAATGCGAAGGAATTGTAGATATTAATTTACTTTTAACAACCTATTGATTACCAACATAATTTTTTTTGCTATTAAAGGAATATCGTCAAATATTAATAAACTTGAGTTTCTTTCTATTTTAAGATATAAAAAAAACTAGCTGCGGTTATCCGGCGTCGCCTGGGCAGAGGTTTATTTTTAAGTTAGTCCCGCAGATCCATTATTACTGAATCGTAAGTTGAATTCTCGTGTGATGCCCCATTTAAATCCCTATGTAAAAAAAATAGACCTTGCATTGATCCAGCTACTCTGAAAATAAATGTTAATGTCTTCTATCTAAAATATTAAATGAAAAAAAATCCCTGATGTTATCATTTAAATTTTATTTTTTGATTATCTTCACGAATATAAATCAAATCTCTATTATTTTTGCTCAGAAACCAAGCCCTGTTGATATTTAATGTATATATATATATATATATATATATATATATATATATATATATATATATATATATATATTTACTTTGTCGTTAATTGTTTTATTTCCGAAGTTTCCTCCGGACACACATACACACAACTGTCCTTTATATATGAATAAATTAATCGAATCTAAATTTGAAACTCTCAATTTTTGCAATAAAATTAAGAGAACTACTGTCATAATTATATATTATATATATATATATATATATATATATATATATATATATATATATATATATATATATATGATGGTTATATATAGTACTAATACGTGTATGCATGGATAGGCCTCTGAAGCTGGGACGTGTTACATCCTGCTCGTGCATATATATATATATATATATATATATATATATATATATATATATATATATATATATATATCGTTAAATTAACAAACTTATTAGCTATTCTACGATTTCTTGGTGAATTTTAATATCGGCGTTGGAAAATAACTAAATATTTAAAATAAACAGATATTAATTTTAAGCGAAATATCAAATAATATTTCTGAAATAATTATTTCAACAATTTTTCAATAAAAAAAAAAGTTCAAATTTTTGTATTCAGTTTCTAGTTTGACTGACTTGATGTTGAAGAAGAATTTAAGTTTTCATATTTGCATAGATGCTTATTTGCATAAATACATATTTGCATAAATTTGCATAAATCTGTCTTCTTTAAAGATAAATCTGAACATTCGTATTCCCAGTTTGGTTTATGATCTCTTTCGGTATGAAACCATGTCGTCAGGGCTTAGAAGACGTTAAGTTTATCCCCCGCAGAGGGGTAAGTAAAGTAAAGTCGTCGAAGTGGCCTAAAGTCGGTATCAGCCAGACAACGAGGGAGTACATCCTCTTTTTACTAGCGCTAGGCAGAAGAGATTATTTTAGCGTCTGAATTGGAGCGCTACACCTATCATCAGTTCTTTACTTTACCGCACATATCCCTGTGCTACTCATACGTTGAGTTGGCGTGGACCGTTACCGACCCAGGAACCTTGCGATTCCTAGGGAAGAGCTCAACCGACTGAACTAAACCGGTCCTATAAGACCCCCCCCCAAAAAAAAAGAGGGGTTCTGGGTATGTCACTAAACTGCGTCTGATGGTGAGGCTCGTTCTGAAGCTTCTTGGAGTGTGGGGTATCACTTTATTGCCATTACTCGCAGTGGTTGTACATGTTAGTGTACAAGATATGGGTCAAATAGATCTATTTAAAATATATCCATATTCGTAGGACCGTATACAAAAAAGCCTCTTAAGGGACACCTACATAAAAAATGTAAATATGAACGTACAATGAACGCGATTCCTTAACCTCTATGCATGAAATAACCCTAGACGGATTGACATGCTGTTAAAATGAATGAATCAATCAATCAATCTTTCAGAAGTTAAGTTAATTGTTCGATTATCCGACAATGCATTTGGCAATTCAGATATATCACTTTTCATTGACCAGAAAACTATTAGAATCAATCAAAGTTTTCAGATGCTGTTTTGCAGAACATAGATTCCTTTACGTTAATATATATATATATATATATATATATATATATATATATATCTTATTATAATGGAGATTGTGGGTTTGTCTGTCTGTAACCGAAACTATATTACTATACAAGTCACAATTCCCTTTGTTATTTACATCACATTCTCCATGATTTTATTTTTTATTTAAACCTCAATTATTAGTAAAATTGTTTTATATCATTAAGACTGTTAACATATCTACACACTAATAACATGCAATTATTTTTATATATTCAACGAAATAGCGGTTTACAGTGTGAATGGGAAGGCTAATTTGCATATTGATCTTTAAAAAATTGATTTTAATAAATATATGCTTAGTATTATTGATTTCTAATTGTTTGGTTTTATCTTAATGAATATGAGCAAAAATCTCGGGGATAAATCTTAACAGAAATCTATTAACATAAAGAAATAACTGTAATTTTATTCTTTTCTTCCTATTTTAACTAAATAGTTAAATTAGGGAAATTTACCACTGAAAGACGGGAGTAAGGGAAAATGGTGGAACAGTTAGTTTCAAAGTTGTTCTATTTTCAATTATACCCCCTCTGTTCAAAATCTTTTTATCTACATTCTTATTCAGTTTTATTAGCCTTTCTAATTTAATATAATATTTTATTATAAAATTTAACTAAAATACTTGCACCCGGAGGGTGCATATATTTGCTAGTTCGTATAATGATGATTAGAATATAAACCAGAAGAAAAACACGCTAAACAGGAATGGCAACCCTTTTTTTGGAAATCATGCAGATCTTCAGACTTACAAAATGACTCAAGATAACTAAAATATATGTCAAGAACAGAGCACTCGCCAGACTATAGAATATATAGAAAACAACATTGAAAGGAAGACAAAAATGGTATAGACACATGATGGTACAACTGCAACTTCCAAGGATATAAGCCTTGAAAGAGACACACAAACAATGATGCCACAGCTACAAATATACTATGGAGGGAAATATGGAAACAACTAAGTGACAGAAATGACCTCCTTAGTAAGGAAGAAATAAAATTCGTCAACTAAAATAATCTAGAAACTACCCTATTGAAACCAAATGGAACTTACAATTTAAGTTTAAGAAATTCCCCAAATTACGCAATAGAATTGTTTAGCAACTTTAAATTTGCCTGATGAAAGAAAACATTCTAGAATGGATACCAAGTGAACAAAAATGGAGAAAGAAACCATAACAATCATCTATAAGCCTCCATTCATCTACAGGTGATAACGAAAATAGGTAAGATATTTCTAAATTTAATCAACAAACATTTCCCAATTAACCACACTCTACACAATATATTTTATAAGAACAACTTAAAGATCAGTTTCTCCTGTATGGATAATATAGAAAGGATAATTTTTAAAAATCATAAAAAAACATAACAAAATAATTAACAACCACACAAATGATATAAATAAGGGAAAAGACAGACAGAAAAGCTGCAATTGCTGTAACCCAGATATGTGCCCAGTAAAAGGAAAGTGTTTGACCAAAGGTGTAATTTAACTTGCATCGATAGTGTCTACACAGAAACCAGACCTTACTAAATTTTACATGGGTTGTACAAAATCAGAATTTAAAACTAGGTTTGCAAATTATAAACACTCATTTTCAAATATTAAGCTAAAAGATGTAAAAGACCTTAGCTAGCTATGTTTGGAACTTAAAGAATCAAAATATAACACCTATTATTAAATGGGAAATATTAACGATATCTATGTGCAAATTCTAGTGTAGATAATTATGACTGGGCGAATAGCTGAGGAAATATGGTTAAATCCTACTTAACGGACATAACTTCCATATCGCTTCGTATGTCACCCCGCCTAAATAAATAAAATACCAAAAATCAGGGAATAAACCAAATTTAATGAATTTTTCAGTGTTGATACATTAATGAATAATATATATAATGCACTAGTTATTCTATTTAAAACTTTTACATTTTGTCAGGTCAATTCACTTTGAACCACGTATGTTTGTGAATATGTGTTATGCCTCAAAGATACGTGGTTCAAAGTTAACTGACCTGAAAAAAATGTAAGAGTTTTCAAATAAAATAACTAATGCATTATATTATTTATTTATTAATAATAAGATATAAGGGAACAAGCATTAAAAAGGGATCTAATAAATCCCAAGTATAAAAATGGGAGAAGAAATACAACTAGAAAATTCAGGAACTGAAAACGCAATGGGAGATGGGGGGTTGGGTCGCACCCGTAAAAACTGGCGTACTTGGAATCGGGACTAAATGTTGAATAATCTATGAGGTAGCATAGATTATTGACAAGCTGGAGAATAGGGCCTTCAAATCAGAACGTAGGCGAGTAAGTTTCCGTTGGAAAAATACCAGACCGTTGGTAAAAGCGGAAATCTCGCACGTCACGCGATTTGACTTAGTTAATGCAGTTCCAGCCCAAATGTGACGCAGTGCAGACGTGTGAATGCGAGGCTGTGACTCCCGCGCGACGAACTGAGTTAGATAACAGGCAATGTAGAAATAAAACCTTTGATCAAAGTAGTAACAAGTCTTGTTAGTAATTATGCATGACTTAAAAGAAGCCCTTAGATTAGAAGAAGACAAAGAAGAAAGAAAGAAGTAAAGAAGACTAGACGATCACACAAATGGCCGAAAGGAAGGAGAATTAAGAACAAGTACGTAACACGAATCTCTCTCTCTCTCTCTCTCTCTCTCTCTCTCTCTCTCTCTCTCTCTCTCTCTCTCTCTCTCTCTGTTAGTCCCCCCCTCTCTCTCTCTCTCTCTCTCTCTCTATGTTGGCCCTCTCTCTCTCTCTCTCTCTCTCTCTCTCTCTCTCTCTCTCTCTCCCTCTCTCTCTCTCTATCTATCATGCGAAGAACACTATTGTTTATATACCCGCAACATGAGTATATAACATAAAACGTTAGAATCAAGGTTGGTGGGATTTTTAGAAAATTGAAGAAGAACTGAGACTAGCCAGACTACAACTTTACTAGGCAGGTGAAGATAGTGAGGAAAGTGCTGGCTATACTAGTAGCATCAGTAGTAGTACGATATACATTTGAATGTTCCCACACGGTGTCTGGTGGTTATTGTTTGACATTAAGAAATAGCAATTTTTCTCTGACTGTCTTTCAATGTCTTTCAGTGTCTAGCGATAGGCACCTTGAAGGAACATGCAAATGCATAGATGACAACACCAACAACAACATCAATAACAACAAAAACTACCACTACCACTATTACTACTTCTACTACTACGACTACTACAACTAATATTACTACTACTAATAATAATAATATCCCAGCAAGAAGATCAGACCTAGTGTTGATTAAGAAAAAAGAAATAACTTGTCAACTGGTGGATTTTGCAGTTCCAGCAGATCACAGGGTGAAGCTGAAGGAAAATGAAAAAAATGGACAAATACCTGGACCTTGCCAGAGAACTGAAAAAGTTATGGAATATGAAAGTGAAAGTTATACTAATTGTAGTTGGTGCACTTGGACCGGTCCCAAAAAGATTGGGGAAAAAGTTTGGAAAATCTGGAAATCAGAGTAAGAATCGAGACCATCCAGAATACTGCACTGCTGCAATCTGCCAGAATACTCAGAAGAGTCCTGGAGACCTGAGGAGACTTGCTGTCATTCAGACTCCAGCGAAAAGGCCATCAGCTAACGCTGATGTGAAAAACTCAAAAGTAGTGAATAATAATAATAGCAGAAGAACAAAACAAATTTTGAAGCTGGTACGACATTAATAGACCAGCAATTTATTTGGTAAAATATTCGGGGTCTCTTCCTAAACGGAGAAGAGCTGAGAATTCAATTGGTTGGTTGATTTTTTGTTTTACGGCATACAAACCCTTTTCAGGTCATTTATTGCCGAATCAAGCCATTTTGATATCACTTAGCTAATAGTACCTACTGTTGCTTAAGTAGTCACCCATTTAAGTACTGAAAAGGCTCATCGTTGCTTAACTTCGATGATCTAGCGAGAACCGGTGCTTTCAACGTGACCTGACCATAAGCTGGGAATTTAAGATCAGAGATCTAAGATATTGATTATCAAATGTAAAACCTTACATCTTCAGAGAAGATGTAAATAGACGTTTTGATTATTTCTCCAATTGGACACATAGCCTAGTGGATAAAGGAGTTAGGTTAAGACAGTTCTAAGTGACAGTTATCTCTAGACTGCAGGTTTAATCCTGGTCAGGGGCAGTAGTAACATAGAATAATAGTTAACACAGCTTAACACCTCTACCCCAGCTATGGTTAGCGGAATGAGAAAATGATATCCCCGTGGACTAAATAAAGGGTTAGATTCAAAGTTCCAGTATGGCTCCCGATTACGACAAGAAAGTTCGCGAGTTCGAAAGGTTCCCGAGTCTGACAAGAAATACATGAAGAAGGCTGGAGGGCACATCGACCGAAACGTTGTACAGATAACAATGAAGATGAGGACAATAGTCCGAATAATCCAAATAATAGTAGACTTTTTGATGTATAAAAATAAATCAGAAGAGAAAATGCATTAACAAATGAAAAAGAAAATCAACAATCAAAAGAATTGGCAGAGTGTAATAAGTAAATGAGAGTTATTTCCTCTATTTTATTATTACCTCCCCTTTGGGGGACTCTTTGGTGTTTCTAAGAGTATATAAGCTCTCAGTAAACTGTAACATTATTCTAAGTAGAATAAAGCTTTGTTAAGCCTATCCGAGTTTTAGTTTATCATCACACAAAGTAATGAGAAATTATGACAGCTCAAAACTGTTATTTACAAAAGTAGAAATTTGGATCAGAAAACCCCTTCAGAAAGGAGCCGAAAATGGGAAGAAAATGAACCCCAAGAAAATTTCAAGAGAGAAACAAATAAAGAAACATTCAAAAGGACATAATCGTGAAATTCCTATTAATAACCGGTCGGAAAAATAAATAAGATGGAATAAACCATATTAAAGTTGAAACCACTCATAATATATTAAGTGAATGAATCAAAGTAACGCAGACTGAATACAATTCAGTCAATCCCAAAACAGGATATTATTTGATCAAAAAACAGTAATCCACCAATAGACGACTGGGAAATAACATAAAAGGACATAGTTAGCCATATCATTTTATGCTATATGCACAAACTAAAAAATATGGTAAAGAATAAAAAAAATGTGCGATTTTATGGGATTTCAAAATTCAAACAAATATCTAAGTAAAAGAAGACAATAGATAAACAAGGTGTGTCATAAAAGTATTGAGATTGAAGCCGTATTTACTAAGATAGGAATGAACAATGAATGGAATGTTAATTTTTTTCAGAATACAAGGTGTGCCATATAAGTATCGAGATTGAAACTGTTTTTACTAAGATAGGAATGAACAATGAATGGAATGTTAATTTTTTTCAGAATACAAGGTGTGCAATATAATTATCGAGATTGAAACTGTTTTTACCAAGAGAGAAATGAAAAATGAATGGAACGTTCATTTTTTTTCAGAATACAAGGTGTGTCAAAAAGTACCGAATTTAAAGCTGTATTTACCAAGATAGAAATGAACAATGGATGGAACGTTATTTTTTTTCAGAATACAAGGTGTGTCATAAAGTACCGAATTTAAAGCTGTATTTACCAAGATAGGAATGAAAAATGAATGGAACGTTAATTTTTTCAGAATACAAGGTGTGTCAAAAAGTACCGAATTTAAAGCTGTATTTACTAAGATAAGAATGAACAATGAAGGGAACGTTGATTTTTTCAGAAAGCAAGGTGTGTCAAAAAGTATCGAATTTAAAACTGTATTTACTAAGATATGAATGAATAATGAATGTAACGTTAATTTTTTCAGAATACAATGTGTGTAAAAAAGTACAAAATATCTCGATACTTTTTTGACACACCTTGTATATTAATTAGATAAATAAAAAATGTGACTGTTCCAGAAGTCCATAGTGTGAAACTATACAACTGGAAAATTGTGGAATATGAATGTGACAAATATAAACATCATGATTTGTTTCAATCACTAGATCTACTAGAATCTTGCAAAAAAGAATTACTCTGAAAAATCCCAAACGGCAACATTACTAGAATAGGTTTTAATGCAAAGTTAGAGATGCTGATAGGTACGCATCCTGCGACCCTGACGCACAAAATTCGAAAAGGACGCAGAAAAATCGTATCCATGCGTCCCAGTGTTTTTCTTTTTTCTTCCCCACCATTTCATGCTAACTGTAAATACATTTAAATAGTTTCCTAGAAACGAATTACACAGGATATCTTACAAGGTAGGGTTAGATGGCTTTTGTTGGGACCCATTAATTTTACCGGGGACTCATTCAAAGTGAATCAAAAAGCTATCAGCATCATAGCAAAGTAGATCTTTTAAGTATTTGGGGAGATTTGCTGTTACTTGAATTTTAGTGATAAATCACTAGTTTTGAGTCATGTGAAAAGTCAATGGGGGAGGGGGTGCTATTCCAGTGGACCGCAGATTGAAAGCGAAGGAAGGCAAAAATCCGGACAAATACCTGGACCTTGACAGAAAGCTGAAAAAGCTGTGAAACATGATAATGACAATGATATCAATCGTAGTCGGGGTCCTTGAAACATTCCACAAGAATGCAATTTCTTTGGTACCTTTTTAATCTACGCATCGAAATCTATCAGAAAAGCCAATAAAATCGACACCTAAAATTTTCACCAAATTGGTCATTTTCTGGCACTATACGTTCTAAGGGCTCATATTTCCGTTAATTCTTTGAATTGAGCACTTTCTTTGGCATCAATGAATTCTATGCATCGAAATCTATCAGAAAAGCCAATAAAATCGACACCTAAAATTTTAAATTTTCAGGCACTATAAGGGGGTTTCTAAGGGCTCATATATCCGCTAATTTTTTAATTGAGCACTTTCTTTGGCATCAATGAATTCTACACATCGAAATCTATCAGAAAAGCTAATAAAATCGACATCTTAAATTTTCACGAAAATAGGTAGACTACAGGCATTTTTAGGGGATCTTTGAAGTCTCATATCTCCGTCAATTCTCAACCAGAATTCAATTTCTTTGGTACCATTTTAATCTACGCATCAAAATCTATCAGAAAGGTCAATGAAATCGACAACTAAAATTTTCACGAAATTGGTCATTTGGAAAAGAGACGAGGGCAACCTGAGATCAGAGGAAGAATCAAGATCATCAGGCTACATTAGTGCTAAAATCAGCTTGGATACAAGAGATCTGAGGAGAATTGCTGCTACAAGAAATTGTGAGAATTTCTGCTTCTTAGACTCCAGTGAAACCCACAAAAAAAAGAAAAAGAAAAACACACAAGGACAAAAAAAATAATAAGATCATTGCCATTTAAAGTCTACGGGGCGGCCTAAAGTCGGTATCAGCCAGTCAGCGAGGGAGTCTATCCCCTTTTCAATAGCGCTAGACCATGGAGATTTTTTAGCATCTGAGGTGGAGCGCCACACCTACCATCAGCTTCTTACTTTACCGCACATATCCCTGTACTACTCATACACTGAGTTGGCGAGGACCGGTATCGAACTAGGAACCTTGTGGTTTCTAGCCGAACGCTCTACCGACTGAACTAAGTTCGCCCTAAACTTTTCATATTTGTAGATTAGATTTTCATATTTGTCCACGAGCTGACCTGGATATTGTCGCGTAGAGGAAACCTCAAAAGAGATATTGAATATCTTTTAATAGCAGCACAAAATAATGCATTATGAACCAATTATATTGAAGCAAAAATTGATAATATTCAGAAGAATAGTAAGTGTATTTTATGTCGTTACAGGGTGTAACGGTTAATCACACAATAAGCAAGTGCAGAAAACTGGTAAAAATCACACAAGGACAATAATAATAATAAAATTATTGCCATTTAACGTTCACACTAAACTTTTCATATTTGTAGATTAGATTTTCATATTTGTCCGCGAGATGACCTGGATATTGCAGCGAAGAGGAAACCTCAAAAGAGATATTGAATATCTTTTAATAGCAGCACAAAATAATGCATTATGAACCAATTATATTGATGATATTCAGAAGAATAGCAAGGGTATGTTATGTCGTTACAAAGTGTAACGGTTAATTTTATAATAAGCAAATGCAGAGAACTAGCAAAAAACAATCCAAGACTAGGCACAACCGATTTGAAAAGGGATCCGCTGGGAATTGTTTAAGACGTTCTAACTATAATGACAACTGGTTTGTGCACAAACCAGAATCTGTCCAAGAAAATGAGACTCATAAAATTCTCTTGAGATATAAACGGATCACTGAATCCCGGTGGGAAGATCTCACCTAGTGTTAATTAAGGAAAAATAACTTTTCATCTAGTGGGTGTTGTTGTTCCAGAGAACCACAGAGTGAAAATAAAAGAAAGCAAAAAGATAAACAAACACTTGGATCTAGCCAGAGAGTCACAAAAGCTGTGTAATATGAAGGTGACAATAATACCAAGTATTGGACACATAGCGTAGTGGATAAAGGCGTTGTATTAAGAAAGTTCTGACATTTATCTCCGGGCTGTTGGTTCAATCCTGTTACAGGGCGACAGTAACATAGAATAATAATCAACACAGCTTAGCACCTGTACCCCAGCTATGGTTAGCGGAATGAACTGTCCCCAACGGCTTTGAAAAGGAACTGAAGAAAGTTGAGATGAGAGGAAGAATCCGAACCATCCAGACCACAGAATTGTTAAGATTTAAGGTATCTAGAATACTTAGAAGAGTCCTGGAGACCTAAAAAGACTTGCTGTCACTCGGACTCCAGTGAAAAACCACCAGTGAAAACTGGTTTGAAAAACCAACGAGGAACAAAAACAACAACAACAATAATAATAATAATAATAATAATAATAATAATAATAATAATAATAATAAAACGGTGACTCACTTTCGCCTCTTTTTGTATGGCTCTAATACTTCTCTCCATAGAAAAAAACATAGTCTATAGATATCAAACTACCACTAAGAAATTAATCATCCTTTCTACATGGACGATTTAAAGTTATATGGAAAACAAAATGATGACCATTCAGAAGATCTACTAGGCATTGTGAACATATTTAGTGATGACATAGGGATGCAATTAGTTTTGGAAAAATATGGGAAATTCATGTTTAGGTAAGTCTCCCCTTCAAACTGCTATATGGTTCATAGGTAGCATGGTTTATTTTTTCAGCAGTATTTTTAGCGTATTTTAGGGCAGGAGGCCGGGACGACAGAATCAGAAATCACCGAAATGATTTTATATAGAAATGCATTATTATGGAGTTTACTGTAGAATTTTTTGATAAATTTTACTATAGAAATGTATTTTAAATTTATTTTCATATTCTTCTCATATGTAGGAGATTGTTTTTATTTGATTGTTTATTTTCGAAATTTGGTCGTATGTATTTAAAAAGACGTGATATTTGTTCTGAATTAAGATAAAATGAAAATACAAAAAAAAATATTTTAAAACGGCGGTGGGGGAAATATTTACATTTACGAGTTGATAAAAAACTTGGGGGGTGCTGTAAAATAGCGTATTTTAGGACAAGTCTATAAACATCAGTCGAGATACAAATATAGAAATGACAGAGTTAGAATACAATAAAACCAATAAGTATTTACGGATTAATGAAGCAAATTGTATCAATGGATGAATAAAAATAAGAAAAGAATTATTTACGAGTCATATTAAAAACTGAATTGAATGCGAAAAGTAAAGTTATACTAATTAACACCCTGACAATACCGGTAGTGACGTACCGTTTTGATATAATAAACCGGACGTTAACTGAAATAAAAAAAGATGGATACTAAAGTTTGGAAACTAATAACCAGCTACAAAATGCATCAGCAGATATAGATCGTCTTTATATCAAGAGATAAAATGATGGAAGAAGCTTAATCCAACTGGAATTGATATGTTATATAATCTATGCGGTGACATAAGATTATTGTCAATCCCCTGTAATTCTGAGGGAATGACCCCCTTCATTCCATGGAAAATTACAGAAGCCCGCCAAAATACGTGACGTCACGTGGGACCTGTTCGGTCCCCAGTTTGCAGTTGGACGTCAGGCAGTGAAGATGTACTGCCGAACTGTGACTCACTCTGCATACGCGCGCTATGTTAGTTAGCAGATGTCTGGTGGGGATTTAACAATAGAATAAGATCAAAAGTAAATCGAAGTCTTGTGTTTATTACCTAAAAACTAACAATGACACAGGGCTTCTGATAAGGAGAAATCCCTAACAGAAAAACAGACCAGAAGTCCCCAAGAAAGTCCAGACTTTACAAGATGCCAGACCAAGACAAGATGATAGAAGAAATACCAAAGACGATCAGAATACTAAAGACGGCCAAGAAATAGAATTAAAGAAAGAGGTATGCAACATTATAATTATTTAGTGCCAGTGAAGAAGGGCTATGCAACAGATATACAAAACAACAACAATAGGATTTTAAAAACAAATACTCAGACACTACTAAAGATTAGACGCTTACATTGAGTAAACGCACCCAAGGAACAAAAGAAAAGATATTCAAAGTATTTTATTTCCCCTCAAAATCACAATTACCGAGAACAATAAATCAATGTCTTGCTCTGTTAACGCATTCTCCCAGACTCAATGCACACTGATCTCTCACCCCTCCCCTCTGCCACTTTGCCACGTTTCATTCGATCGCCCAATCAAACCATACCATGTTTCTATGCTTAAATCATCATTTAAACTTTTCCGTCCCACTCTAACTCAAAGTTCTTGCTTAAAAGATTTATGTACCAATTTACATAAGACAACAACCAGAATTCAAAGAAGCTACTATTTTCTGGGACTTTGCTTTCCAAACTTGATAAGAGCAATAGACCAGATATAGCGGTTTAGGATTATAAAAGAAAACAATAAATTTGCTAAACAACTCGACCTCCTATCGAAAGAAATAGGCATAAAAGATAGAGTAATAGAAGCAGGAAAAAAATTTTAAAAAGAAAGAAAGAAAGAAAGAAAGAAAGAAGCAAACTCACAGAGACTAATGTATTTAAAAAAAAAACGCCTGGTAATAAAAATCCCTACATAGATGATACGCACAACGAAATAAAAATGCCGGAATTGATATAGTATTAAAAGTTCCGGACTGGAGGCAGAAACAGAGGAGTTTATAATGGCTACAAAGGACCAGAGCCAACCAACTAGAATCTACTGGGCAAACATAATAAAAATGAATTAAGAATGTCGACATTGATATAGTATTAACTAATGGAAGGCTTAAAAAGTACCGGACTGAAAGAAAAAACAGAGCGGTTTATAATAGTTACACGGGGCCAGAGTGTTATATATGTTATATCTAGATAATAGATATTATTCTCAAGTAATAGTTATCAGGTACTTTTTATAATATCAACATTTTTCCTTAAGATTCTGAGGGTGTTAGCCATAGAAATAAATCTGTTGAGTAGCACTGGGAGAGTATTGGGTAAACTTGGCATTTTACAATCCAGTGTATTTCGTCACCTTTTTGGTGCTGCAGAAATGTGTTGTGTCACTAACTTATTGCAAAACTTTTAATGCACCTTTGTAGTAATAGTTGGAGTATTCAAGAACTATTTTGATTGTCCAAAATCTTTGAAAGCAAAAAAATAAAAAACTTAAATTTGTTATAAATATATTTCATTTTTGGTTGAATAACAATTTTATTCATGACAGCATGAATTATATCTTATATGTTGCAGTTAATAGAAATATAATATATGAGTCTTCTGTTTTTGTTTTCTTAATAATACTTTAATTTCTATTCATTCCTTTACAGACATCAACCGTATCGGGGAAGAACTGTTTAGAAATTCAAAAAGATACATTCAAACTGATACAAAAGAAAAAAATTATTCTTGCTAAGTTTGTGGATCTTAGTGTCCGGTTATAATCTTAACACCAATAGAATATAAAAAAGCACGATAAAATACAACATTATATTCATTGGGAAATGTGCAATATGAAAATATGCAAATAAGAAATACCGAAGAATCTGAAGAATGGTATAAAGAATAAATGTCAACTTGGTAGCTAAGGGTTATCTTGCCTTGTGCCATTAGGACTTTTTAGTAATAACACAAGCCACTTCTTTTTTTTCTTTTTACTCATGAGTATTTTATTTCCCACAAAATCACAATTACCGAGAACAATAAATCAATGTCTTGCTCTGTTAACGCATTCTCCCAGACTCAATGCACACTGATCTCTCACCCCTCCCTCTGCCACTTTGCCACGTCTCATTCGATCGCCCAATCAAACCATACCATGTTTCTATGCTTAAATCATCATTTAAACTTTTCCGTCCTCCTCTAACTCAAAGTTCTTGCTTAAAAGATTTCTGTGCCAATTTACATAAGACAACACCCAGAACCAATAACAGAATTCAAAGAAGCTACTATTCTCTGGGACTTTGCTTTCCAAACTTGATAAGAGCAATAGACCAGATATAGCGGTTTAGGATTATAAAAGAAAAACGGGCCTTTTTTATTGATACGGAAATAGAAATTGAAAAAAAATGTGGCACTTTAAAACTACCACCGTTCCAGTAGTAGTGGAAACCCTGTTATGATTTAGAAATAGACAGATAAACACATTAATAAGACACCTGGCAGCTCCAACCTATATGAAATAAATATTTCACTTTTCGGAGCTGCTCATATCCTTAGGAGAGTACTATCAATGTGAATGGAAAAGTAACACCCCCTCCCCCACAAATAGGAAAAAGAAAGAAAACATAAACATAAAATAGAGAAATACATGAAATGCATAGAATAACTACCTTCCCTTGTAAATACCCGGTGAGGAATTGAAAGAAAGTGAAAGTTAAAGTAAAAACTAACTACAGCATAATAATAATAATAATAATAATAATAATAATAATAATAATAATAATAATAAACTGAAAAAAAACTGTGGTAGTTGATGCCCTTGGAAAGGCCCCAAGCGTTTCAAAAAAGACTGGAAGAAGTGGAACTTTAGGAAGAATTAAAACCATCCAGACAACAACATTGTTGAGATCAGCTAGAATACTCAGAATACCTGAGGAGATTTGCTTTCACTTCAGTGAATGTCCACAGGTGTGAATAATAATAATAATAATAATAATAATAATAATAATAATAATAATAATAATAATAAACCAGAATCTGTTCTTGAAAAGGAAACGCATGAAATTCTCTGGGACTTCGAGATAAAGACGGATCACCTTATCCCAACCAAGAGACCAGACCTAGTATTGATTAACAAAAAAAAAAGAGAACTTGTCAACTGGTAGACTTTGCAGTTCAGCAGATCACAGGTTGAAGACGAAGGAAAACGAAAAGATAGACGAATACCTGGCCCTTGCCAGAGAATTAAAAAAGCTGTGGAATATGAGGGTCAAAGTGATGCCAATTGTAGTTGGTGCACTTGGAACAGTCCCAAAAAGTTTGGAAAAAGACTGGAGGAACTGGAAATCAGAGAAAGAATAGAGACCACTGCATTGCTGCAATCGGCCAGAATACTCAGAAGAGTCTGGAGACCTGAGAAGACTTGTCACTCGTACTCCAGTGAAATACCATCAGCTAAAGCTGGTGTGAAAAACTCACGTAATAATATATCCTAAATGTCCTAGAAAATTCTATATCTTTTTGAAATTCAAACGTAATACCCAATCCAGATCTCGTCATTGTAAATAAAGAAAATAAAATTTCAGTGAATGTCGCTATATATGTCATTATATTGGCAGACAAGTTAAATATAAAGAAAGTAAAAAAAAAAAACTTGATAAATATCTTCATTTTATTAGAGACCTAAGAATAATGTGAAATATAAAGGTACCGATTGTATGCATCATCAGTGAAGCGATTTGAACTGTGAAGTGGCTGGCAAAAAAAAATGTGCAAAAAAATGGAAATTCGAAGAAGAATTATTTCAACTGAGAAGAATAGCGAGGAGGGTGCTGGGGTGTTAAAGAAATGTTCTGTAAGTTGATTTACAGTAAGAGTTTCTAGATACTACTGGTGTGAGAACTTGTTTAATAAAAGCAGCAGCTAGAGAAGAAAAATGAAACAAGTAAAAATGGAAAATGAAAAATAAGTAGATGTAAAAAGTAGATAAAAGTTTACTTACTGTGAACAGGTAAGCAAGTAGAAGCTATATTTCAAAGAATTAATGAAAAACAGATAAGAGTGTATAAAAAAACTGATGAAAGAGAAATGAAGAAATCTTTGAAAGCTTTAAGAAGTCATGATAGAAGAAATTAAAAATATATAATGTATACATTTTTTCTTTTAATTTTTTAGATGAGGCTTGATAATTAGTATTATTTGGATTATTCGGACTATTGTTAACTATATTTATTGTTATTTACACAACGTTTTGGCCGATATGCCCTCAAGCCTTCTTCAGGTATTTATTGTCGGACTCTGGAGCTTTCTCGATCTCGGGAACTTTCTTTTCTAACTCAGGAACTTTCTTGTTGTAACCGGGAGCCATCACGGAACTTTGAACCTAACCCTTTATCCACTCCACGGCGGTCTCCTGTTCTCATTCCGTTAACCATAGCTGGGGTACTGGTGTTAAGCTGTGTTAATTATTATTCTATGTTACTGTCGCTCTGGAACAGGATTGAACCTGCAGCCCAGAGATGAATATAACTTAGAACTGTCTTAGCCCAACGCCTTTATCCACTACGCTATGCGTCCAATCCACCAAGAAGGTTCCGGATTTCGAAAAGAAGGTTCCCGAGTTCGAAAAGGCTCCCGAGTCCGAAAAAAATACCTGAAGAAGGCTGGATTACACATCGGCTAAATCATTGTACAGATAACAATAAAGATGAGGACAATAGTCCGAATAATCTAAATAATACTAATATGAAATTTCTTTGAAAATTCATTCTATTTACTGCTTTTATTTTTCTAATTCTTTTTCAAGGGACGTCAAGATTGTGGATAACTACGCCTCTTTAATAATCTGTAATTACTCGTGACAGTCAGTTTTACTCCAACAACTTTTTGTTGGCTCCTTTTAAATACAGCTACGTTGTCTATGAAAAAAATGTGTTAAATAAGTTTTCGTTAAATTTGACTCAACTGTTTATTTTAATCTTCAAGCAATTAATGAAATGATCCTTACATTTTCATTGAAAGATTTCAAATATAAAAGTTAAAAAATGTTAGATTCCTTGTGAAGTATCCAAACAAATATAATTGTTATTAGTGTGGTAATCTTGAACTTTAAGTGACTAAATTATTAAGTGACTATATATATATACATATATATATATACATACATATATATATATACATATATATACATATACATATATATATAGCCCACCGATATTCTGGACCCCAAATAAGGGGGGAGTAAGTTAGAGTGATGTCCCTTGAGTGATTTTGAACAAGCAAGATGTACACAATGGTGGCCATCTTTAATTCAACGTAATTTTCACGGAGAAAACACGACGCTTTTGAAATCCGTATTAATGCATGTTTTTAATTCCAAAATATAAAATGTCTTTTTAGTAACAATCATTTCAAATAATGCGCAAGTACAATTTTACGGTAGGAATTTAGTCACTTAAAGTTCAAGATTACCACTAGTGTAAGTTCAATAGAGAAAATTGATTTTTCAACATTTTTAAATGAAAGTTTCTGAATATGAGGGTCGTAAATTATCAACTGCTTAAAATACTTTGGTTTGTTTATGATGACATGATAATTTAAGCTACTTTGAAGTTAATTATATAAGTAACTTGTTTTAAAATCAATTTTCGGTATAATATTCAACACAGATCTTAACTGACTTAGAGTTGCTATACTTGACTTTCAGTATACTTTAATAGGATATATACGAGGGTGGACTGAAAATGTTATATTGTGACGTCATATCTGCAGTTGATGACTTGTTTTTACCAATGAGATCCAAGCACTGCAAAACCGATGGAAGAATTGTGTGGGCACAAGGGGGAATATTTTGAAAAATAAACCTTATTTGATTATATCCCATGAGAGCATCTTGATGTATAATACATGTTCCTGTGTTGGTAATTTACCTGTCCTAGACAAAATGGCATTACTTTTTGATTCAGCGATATGGAGGAGTAGCGATGTGATCCACAGAGGACCAGCTTCATTTTGATGTATGATACATGTTCCTGTATTGGTAATTATATCTGTTCTAAACAAAATGGTATTACTTTTTGACTCACATATGTGGAAAAGTAGGTATGTGATCCACAGAGGACCAGCTTCATTTTGATGTTTGATACATGTTCCTGTGTTGGTAATTAAACCTGTCCTAAACAAAATGGCATTACTTTTTGACTCACATATGTGGAGAAGTAGGTATGTGATCCACAGAGGACCAGCTTCATTTTGATGTTTGATACATGTTCCTGTGTTGGTAATTATACCTGTCCTAAACAAAATGGTATTACTTTTTGACTCAGCTACGTGGAGAAGTAGGTATGTGATCCACAGAGGACCAGCTTCATTTTGATGTTTGATACATATTCCTGTGTTGGTAATTAAAGCTGCCCTAAACAAAATGGTATTACTTTTTGACTCACATATGTGGAGAAGTAGGTATGTGATCCACAGAGGACCAGCTTCATTTTGATGTTTGATACATGTTCCTGTGTTGGTAATTAAAGCTGCCCTAAACAAAATGGTATTACTTTTTGACTCACATATGTGGAGAAGTAGGTATGTGATCCACAGAGGACCAGCTTCATTTTGATGTTTGATACATGTTCCTGTGTTGGTAATTAAAGCTGCTTTTTGACTCACATATGTGGAGAAGTAGGTATGTGATCCACAGAGGACCAGCTTCATTTTGATGTATGATACATGTTCCTGTGTTGGTAATTAAACCTGTCCTAAACAAAATGGTATTACTTTTTGACTCACCTATGTGGAGAAGTAGGTATGTGATCCACAAAGGACCAGCTTCATTTTGATGTATGATACATGTTCCTGTGTTGGTAATTATACCTGTCCTAGACAAAATGGTATTACCTTTTGACTCACATATGTGGAGAAGTGGGTATGTGATCCACAGAGGACCCGCTTCATTTTGATGTATGATACATGTTTCTGTATTTTGGTCAGCCTATTAACTTTTCAGCCGAGCCTCATACGTTTGTAAAAGACAAAGTATAACGAAGTAATATAGATTGAATTTTTTTTCATAAGAATATCATTAACCGAATGTCTATAATGTTTTCAAATTTATATGAATTCAAATTAATAAGAGTGTATATAATTTACAGTCCGCATGTCATTTAATCCTATTTCAATCCTTTCACATAAGATTGCCTTATATGAAGTGTAAGAACTGGAAGCGCGTGGTGTAATGGTTAAAGTCATGGGAAATGGACTCGTCGCCACGAGTTCAAATCCTGGAGTTCAAATCCTGGACGCGGTAACTGCATTTTCACTTAGCGCTAATACCCTTGGGAAAGGTGTGAGTCCAATTCTCCCTCCAGCTATGGGTAAATAGCAGGGCAGACGGGCTCTTTAACCTTGGTTAGGCAACCGGTCTAGGAGAAGAAAACTCTGAATTCAAACCTGTTGAACTCCGCTTAAAAAAATTGACCATGTGTCACATCCTGCTCGTGCGGAGGGGTTGGTAAATATATATATATGAAGTGTAAGAAGATGCTACGTTTATACAACTTCATTTTGACATGGCACTGAATCTGAATATATATATATATATATATATATATATATATATATATATATATATATATATGAGTCAGATCTTAGCCCAGAAGAGCATTAAGTGAAACTAATAGTAGGTTCGTCTGACTCATTAGATTTATCTTTATTATTTGCTCTACTTATGTATAGAGCACTTTTTACTTATTATATATATATCTTATATACATATATATACATATAAATTGTTTTTTTCTTTTGGCCAAATACTGTACAAATAGATTACTTTTTGTTGGTACGACTATCTTGGTCTTTTATTTTTTCCAAAAAATTTTTTCTACCCGGTTGATGTTTGGTAGTATATTTTTACAATCTAACTATTTGCTGTTTTTTTCTCACCGCGAGGATTTACCAACACGCTTGGTATATTATATGTATGTATATATATATATATATATATATATATATATATATATATGAATATGTGTGTGTGTGTGTATGTGTGTGTGTGCATGTGTGTGTGTATGTGTGTGTGTTTGAGTTTTTAGATATAAGGTGTGTACTAGTTCCCCGCGTATACTTATAGACTGGCCAAGGTCATGTGATTGACTCTTCTAACCAATCACTGGCAGTACTACTGGCCTGATAAGATACTTATCCCCCCCCCGTATTGGTCATAATTCGAATTGCACTATTGGACGACGCACATAGGATTGCCGGGATCTTTACCAATACTCACGAAGGACTTATACGATTGTCAGTAACTCAGGACACTTTAGTAACCAAAGGGTTCACATTGTCGACCGACTCTTTATCAAGGATTCCACCAGATAAGCCCTTCTGCTATAAGGCCGAGCAATGGCCCTTAAAAACTTAACGGTGTGTACAATAATTTTAACTAATACTGAATATATTTATATATATTCATTTTGACGTCATACTAAACATATATATACACACTTACATACAGACACAGACACAGACACAGACACACACACACACACACACATATATATATATATATATATATATATATATATATATATATAAACACACAGACACACACACACACACACACACACATAATATATATATATATATATATATATATTCATTTTGACATGATACAAAACTAAGCTGAGCGTAGTAATTCTCCTGTGTAAAAAATTAAAATAGCAAAATTATGCAGTGATTTTAAGAAAGTATTTATTCTTATCAAATTATTAAATAATGCAAATCTAAACTTCATTTCATAGCCCTGTTGGCTGAGGCTCTAAAATACACCGGCTGCACCTCTGCAGAGGGGTGGAACTGCCCCAAATTGGACCACTTGTTGATCGTGGGTGACGATGCATGATTCTTAAGGACGGAACCCTGGTGGACGAGCAGTCCATATCATGCAACATCCCACTTTGGCACTTACTTAGGCTAGACGGGATGGTGGAGAGGCCTCCTTCTATCAATCGGCTGGTCACGTCAAGTCCTAGCACCTATATGGTTGTCCAACCTATTGCGTTTTGGCAAGCCCGACCCTTTTTATCATATATGTGCTAGAAAGCAGTGGCTGAGGGTTTTCATGTTCTGGGAATGACGTTAACTCTAACTGATGGCGAGGTTCCAAAACATGGAGCACTCCTTTATCACCATTGCTCCAGGTCCACTCTGACCCGGAGTGGTAGTACCTGTTAAGGATCCCATCTATGGGTTTAATAGAAAAATGTGTTTATAAAAAAATGAGTATCCATTAAGAGTGAATTTATTTCAAAACTTTGTCGGCATTAAATGATCCACCGAGGTTGATATGCCGTAAACCAAACAAACCAAACTAAAATTAACTTCAGGAATAAAATTAGTTGGATTATTCCATGAGAACTTAGAAGAAGATTATTATACAGTGTTAACATTAAAATAAAAGTTATGTACAAATATACTCGCCGACTTTCTTGAGTAAAACCGCCAAGAGCATGGAAGATGATATGTTCGAAACATTCCTTAAATTCATCATAATATGTATACACGTAAATTCATTCTTTTTCTATACATCTAGATCTGTTACAAGACATCTGGTGGTCAAGCAATAGACAGCAGAAAATTTTCTATATAAAAATATCTGTAAATAGTTATTTATTTTGGTTTTGGAATTGGTATAACAATCTTTTGTCTTTATAATTCCGGAAATTTTTCGCTAATCCATAGATTATTATAATCTTTAATAAAAACGTTAATGATACTTTGGGGAGGTGTTTTAAGAATTTATAGTGAATTTCATCCGGTCTTGTGATTGTATTGTGACTGGTTTTAATGATCTTATCTAATTCAGAGAGAGAGAGAGAGAGAGAGAGAGAGAGAGAGAGAGAGAGAGAGAGAGGGGGGGTATTCTATCAGTTTTTTTTTATTTTAAAAGTTGTATTTCTCTGTGTTTTCTTTTGTAATTAAGAATTGTTGTTTGTCATTTTTATTGGAGGAATTTGTTGAGAATTTGTTGAGAATTTGTTGAGAACGTTTCGGTCAATATATTTGTTATGCCCTTTTTGTCTATTGTGCCATTATTTATTGAAATACATTTTACTGGTAAGGGTCTATGTTTACTATTTTTCTGATCATTTGCAAAATTGTTTTTAAGAAGATGAGTCTGCTGACATATTCTTAACAACATTCTTTTTGGACATCTTTTGAGCCTTTGCTCTATGTTGTATTTACCACGTATTCCACGTATACAAGTCAGGCACAAGGCTCTATAAATGTGGGACCGCCCATGAACCGATGCTCATGGAAGATGGATACAAAAATACGTTGATCCCGTTGGTATTTCCCCTCAGTAATCAGTAACGTGCACATTAATCTTTTATCTTTAGTTATTAAAGAAAGCATAAAGGAGACAAGTTCTTTACTCTCTTAGTTTCTGTCCATATCTTTGTCTCTCTGTCCCTCTCATCATGTCTCCTACGTATTTTGTTCTATTGAGCTATGGTGTCAGGTCACAGACAGCTCGGTAAATTAGAAATCTCTAAAAGGAGAGCATACATTGATTTCCGCCTGTCCTACTCTTAACGGCTATTCCTTGTCTCTCTTGTAGTTTCTTCCTAGTTTTCACTTAAACTAATTTTAACTTGTCACTCCTTTCTCTTGTCTCGAAACAGAATTCAACTGGTTCCACATTCAATCTATCTCAAAAGTCAATTCTATTCTCCTTCATTCAATGCTTCATCATCATGTCAAGTGATACCTCAGCTTCCTTGATCTTTACTTTCAATAAATATGTAAATATTCTTCTTATTCTTCCGATGGTCATTTTCCTTATGTATTTTAATCGATATATTTTTACCATTGTAATTAATATTCGGGCTCTTTTGTTTAGTACAGTTATCCATCTATTTTAGGAAAAAGAATGGATATTAGAAAGAACTAAGAAAAAACACCCTCCGGGTGGTGTAAAAATTAATTTTTGAAAGATATTTCTAAGGAGGTGGGTCCTGTTTTACGACAGACGACTATGTTTTTTTAAAGAATACACTCATACATAATTCTACAAAATTTGATTAAGATTGAACGAATATTTTAATTTTAGATTGAAAAACAATTTTTTTTAAGTTTACCTTGATTTTATCGACGTCTCTGATTTCTAATTCACCCAAATTCTTTTCTAGAGCTTTTGAAACCGTTCCAAGGGCACCAATTACTCTTGGTACGACCTTCACCTTCATGTTTCTCAGTTTCCTCAGTTCTCTGGCAAGGTCCAAGTATTCGTTTATCTTTTTGCTCTCTTTCATTTTCACTAGGTGGTCGGCTTGGACGGCAAAATCCACGATATGACAAGTTTTCTTCTTCTTGTCAATCAATACTAGGCGTGTGTGTGTGTGTGTGTGTGTGTGTGTGTGTGTGTGTGTATGTGTGTGTGTGTGTGTGTGTGTGTGTGTGTGTGTATAGGGGCCGAGCAAGACTGTTTAATGCGTAATCATTGACAGTAAACTATAGACTCCCTGAGGTCCATGGTGGTAGCAACTATTTAAATTCAAGTAATAATGACCGTCTGTAGGCTTAGTATATAGTGATGTAGAAAAATCATTTTGAGTGAGGCGTACTATTACCTTCCAAAAAGGATGTAGCTGAATTTTCTAGCATAAATTTAATTACGGTTATGAGAATCCTTGGTGAACTGATTAAAATAACGGATGCAGTATTCAGCATATAATAGAATTATTAAATTATTATATGGCACATAGAAAAAATATATCATCCATCAATGCGTTTTTGACAAAATGACTTTAGCCCCCCACCATACAGAAAATAATTTACCAAAAAGTCAGGGAATTATCAGATTTTAATGAAATTTTCAGTGTTTATTTATCAATGAATGATCTTATTAATGCATTATTTATTTTATTTCAAAACTTTCTCATTTTTTTCAGTCGCTTAATTATAACCCCCCTTATGTTGGGGACGTAACATTTTTTTCAAGTTGGTCTTATATTGTACTAATTACAGTATAAATAAAGAGATAAAAGACCGAAGTTATGAATAGAAACAAACAAAAATTTACGTTGGCTATACTATGAGAAAATAAGTAGCGAAAATCGAAAAATGAAATGTAAAAAAATAATAGATAATTAATTTTTTGGAGATTTTTTTTTACTCATTTCGAAAATTATTTAATTTTCTATTATCTTATAATTTAAAGTAATGAAGGGATTCCAGATGATAATTAAATGGCCACTTTTGTTCAAATGAACCCAGGAAGGTATTAGCATAGCTTGTGAACAATTTAATTCCCATAGCTGTGCCCTGGATCTATAGAAATGGAGGCGCGTGGGCTAACGGTTGAATCGTAGGTAATGGACTCGTCGACCCGAGTTCAATTCCTTGACAAAGCTGTTGGCATTTCACATGGGCTAGACGCGTGGTGTCTCTGTCCCTTAAGTGGGGGACCTTCCCCCCGAACTATCAGTAAGTGACTCACTTATTTCTTTATGAACTCTTTCTTACTTCTTTATGACTTTAGTCCTATCTGTTTTGTATCGTATTGTATCTTGTCATATATAATATAATGTCCACGTGCTCAGACAATAAAGCCTGTATTTGTTATTATATGTAACTATTTGTTCGTATTCATTTATGTATATTATTACCTTACGTTGGAAGGTTACTCTGGGCCTTCTAACGTATTATAAGAATCACACACCTAATTCTTATAGTTTCATAAGTTAGTAAAATGAAAGCTGTTAATGCTGTTAATGGGCAAAATGAATACTGATAATGCTGTTAATGGGACAAAATAAATGCTGATAATGCTGTTAATGGGCAAAATGAATACTGATAATGCTGTTAATGGGGCAGTTGTAGTTGTGTCTATGAAGTTTATTAGATTTATGTTTATTGTAAACATAATTTTTTTTAAATGATCGTCACTAATTGTTATGTTCAGTTTATAATTTTTACAATCAAGACATCTGTTGTGATGTTTAATGTAAATATCATCAAGTACCTGAAAAACATCAGTGGGATAAGTATAAGTGTGTACATATTTACCAACCCCTCCACACGAGTAGGATGTGACACACGGTCAATCTTTTAGACGGAGTTTGTCAGGTTTGGAATTCAGAGTTTCTTTCTCCTATACTGGTTGCCTAACCAAGATTAAAGAGCCCAGTCTGCCCTGTAATTATAAGCGTGTAAATTCTAAACATTTGAACTTATTCTGTTGCATGGCTTTGGTGCTTTTTCTTTTTTTTTTGGGGGGGGGGTGCATAATCTGCTTTTATGGCAAAGATTTGAAGTTAGAAGAAGCTGAATCAAAAATCTATTATTGTTGGATTATTGTGTGGATATAAGCCGTCCTACAATACACCAGCTAAATTTATAGACTGTGCGAGGTCACGTAGTTTATTCCTTCGCCAATCAACCGCCATAATGCGTGGCTGGTTGACTACTTAATGGCCGATACTGAACAGACGTCCATTTGCAATCATTGACGAAGGAACTTACAACAAAAAGATTCTTTACCAAGGATTTCCACTGGACAAGCGCTCTTGCTTAAAGCCTAAAGGATGGCACATAACATCAGTAATTTTGTTTATTAGGGCTGTATGTACCAAGAAATGGCTGGTTGACTACTTAAGCACTGATACTGAACACATAATAATATCGAAAGTCAACGCATGCTTCTTATGAAATAGATAAAACCTGATAAAGTAGTAAGAGTGTGAGAGTGTAAACAATTAATCTTTTGTATGGAGGTGCGTGGTGTAATGGTTACAGTTGTAGGAAATGGACTCGTCGACTCGAGTTCAAATCCTGGACGAGACTGTTTGCATTTTCACCTAGCACTAATAGTATTGGGAAAAGTATGAATCCAACTACTCTTCCTCCAGCTATGGGTAAATAGTAGGGCAGACTTGGCTCTTTAACCTTGGATAGTGTTATATAGTAAGGTCACGTGAGTATTAGGAGGAGAGTCCGTCGTCTAAGTACTTCAAGTGAGTTCTGCACAGAGTAATATGTGTTCTTAAATAGTGGCTAGAACCATCACCACTGTTGAGGTACGGGGAATATGGGTCATTGTTGTATACCCTTTTCATTATTTCTTTCTATTCTTCAATTCTTCTGCTTGTTCATCTTAAGTTCTTCTAGGGTCTTCTTCTAGCGTTTTGGTGACTTCGTCTTGGTGGTCGGTCGCACTCGACTCATTTCTTCATCTAATCAGTCTTGTTACCAAGACACCCATTGATCACAAGACCGTGTTATTTTTTTAAAACTTTTATTTCCTTAACTAACATTTCATGTAACTAAATATCTGACTAGCATAGCGGCGTATGCAGTGAGCCTCGGCTAAGGCAGAAAGACCTTATCTGCCCGACGTCTAACTGAAAACTGAGGATTCAACGAGGTCCCACGGACTTCACGTATTTTCGCGGTCTTTCTGTACTATTCCATGGTAAGTCCCGCCCGTGATATGAAAAGGGCCATCCCTTTAGAATTACAGGGGATTGACAATAATCTTATGCAACCGCATAGATTATGTAACAGTACATGAAGTTGAAAATAGTCTTAATATCAATATTCTTTGCCAAAAAAATGCAACCGCATAGATTATGTAACATCATTCCATTATATCAGATAGGTAACCAGTCTAGAAGAAGGAAAACTCTGAATTCAAACCTCTTAAATTCCGTCGAGAAAATTGACCTTGTGGCACATCCTGCTCGTGCGGAGGAATTGGTAATGTATATGGTTTTTTTTTTAATTATCTATGTTTGTGTGTGTTTCAGATGTTTTAACGTGTTTTTTCCAACTAGTTAATTGGTGGACAAACTTTATACTCGTGAAGTAAATGCAGTTGTATGCAAGTAGATCCATTGACAGTAGGTAGATGATAAGTAGGCTCATTGTTGGTTGTTTTAGCGCGAAATTACTAGGAGCAATGAGGACAAAAATAAAGCGGGAAGCGCTATTTCCGATATCGATCGTTCATATTGATTTTTACATCAGGATATTCCTGTCTTCGGAAATGTGATTGCTGATTTCAGGAAATACACAAGTTAGATGTGGCTTGGTGCCAAATGCAAGCCAAAAAGTACCGTTATATTGCATTAATTGTCAAAATTTGAAACTTAGAAAAGTTTCATGTGTGAAAACTGTAAGATTACTGCAGTACTCCCATCGATTATATGATTTGCTTTTATTGCTATAAATTATATTCCAAAAACTTTATTTAGAAAATTATGAAATTTTAAAAGAGTTTTATCATTTGCTTATATTGCTATGAATTATATTCAAAAACTTTATTTAGAAAATTATGAAAATTTTAAAAGAGTTTTATCATTTGCTTATATTGCTATGAATTATATTCCAAAAACTTTATTTAGAAAATTATGAAATTTTAAAAGAGTTTTATCATTTGCTTATATTGCTATGAATTATATTCCAAAAACTTTATTTAGAAATTATGAAATTTTAAAAGAGTTTTATCATTTGCTTATATTGCTATGAATTATATTCCAAAAACTTTATTTAGAAAATTATGAAATTTTAAAAGAGTTTTATCATTTGCTTATATTGCTATGAATTATATTCCAAAAACTTTATTTTAGAAAATTATGAAATTTTAAAAGAGTTTTATCATTTGCTTATATTGCTATGAATATTTCCAAAAATTTATTTAGAAAATTATGAATTTTAAAGAGTTTTATGATTTGCTTATATTGCTATGAATTATATTCCAAAAAACTTTATTTAGAAAATTATGAAATTTTAAAAGAGTTTTATCATTTGCTTATATGCTATGAATTATATTCCAAAAACTTTATTGGAAAATTATGAAATTTTAAAAGAGTTTTTATCATTTTGCTTTATATTGCTATGAATTATATTCCAAAAACTTTATTTTTAGAAAATTATGAAATTTTAAAAGAGTTTTATGATTTGCTTATATTGCTATGAATTATATTCCAAAAACTTTATTTAGAAAATTATGAAAATTTAAAAGAGTTTTATCATTTGCTTATATTGCTATGAATTATATTCCAACTTATTTTGAAAATTAAAATTTTTAAGAGTTTTATCATTTGCTTATATTTGCTATGAATATATTCCAAAAACTTTATTTGGAAAAATTATGAAATTTTAAAAGAGTTTTATCATTTGCTTATATTGCTATGAATTATATTCCAAAAACTTTATTTAGAAAATTATGAAATTTTAAAAGAGTTTTATCATTTGCTTATATGCTATGAATTATATTCCAAAAACTTTATTTTAGAAAATTATTGAAATTTTAAAAGATTTTATCATTTGCTTTTATATTGCTATGAATATATTTCCAAAAACTTTATTTAGAAAAATTATGAAATTTTTAAAAGAGTTTTATCATTTGCTTATATTGCTATGAATTAATATTCCAAAAACTTATTTGGAAAATTATGAAATTTTGAAAAGGAGTTTTATCATTTGCTTATATTGCTATGAATTATATTCCAAAAACTTTATTTAGAAAATTATGAAATTTTTAAAAGAGGTTTTTATCATTGCTATATTTGCTTATGAATTATATTCTTAAAAACTTTATTTAGAAAATTATTGAAATTTTAAAAAGAGTTTTATCATTTGCTTATATTATTGCTTGAATTATTATTTCCAAAAACTTTATTTAGAAAATTATGAAATTTTAAAAGATTTATCATTGCTATATTGCTATGAATTATTATTTCCAAAAACTTTATTTAGAAATTATGAAATTTTAAAGAGTTTTCATTTGCTTATATTCTAAAAACTTTATTAGAAAATTATAAATTTTTAAAAGAGTTTTTATCATTGCTTTATTTGCTATGAATTATATTCCAAAACTTTATTTAGAAAATTTATGAAATTTTAAAAGAGTTTTATCATTTTGCTTATATTGCTATGGAATTATATTCCAAAAAACTTTATTTAGAAAATTATGGAAATTTTTAAAAGAGTTTTATCATTTGCTTTATTTGCTATGAATTATATTCCAAAACTTTATTTTAGAAATTATGAAATTTTAAAAGAGTTTTATCATTTGCTTATATTGCCTATGAATTTATATTCCAAAAACTTTATTTAGAAAATTATGAAATTTTTTTAAAAGAGTTTTTATCATTTGCTGTATATTGCTATGAATTATATTCCAAAAACTTTATTTGGAAAAATTATGAAATTTTTAAAGAGTTTTTATCATTTGCTTATATTGCTATGATTATATTCCAAAAACTTTATTTTAGAAAATTATGAAATTAAAAGAGTTTTATCATTATGCTTAATTTGCTATGAATTATATTCCAAAAACTTTATTTAGAAAAATTATGAAATTTTTAAAAAGAGTTTTATCATTTGCTTATATTGCTATGAATTATATTTCCAAAAACTTTATTTAGAAAATTATGAAATTTTAAAAGAGTTTTTATCATTTGCTTATATTGCTATGAATTATATTCCAAAAAACTTTTATTTGGAAAATTATGAAAATTTTAAAGAGTTTTATCATTTGCTTATATTGTATGAATTATATTCCAAAAACTTTATTTAGAAAATATTGAAAATTTTTAAAAGAGTTTTATCATTTGCTTATATTGCTATGAAATTATATTCCAAAAACTTTATTAGAAAATATGAAATTTTAAAAGAGTTTTATCATTTGCTTATATTGCTATGAATTATATTCCAAAACTTTATTTTAGAAAATTATGAAATTTTAAAGAGTTTTATCATTTGCTTATATTGTGAATTATATCCAAAAACTTATTTGGAAAATTTATGAAATTTTAAAAGGTTTTATCATTTGCTATATTGCTATTGAATTATATTCCCAAAAAACTTTATTTAGAAATTATGAAATTTTAAAAGAGTTTTATCATTTGCTTATATTGCTATGAATTATATTCTAAAAACTTTATTTAGAAAAATTATGAAATTTTAAAAGAGTTTTATCATTTTGCTTATATTGCTATGAATTATATTCCAAAAACTTTATTTTAGAAAATTATGAAATTTAAAAGAGTTTTATCATTTGCTTATATTTGCTATGCTTTATGAAAATTATGAAATTTTTAAAAGAGTTTTATCATTTGCTTATATTGCTATGAATTATATTCCAAAACTTTATTTAGAAAATTATGAAAATTTTAAAAGAGTTTACTTTTGTTATATGCTATTGAATTATAAAAAAACTTTATTTAGAAAATTATGAAATTTTAAAAGAGTTTTATCATTTGCTTATATTGCTATGAATTATATTCCAAAAACTTTATTTAGAAAATTATGAAATTTTAAAAGAGTTTTATGATTTGCTTGAAGCATTGTGTTTATATTGGTTTGGTGGTTGGTTTTGAAGGCTATCCCAATGCAAATGTAAAGAAAAATGAATTAACTATGATGATATTTGTTTACCTTTGATTTATTCTCAATATTTCGAGATAAATATCTCTTCGTCAGAAGATTTCTGAAAGTCTGAAGTTGTTGCTAGGAATCGTTCATTCTGTTTTGTGTCGTATATCTTACAAATCTCTGCGTGTGTGTATGGGTGAGTCTGTGTGAGTGTGTGTGTGCATGTGTATGTGTGTGTGTGTGTGTGTGTGTGTGTGTGTGTGTGTGTGTGTTTATGTATGTTTATGTTTGTGAAGCATTGTGTTTTTATTGGTTTGGTTGGTTGGTTTTGAAGGCTATCACAATGCAAATGTAAGGAAAAATGAATTAACTATGATGTTGTTTGTTTACTTTGGATTTATTCTTAATATTTCGAGATAAAGATCGCTTCGTCAGAAGATTTCTGTAGGTCCGGAGCTGTTAGCTTATATCTAGGTTCTGTACAATCTGTTGTATGACTGTAAAAGTTTCATGTGTGAAAACTGTAAGATTACTGCAATACTCCCATCGATTATATGATTTGCATTTTATTGCTATAAATTATATTCCAAAAACTTTATTTAGAAAATTATGAAATTTCTAAAAGTTTTATGATTTACTTGAAGCATTGTGTTTTTTCATACATGTTATGAATAATATTCAGATGTGGATTTTTTTTTTATTGTAGCGAGAGAGAGAGAAAAAAAAGAATAGGGTGGGAGAAGGGGTAACTGTAAGAAAACAAAATGATTTGTTTAACGTTTTCTTATTTTTAAGTGTACTTATACAAAAATAGACAATAGTAATTTGCAGTTTTAGAAAAATATTAAAGAATTTAGCCAGGTAGTGGATTTTTCAAACAAGTCAACTCAAAACGAATCTATTTTGCTTATTTTTGACAAAGTACTCAGATTGCTTACAGTACCTGCTATTGCTTTAGTGGTTACCCAATTACGTATTGAACAGACTCATTGCTGCTTAACTTCGGTGACCGGGAACCGGTGTTATTATAATGATGCTAGACTGCTATAGACAGAATAAAAATCTGACCTCTGATAAGATAAAGCGAGAATTCTTCCAAGCAATAGCCGTGTCAGTGCTACTGTATAGCTGCACCACTTAGACCTTAACGTAACGCTTAGAGAAAAAGCTATGTGGGAATTACGATATTAGAACAATCTTGGTAGTAGAGCCCCAGGTATTTGCTTATTTTTCCAAAAATGTTGCAAGAATCCGACGGTAAGACTAAACTTGCCAATCGACAATCACCTCTACTGCATGACAATCCTCCACTACACGTAAGCAACAAGCCAAGGGTGAGAATCGCCTCATTCGGCTGGACAACTTTACCGCACCCTCCCTACTCAGCAGATTTAGTGCTTTCAGACTATCATATATTCGGCTCCATGAAAGAGGTTTTGAGAAGCCATCATTATTCCAGTGACAAGCAAGTGTAATTTGTAGTAAAAAAGTGGCTCGAAAAACAGCCAAGAGAATTTTACGGGGCAGAGATATATGCTCTCATTGGAAGTTGAAACATTGCTATTGAAAGAAATGGTGACTATGTAGAGAAGTAGGGGTGTGATCCACAGAGGACCAGCTTTATTTTGATGTATAATACATTTCCTGTGTTGGTAATTAGCGACAGTAGAAAAGTGTCTAATTTTGCCTTCTGCCAGACAGTTTTTCACCTGAAACTTTTGTTACAATTGGGATAGAACAACAAAATTGTATAAAGAATATAAAGATTAATTCTATAAAATAGCTCTTGTATGTTAAATATTGTAAGAAATTCTAGGTAACAGTTGCAAAGTTTTTTTTTAAATGAAATTGTTTTTCTGTCATTCAAATGACATATCAGATATGCATCTATATTTTGTATAAAAGAAATACTCATTCCTTATTTAATGAGCAAGTATATTTTATTAGCTGTGCCATTAAGTACGTGAACAATTTAATATAGTCCACCAACAATCAATGACTCCTCATTGATACCAAAATCACAAGAAAAACAAGAAAAACAAAACAAAAAGAAAAAAACAAAACTAGAATCTTAAAACTTCTTTTTGATTTCAGTTGATATTTATTCACATGATATCTTATTATAATGGAGATAGCGTGTTTATCTGTCTGTAACCGAAACTATATTACTAATCGAGTCACAATTAACATAGTTATTTTCATCACATTCTTCATGATTTTATTTATATTTAAACCTCAATTATTAATAAAATTGCTTTACCTTTTTATCAGTGTTGTCCATATCTACATACTAATAAAATGCTATTGTATTTATATATGCAAAAAATAGCGGTTTGCAGTGTGAACGGGAAGGCTAATTTGCATATTGATATTAAAAATGTGAAATTATTAAATATGTGCTTAGTATTATTGATTTCTAACTGTTTGGTTTTATTTTAATGAATATAAGCAAAAATCTCTCCAATGAATCTTAAATGAAATCCATTAACAAGAAAAGATAACTGTAATTTTATTATTTACTTCCTCTTTTAACTAAATAGTTAAATCAGAAAAAAATAACAATGAAAGACGAGAGTGATGGAAGAGTAAATTTCAGTTGTTCTATTTTTCGATTATATCCCTCTCTTTTTCAAATCTTTTTATCTGTGTTCTTATTTAGTTTCATTAGCCTTTCTAATTTAATACAATATTTCATTATATTAAAACTTAAATACTTGCACCCGGAGGGTGCATATATTTGCTAGTTAATAATAAAATATCATGGAAGAAAAAAAAATTATATTCGTTTTCTGAAAAATTTGTGAAACTTTTAGACGTTGAAAAAAAAAAGTAAAATAAATACTTTCTCAAGTTCGATATTTCTTTTGTCAGTACTTCTTTGTAAGAGACTTAATATCTATATATCTTCCTACATTTTACTTATTTATTTATTTATTTTAAGCAAACTAAATTCCTAATCTCTTTAAAGAAACCATAACATTTTAACGTTGTGGAATGTGTCGCACGTTCTTAATTAATTTCTCCTCTCTGAAACATTCATATTTGAGGATCATCTTTACAAAGATTCTCAAAATAACTAATTCAAAGATTTATGGTAATATAAATTAAATAAAGACATTGTTTTTAATATTCATAATCCTGAGTTTGGTGGTTTGGTGGTTGGTTTTGAAGGCTATCACAATGCAAATGTAAAGAAAAATGAATTAACTATGATGTTGTTTGTTTACC
The DNA here is from genome assembly GCA_023376005.1 of Doryteuthis pealeii. NCBI lineage: Eukaryota > Metazoa > Mollusca > Cephalopoda > Myopsida > Loliginidae > Doryteuthis > Doryteuthis pealeii. The sequence continues at coordinate 16,991,211 of CM042148.1, forward strand.
TTTGATTTATTCTTAATATTTCGAGATAAAGATCTCTTCGTCAGAAGATTTCTGATGGTCCAGAACTGTTAGCTTGTATCTAGGTTCTGTCTATTCTGTTGTATAACTGTCTTCCTTGAAATTATGAAATTTTACTTCAACTGACAAAAAAGATCTTATATCAATGTTAAATTCGTTCTTTTGAATTTTGTAGAGAAAGCTATGGAACCAGCATACGTCTCAGAGCCCTTGCCGCTGTCTTTGACGCTGCTTCCTGCTACCTTTCTACTCAAAGTCCTGACTTGACCATATCAGAACCCAGAAGTAATTAGCTGCATATCGCCAGTCAGTTCACAAAACTTCGACTTCGACTTTACACCCTTTGTTGTTGTACATGATTTTGATCACTAGGGGCCGGGTTAGCTCAGTCGGTAGAGCGTTAGGCTAGAAACCACAAGGTTCCTAGTTCGATACCGGTCCTCGCCAACTCAGCGTATGAGTAGCACAGGGATCTGTGCGGTAATGTAAGGAGCTGATGGTAGGTGTGGCGCTCCACCTCAGACGCCAAAACAATCTCCTTTGTCTAGCGCTATTGAAAAGGGGATATACTCCCTCGCTGACTGGCTGATACCGACGTTAGGCCGCCCCGACGACTTTACTTTTTTACTTTTATAATTAATAAAGGTGTTGTTGTATTGTTAATAAGCGTTTCGTAGTCATTGCGATTGTTGACAGCATTAGTGAATTTGGCCATTTTCAGAGACAACCCGAACCGAGAAAGTCCGAACTAGCTCTTCTTCAACTTTCCTGTGGGTCAAACAAAACAGCGTGGGTACAGGAAGTCTGAACAAGCCGGTTCGTCAGCCTATAAGTTACCTGCGGTGCGACACGTACTTATAGGACCACATTTGGTATCCGCGTCCCAGGATACTATCACATTTGGTCCCGTGACAAGTACAGGATCACAAAGCATTGTCACTTATTATCGATTTTTAACGAGTATTTCTTTCATTTTATTTCTTTTGCTTTTTATAAAAACCTCCAGATTTTTATCTATTAATAATGGAGATTCGCTTCCGTGTTTTGTCTGTAACAAAAACTACACCACTGCTTACGTCACATTACCCAAATTCGTCATAACCTAATAAATACACTCAAAATTTGAACATGCAACATTAGACAGTCCCCATTGTTTTTTAAAACAAGTTTTAATAAATACATGACTGGTATTATATATCTATATATAGTTTGTTTTATTTTAATACACATTTAGAGTTTACATCTATTAATAATGGAGATTCGCTTCCGGTTTTTGTCTGTAACAAAAACTACGCCACTGCTTACGTCACATTACCCAAATTCGTCATAACCTAATAAATACACTCAAAATTTGAACATGCAACATTAGACAGTCCTCATTGTTTTTTAAAACAAGTTTTAATAAATACATGACTGGTATTATATATCTATATATAGTTTGTTTTATTTTAATACAAATTTAAAGTTTACATCTATTAATAATGGAGATTCGCTTCTGGTGTTTGTCTGTAACAAAAACTACGTCACTGCTTACGTCACATTACCCAAATTCGTCATAACATAGAATAAATACACTCAAAATTTGTTTCTTGTAGCAATTGTCTCATGCTTTTTAAAATGGCACAGCAGTTAGCATCGTACATTGGTTTTAACATTGAATAAGTTTATAATTGATATTTTAAAGCTTAATTTTCAAATAAGTTGCTTTTCATTTATAAAAGTTTTTGTGTTATCGCAATAATCTACTTGTATTGTCTAAACTGTTTAACCATCGCCTTTTCAAAAATGCTCATGCATTTCCAAGAGATTTCTTGAGAAGGTAAAGAACTTGTCAAAAACCAAGCATTCGTTTCGAGTTCTGACATTATCCCGATGAAATTTTAATCTCTGACAACTTCCCGAATTTGTAGACCATCAAACACACCGGCTTTGATTTTTTCAATTGACAAGCCAGGAAATGACAAGACAAATGTGGTACTTGAAACACTTGCTTTCAATTGACAATGTTTTAATGAATTGCTTCAAGAGACCTAGTTTCATGTGCAAGTAATTCAAAAAACAATATGTAGTAATATATGTTACTCTGTTACACTAAGTTTTAGGCTGTATCTCTGTGACTTTTGCATAACAATTCACTCATTTTAATATCGTTATCTAGACAATTCATAACCAGTTTTAGGTCTATGAGACTGTTGTAATGGGATATTCCACACTCACTTACCCATGTGGTCTGACTATAATTAAAGAGGGCACAGGATTATACTGGGCTGACTACGAAGATTAGTAGCGTGCCTCACAATTCTGTGATTTGTGCATGACAATTCACCCATTTTAATACCGTTATCTAGACAATTCATAACGAGTTTTAGGTCTATAAAACTCTTGTAATCAAATATCCCCCCTTCTCTCTCTCTCTCTCTCTCTCTTCTCTCTCTCTCTCTCTCTCTCTCTCTCTCTCTCTCTCTCTTACACCCATGTAGTCTGACTATATATAGAGAGGGCACGGCATTATACTGGGCTGGCTTCGAGGATTAGTAGCGTGCCTCACTATTCCTTGTCTGTCTTATTGTATCTCTCTGCAATAAAACACTTTAATTTAAAAAATCTAATCTTCAGATTTTAATATTTTTTCCAGAAAATTTATTGGTATCAAATATCTAAAAGATTTCATATTTTATCATACCATTTCAAAAACATAACACTAAGTCAAAGATTCATTATTTAAGACAATAATTTGAAGAATGATTTTCCTGTTTTCCATCACTAAGAAATTAAATAAAAAAATGTTAATTTTAATACCATTATACAGACAATTCATAACCAGTTTTAGGTTTATAAAACAATTGTAATGGGATAATTCCACACTCTCTCACCCATGTGGTTTGACTATATATAAAGAGAGCACAGGATTATACTGGGCTGGCTACGAGGATTAGTAGCGTGCCTCACTATTCCTTGTCTGTCTCATTGTATCTCTCTCCAATAAAACCCTCTATATTAAATCTACGAACGTGATGACTGGTCCTTCCACTCGACTACAACCATGTGGTCTGACTATATATAGAGAGAGCACAGGATTATACTGGGCTGGCTACGAGGATTAGTAGCGTGTCTCACTATTCCTTGTCTGTCTCATTGTATCTCTCTCCAATAAAACCCTCTATATTAAATCTACGAACGTGATGACTGGTCCTTCCACTCGACTACAACCATGTGGTCTGACTATATATAGAGAGAGCACAGGATTATACTGGGCTGGCTACGAGGATTAGTAGCGTGTCTCACTATTCCTTGTCTGTCTTATTGTATCTCTCTGCGATAAAATCCTCTATCTTAAATCTACGAACGTGATGACTGGTCCTTCCGCTCGACTACAACGTTGTGGTCTGACTATATATAGAGAGAGCTCAGGATTATACTGGGCTGGCTACGAGGATTAGTAGCGTGCCTCACTATTCCTTGTCTGTCTTATTGTATCTCTCTGCAATAAAACCCTCTATCTTAAATCTACGAACGTGATGACTGGTCCTTCCACAACTACAACGTTGTGGTCTGACTATATATAGAGAGAGCTCAGGATTATACTGGGCTGGCTACGAGGATTAGTAGCGTGTCTCACTATTCCTTGTCTGTCTTATTGTATCTCTCTGCAATAAAACCCTCTATCTTAAATCTACGAACGTGATGACTGGTCCTTCCACTCGACTACAACGTTGTGGTCTGACTATATATAGAGAGAGCACAGGATTATACTGGGCTGGCTACGAGGATTAGTAGCGTGCCTCACTATTCCTTGTCTGTCTTATTGTATCTCTCTCCAATAAAACCCTCTATCTTAAAACTACAAACGTGATGACTGGTCCTTCCACTCGACTACAACCTTATGGTCTGACTATATATAGAGAGAGCACTGGATTATACTGGGCTGGCTTCGAGGATTAGTAGCGTGCCTCACTATTCGTCGTCTGTCTTATTGTATCTCTTTCCAATAAAACCCTCTATCTTAAATCTACGAACGTGATGACTGGTCCTTCCACTCGACTACAACCTTGTCGTCTGACTATATATAGAGAGAGTACAGGATTATACTGGACTGGCTACGAGGATTAGTAGCGTGCCTCACTATTCCTTGTCTGTCTTATTGTATCTCTCTGCAATAAAACCCTCTATCTTAAATCTACGAACGTGATGACTGGTCCTTCCACTCGACTACAACCTTGTCTGATTGTATCCCTTTTAAGGACACAACAAAAACTCACTATGAAACTTAATCTTTCTTATATAGAATAGAAAAAGTATTTTTATATTAAAGAAATATTTTATTATATGTGGGATGGTTCCCGTTCACTATCTTTAAATTTACCTACTTTGTATAACATAGCATGTAATTCAAGGTTATATGGAGGCGCGTGGGCTAGTGGTTAGAGTCGTTGAAAATGGACTCGTCAATTCGAGTTCAATTCCTAGACGAAGCTGTTGGCATTTCACATAGCGCTAATACCCTTGGGAAATGTATGAATCCATATATTCTCCCTCCAGCTATGGGTTAAATAGTAGGGCAGACTGGGCCCTTCAGCCTTGGGTAGGTAACCAGTCTAGAAGAGGGATAACTCTGAATTCAAAATTCCTGAGGTCGGTCGTTGATTGGGTTTGTGGCAAGCCTTGATCCACCAATTCTTTCCTATCGACTGTGCCAAAAAGTGTGGATGGTCCAACACAAGCCTTCACCACTATAAACAAATCCCTGTGTGGGAGTTCATTGTGTGTATGAACACTCATACGTCGAAAATTGATGGGAGAGTTTTTTTTTTCTTTAAATTCAAGGTCAGATTTTGTAGATGAGAGAAAAGAAAGGTCATTTTTTGATCATCCAAATCTTAAGTAGATCCGGTCGTCACATTTCGAAAACCGGAAGTCAAATGACGAAATTAGTTTTCTTATTTGTCATAGATCAAAACATCATCTTCCGTCAGTACTCTAAAATTAACACCGAAATAAAATTCTTTATTTTTGGACAAATGAGAAACCAATTTTGAAAAGGTTTTGTGAAGAATTTTACTAACTCAGTTATACCGAAACCAACCATCCCCAAAAGGGTGAAACTCAAAGTTCCACTTGATTGAACATTGTTATCTTTTATCAGAAAGTGGAATATCCGATCTTTTAAAACTGGAATTAGAAGGTTAATTCATCTGCAATATATTTGTAATTCTGAAATACATTATTCCTTACAGCCCCAAAATTCCTTCATCATACTTTTCATACTTTTCGGGGAAATAACCTATTTTCTCTATGAAAACTAACCTATGATATCACCAAAGCAACATAACCCCTCATATATATAAATATGGAAGCGCGTGGTGTAATGGTTAAAGTCATGGGAAATGGATTCGTCGCCCCGAGTTCAATTCCTGGATGTGGTAATCGCAGTTCATTTAGCGCTAATACCCTTGGGAAAGGTATAAATCCTTTCTCTCTCTCTCTCTCCCTCTCTCTCTCTCTCCCTCTCTCTCTCTCTCTCCATCTATGGATAAATAGTAGGGCAGGCTGGGCTCTTTAACCTTGGTTAGGCAACCGGTCTAGGACAAGGAAAATTCTGAATTCAAACCTGTTAAACTCCGCTTAAGAAATTGACCTTGTGTCACATCCAGCTCGTGTGGAGGGGTTGGTAAGTATATATATATATAAATAGGATGGTTGAAGGTACATGGTGTAATGGTTAGACTGGTCGAACTGAGTTCAAATCCTGAACGAGGCTGTGTGCATTTCATATAGCGCTAATACCCTTGGAAAAGGTATGAATCCAACTACTTTCCTTCCAGCTATGGATAAATAGTAGGACAGACTGAGTGCCTTAAGCTTGTTTAGTTAGATGGAAAACTCTGGATCCAAACCTGTTAAACACCGCTTAAGAAATTGACCTTAAAATCCTTTTAAGGACACAACAAAAACTCACTATGAAAACTTAATCTTTCTTATATAGAATAGAAAAAGTATTTTTTTATATTCAAGAAATATTGAAGAATAATCAAAGTTCCAATTACCGTCGAATTGGGAAGACATGGCAACAAACGGTTGTAACCCAATACAAACCCGAATAGTTGCAAAGTCTACTGCAGAATGACAGGGTATTTATAAAACTCCACAATATCATTCAAATCAAGCAGCCAATCAGAACCAAGGAATGGAATCACCCAAATCACCCAAATTCATGAATGGATCATTCTTGATTTCTATAAATACCAACTGTCTTGGACACTGCTTCAATTGTACTTAGCTAGCTGCTGTTATTCAAACCAACAGTAGACTAACTGACCTCAATAAATATTTTGTTATAAGTGAGATGTAATTCAAGGTCAGATTTTGAAGATGAGAGTAAAGAAAGGTCATTTATTGATTGTGTATCTCTGCAATAAAACCCTCTATCTTAAATCTACGAATGTGTTGACTGGTTCTTCCACCCGACTACAACCTTGTCTGATTGTATCCCTTTTAAAGACACAACACATTTGTATACGCCTCCTCCGATCAATTCTTTTTCAGCAAGAGATTCAACCCAAAGAATGCGACCAACTGAAGGGATCAAGAGAGAAGAACTACGATCTTAACTCTCTTTTTTTACGAATCCCTTTCTCATACAATTCAACTGCTTTCCGCGTCTCTTTACATACGAGGAGAACCGTGTATCAAGCTGTTCCGCAAAGACGATTTTTTTTTCATACAGAACCAATCCCGCCCTGTTGGCTGGGGCGTTAGAATGCACCGACTGCACCTCTGCAGGTAAGACTCCCCCAATGGGGCCACCTGTTGGCCGTGGGTGGCGACCCGTGATGTTTAAGGATAACGTCCAGGTGGATGAGCAGTTCATGACATGCAATACTCCACTTTGGCCCTATCTTGGGCTAGACGGGCGGTCGGAGAGACCCCCTCCGTTCAATCGGCTGGTCACGTCAAGCCTTAGCACCTATATGATTTTCCCAACCCTATTGCCCTTATGGCAAGCCCCAACCCCTTTTTATCATATGGGTGCTAGAAGGTGGTGGCTGCGGGTCTACATGTCCTGGGAATGACGTTAAACTCTATCTTATGGTGAGGTTCCAGTTTTGGAGGTTTGGGAATGTGGAGCACCCCTTCATCACCATTGCTCCCTGGTCCACTCTGACCCGGAGTGGTAGTACCTGTTAGGGTCCTATCTATGGGTTAAATAGAAAAATGTATTTATAAAAAAAATTGTATTATCCATTAAGAATTGATTTATTTCAAAACTTTATCGGCATTAAATGACCCACTGAGGTTGATATGCCTTAAAACAAAACAAACCAAACAGAACCAATCTGTTCCCTCCCCCCTTCTAAATTTGCTCGAAGCATAGACTACGGGTAACAGAATGCAATGCTGCTGAATTAACTCCATGATTTTCAATAATCGAAACTTTAAAAAATATCTATCCCAATAGCTGCCGCTATCATTAGAGGTCCAATTATTTACTCACGTTGTTGATAAGTCCGATGCATATCAATGAACAAGAAATTATACACACCCACTATGATTAAATCGAAATAATTTTGTTGCTTTCTAGTTCCCGGCTATTTAATCTTGGTTAGGTAACAAGTCAAGCTCCATATAGGAAATTGACTTTGTGGATTTTCTTCTCACTAGATGGGAAGTGTCAGAATGGTGGATGGTGGTACCTAGACTGACACCTGTGGTACCACCATCTACCATTCTGACACTCCCCATCTAGTGAGAAGAAAACCCACTAACCACCACCCCTACTGACGACCTTCTGTTTCAGCATTTTGAGAATGTCCATCATTGAAGCAAGTACTATATCCAAGTCCTGAAGATAGTCTAATAGGCCGAAACGTTGCATCGTCGACAATAAACATCCAGTTTTGATAACATCCCGTGTTTGTCTATCTTTCTGCACATACTGTCGGATTAAACTTCTCACATTTCTCTCACACACACAAACACACACACACACACACATATATATATATATATATATATATATATATAATATATATATATATATATAAGGACCCACATGAGTCAGATTATCGAACTAGTTTCATCCGAATGGTTCAGTTTGAAATTTATTTTTATTTTGAAAAAAAAAAAAAAAAATATATATATATATATTTATATATATATATATATATATATATATATATATATATAACTTTCAAAGAAAGAGAGATTTAACAAAACGTCATCACATGATATTTTATTTTCAACCAGAGACTCAAAAACTGAGCTCTAGCCTCATCAGACGGGTTTTACAAAAAAATCTGTCTATTACATATATATAAAATCTATCTATTACACACACACACACACACACACTATACCAAGCGTGTTGGTAGATCCTTGCGGAGAGAAAAAACCCAGCAGAGAGTTTGATTGTAAAAATATACTACCAAACATCAACCACCAAGATATTCGTACCACATCACACACACACATCTGTAAAAAGTGATCGATACCAGCCATCTACTGAGTCAGACGAACCTACTATAGTTTCGCATAAAGCTCTTCAGGGCTAAAATCTGTATATATATATATATATATATATATATAATATATATATATATATATATGAATAGTTTATTGGCAGTACTGAATTTAAAAAAGGACGCGAAAAGCATATGCATGTTGTAAAATAATCTTTTTTTTTCTTAAAAAGAAAAGTAAGGGTACCCTAGTTAGATTTAAAATCTAAAATGATTTTATCTTTTTTTCGTTCAATGCTCCTCAGAGAAAAAATACATTGAAAGATGGTATTGTGGTTTTGTTTTGTTTTGTTGTAGACGATGGAATAGTCAGAAAGCAATGAGAATATATATATATATATTCCAACTGGCAAATAGTCGTATCTTAGAGATTCACCGGTTTGCTTCTTGAATCTGTACAGACTCAGGCTTTTCTTTACCGAGACGATTCGGTGATCGGTAGATACTTCTTCAAAAGAGGAGTATACCTTGCAAGTCATAGCGCTGTTTAACCAATTCTTGTTTATCACTACTAGCAAGTATATACACCCTCCGGGTGCAAGTATTTAAGTTTTAATGTAATAAAGTATCGTATTAAATTAGAAAGGCTAATGAAACTAAATAATAATGCAGATAAAAAGATTTGAAACAGAGGAGGATATAATTGAAAAATAGAACAATTGAAACTTACTCTTCCATCACTCTCGTCTTTCATTGTTATTTTTTCTAGTTTAAATAGGAAGTAAAGAATAAAATTACTGTTATTTTTTCTTGTTAATTGATTTCTTTTAAGATTCATTGAAGAGATTTTTGCTTATATTCATTACGATAAAACCAAATAATTAGAAATCAATAATACTAAGCACATATTTATTAAAAACACATTTTTAATATCAATATGCAAATTAGCCTTCCCGTTCACGCTGTAAACTGCTATTTTGTTGTATATATAAATATAATTGCATGTTGTTAGTATGTTGATATGGTCAACAGTATTAATAATGTAAAACAATTTTATTAATAACTGTGGTTAAAATAAAAAATAAAATCATGGAGAATGTGATGTCAATAACTAAGGGAACTGTGAATTGAGTAGTGATAGAGTTTCGGTTACAGACAGAAAAACACACAATCTCCATTATAATAAGATATAATCCATCTTTGCTTTGGTGTTATTCTGATTCTGGATCAAGGGTGACATTCTACATCGGCATGAGCGCTAGTTACTTATGAGCCCTCATAAGAAGCGTCAGTTACTGAAACAAAGAAACGACACTTGCACTCGACATTATAGGCATTCTCTGCAACGAGCCATAACACGATGCTCTTCATGCAAAGTGTAACAAACAATGTTGAGAAGACTACAAAGTTGTCGGCCAATGCATGACTATCACCATTACAAACAAAGTGAATCACTTGAATGGTGGCACCATACACGCAAAATGACTCAAGGTCACGAAGAATTTTAAGCTGCCTTTCTTTGAATACTCAAATCCCTCACATTCAAGTTCGCTATGCAACACGCACACACACATGCACACATACACACACACACACACGCACACATACGCACACACACACACACACACATGCACACATGCACATACACGGACTGCTTTAAATCTGCTTTGGAATGCATTATTTTATGACTTAGCATCACAGCCTCATGAAATAGAAATAAAAAGTATGGCAGAATTTATATGTAAGGTTCTATGAAGGTCTAAAATCAGGGACCATATGACCTTTAGGCACCCCTTTTTGATCTCAATTAAGAAAGGACATGTTTTTCATTTACACCGTTAATATCCGGTTGTTTTAACAGACGAGTTTTAGATTTTTTTTAATTATAAAACTAACCCCTAACACTTAACTCTTAACCCTAACCCCTAACCCTAACCCCTAACAAACAACCGGATATTGACGGTGTAAATGAAAAAATATGTCCTTTTTTAATCGAGATCAAAAAGGGGTGCCTAAAGGTAATATGGTCCAAAATCAGAATTGCTATTTTAAAAATAGTCTTATCGCAAAACATTATCTTTAAAAATTGCAATATTTAACTGGATAACTTTTGTACATAGACTTATACAAACCACTTATATATATATATATATATATATATTATGAATATTTTCGTCACATTCTGTGGTTTCCTTGCAGAATCTATGTTTCTTAATGTTTAATGTATGAACCGTTCATGATTAGTACTATTTCTCTGAAATAGGTTTCTGAGTTCGAGAGGGCTCCCGAGTTCGGGAAGGCTTCCAAGTCCGACAAGAAATACCTGAAGAAGGCCGGAGGACACATCGACCGAAACGTTGTACAGTTAACAATGAAGATGAGGACAATGGTCCGAATACTCCAAATAATACAAATGATTAGGACTGTTTGGATATCGAATAATATTGATAGAAAAATACAATTGAAAAGGAAAATCATAAGCAGTAGAAAGTATTGATTTGGGAACGTAATGGTAGAATATGCTGCTGTAATCATGTAAGCCAACGTGAATGTTACACTCTTGAACGCTTATTCACCTTAATAGGCGGGAAATGTTAAGATAACCTGAAACCGGCTGAGGAAAATGAGTACAAATTCAATCGTTCTTAAAAGCGCCAATGAATGTGATGATGGATAATCGTCCTGCTCCAAACAATTATACTTGACACATATATTTCTCTGAAACAGTGAAAGAATACAACAAAAAAAAAAAAAATTCGAAAGAAGGAAAGGAAAGTGAAATATTGAAAAGAAATCAGTGTAGATGCTTTCTATCCCATAATTTCCTTTCAAAGATTTCTATCCCATAATGTTCTTTTCAAAGATTTCCATCCCATAATTTTTCTTTCAAAGATTTCAAAGTTTTGTTTAAAAATCAATTATCGGCAAATTGGAAATGAAATGTAATGAATTTATTAAAGGAGAGTAAGGCTGATATATACGTGGGAAAATATTAATTATTTTTTCATTTTAGATAATATAGTGGTAACCAACAATAAGGCTGCTATTTCAACTAAGGATATATTGATTTTTTTCCAGTAAAATTCAGTATCTATGAAGATGCTATAAGATGATTTATTCTTATTTTTTTCTATTTCTCTTTAGTGTTGGATACTGCATTATTATTTAATCATCAAAAATCAAAATATTGAATAAAAAATCTCAACATCAGCTGTTCGTGCTTGAAAAAGTCAATAATTACTGATGGAGAATTTACACTAGATCGATTGTATCAATTAACATATTCCATACAACATGCGTTTAAACAGTTTGGTTTTTGTTTTTTTTCAACTCAGATAAGTTTAGAAAGCGTGAAAATAATTATGAAAATTATTCTTTATACTCAAATGAAAAATGTGAATGATTTTGTAAATATTTCTATGTTTATTCTCCTAAGGTTCCAGTGATGGTGTAAATAGACATCGAATTAATTATATTTTTGGTTAAGAATAACATTTTGATTATCAAGAAGCATGATTTTTTGGAGTTAATATATCATCATCATCATCATGTCATGCAATTAGCACGGATATCCATGTCAATCTCTCGCCAACATTCTCTATCATTCATTGTCCCCGGGAGGTCCTCTGCGCAGCATCCCGTATCCGCGCAGAGATGGTCAATGTAGGTCCTGGCTGGGCGGCCCACATTAGTATGACCATGTGTTGGCTTCCACAGGAGAACGTTGCTTATGAGTTCGTCATTGCTTCTCCAGCAGTGTCCAGCAAAGAACTAATATGATCTATGGCAATATTTCTTTGGGACTTGAATTCTTCAGGCCCCAAACATGTTTTTTTGAGTTAATATTTTTAAAGAATTAATATGATCTATGGTAATATTTCTTTGGGGCGTAAATTCCTCAGGCCCAAAACCTGATTTTTGAGTTAATATTTTTAAAGAATTAGTATGATAAATGACAATATTTCCTTGGGATGTAATTCTTCAGGCCAAAACATGATTTTGAGTTAATGTATATTTTTAAAGAATTAATAGGATATATGAGAATATTTCTTTGGGACTTGAATTCTTCAGGCCCCAAACATGATTTTGAGTTAATGTATATTTTTAAAGAATTAATATGATATATGTCAATATTTCTTTGGGACATGAATTCTTCAGGCCCCAAACATAATTTTTTGAGTTAACATTTTTAAAGAATTAATATAATATATGTCAATATTTCTTTGGGACTTGAATTTTTCAGGCCCAAAACATGATTACTTAAAATTATACAAGGCATTTTATAATAGAGTCCACTTTCAGGAGTTATCAAGGTAGCTATGTTGAGTGAATAGCATAGAAACCAGAAAATATTTGGTCTCATGAGAAGGTTTCACTTTTTTGGTACAAGTACGCTTTGGTTATTCTGATATCTCTGAAAATGGAAATGGCTGAAATGTGTCATTCCGAACTGGGATAAGGTTTTACAAAGAATAAACAGAAGGATTTACTAAAATGGAGTTCCGTTTACTTTGAATCATATTTTTTTCTTAATCTCATATGTTGTTTCTCAAACTTTTATTGATAACTTTTGCTTTTGTTTAATCATTTAAGCTGGTTTTAACTTTTCTTTGTCTGATAAAAAAAACTTTATAAATATTAAAAGCATTCGTGAAATATTTCTACATATATATATATATATATATATATATATATATATATATATATATATATATATATATATATAAAGAAAATGTTTTCAAAAATATAACAGACACAGGATGTTACGATCAAAGGAAAATTTTTTATATGTCTATACTTAAGTATTTAGATTTATGATAAACCATCATCAGGACAATATAATAGAAATTTTGTAAGGGTGAAAAATGAAAGATTGTTCATTTTTCACCCTTACAAAATTTCTTAAATACTTAAGTATAGACATATAAAAAGATTTTCCTTTGATCGTAACATCCTGTGTCTATTTATTTTTTGAAAACATTTTTCACATATTGTCGGATTAATTTCCTCATTGTATTTATATATATATATATATATATATATATATATATATATATATATATATATATATATATATTATACTAAAGCTGAACGAATCAACTTTTGTATCCTAAAGGCTATTTTACTGTTTAGTTTAATGACATGAAAATTATACTAAACTATTCCTTACTTTAAGGATTGAGCTATGTTTGAAAAAAATACCATTTTAATTGGTTCTAATTAGTCGTAATTTGCAGTTAAGTAAAAAACGGACCAATCTCTTACTTTACATTCTACCTGTCACTTTCTTTCCCTCTGTATATCTTGATTACCTCCTCGTTATATATATTAGTCTCTCTGTGAGAGTAGAGAGGGAGAGAGTGATGGGAGAATTTGAAATCTATTTCTATGCTAAATTTCATAAGCTGCAACCCGTAGCAAAAATTAGGTCAAACATTCCCTTTTTTAGAAATCTTACAAATGACAAAATGATTTTAATGTTTTGTCCGGCCGTATTTTTTAAAAAAATAATTCGCTTTGCAAACTCACTTTTCCCTAATCTCAATTATCTACCCAGAGCTGAATGGGTGAACACGGGTCACGTTTTGTCTAGTATACATTTTCATTGCCATTACTCTCAGGTCCACTTTGATCCTGTTATGGTTCGATCTATGAGTCCAATAGATGTTTGAAAATGATTTATATTTGATAGGACTGTGTTAAAATCTCTTTACAAGTAAGTATCATCGTACAATGAATGTGATTCCTTAAATTCTTGGCATAAAATAACCTTAAACACGTTGATATGCCGTTTAAATCAAGCAATTAATTAGAGGCCTCATACACTTGATTTCTGGACATAAGACATACACGTGTTTTATTTTTACTTTTTTTCACATGTTTTCTTTTGCATTTTTTCGACTATTCTGTGTAAATTAGAATACATTGCCAGATCTTTTTAAACGATGAATGTTTTAACAGGATTAATACAATTCTCTTAAAGTTATATTGCGTCAAAAACATCATTTTTAGCTAATTTAAAGATACTTCTTGAACGTTTATCGGTAACCAGGTGAAAATTAATTATATTTTTCTATTGAAATAGAGGTAATTATAGTGGAGTAAGGAAAAAAAAGCACGGAACTAAATCTAGGGAAATTAGGCAACTGCATAGGCTTAAGTGGTTGTACAACTTCTGAACCTGGATGTTTAAAAAATACTACTTATAATGTCATAAAAAAACTAAGTGAAATTAGTGACTGTTTTGAAAGGTTAAGATCTGAATTAGCGAGAATATAGGTACGTTCACCAACTTTTGATGAACAATAAGAAGATGACATATCAATATAAGAAAAAAATTATAGGACAAAATATGGTTTAAAAATAAGTGTGTCTACCATAGAGAACTCATGTAAAGTAATATGGATTCACTGAATCACAGATCCAGTAAATCCATATTTTGGTAGACTGTGATCTTTGCTCACAGTCCACTAAAAATAGCACCCTTAAGAGACATATTTTGGTAGACTGTGATCTGTAATCACAGTCCACCAAAAATAGCACCCTTAAGAGACATATTTTGGTAGACTGTGATCTTTGCTCACTGTCCACCAAGAATAGCACCTTAAGAGACATATTTTGGTGGACTGTGATCTGTAATCACAGTCACCAAAATAGCACCCTAAGAGACATATTTGGTAGACTGTGATCTTCGCTCACAGTCCACCAAAAATAGCACCCTTAAGAGACATATTTTGGTCTAATGTGTTTTTCCTCACAGTCCACAAAAAGAGCATTCATAAGAGACATATTTTGGTCGACTGTGATCTATAATCACAGTCCACCAAAAAGAGCACCCTTAAGAGATATATTTTTGGTAGACTGTGATCTGTGGTCACCACATATATATCTACCAAAATATATCTCTTTGACAGTCCACCAAAAAGCACCCTTAAAGAAGAATCTTAAAGTCCACCCTTAAAGAACAGATGAAGCGTCCAATTCAATAATGGTCATGAAGATTGGAGATCAGAAAAGTAGTTTAAAGTGATGAGACGTTTAAATTTTTCGGGTCTGATTGTACGTTAGAAAAATAGAAGATGAGTATACTCCAACATTAAGAGTAACGGTTAAGCACTGAATTATGGATTGGTGTGAGAATGTCTCGGTTCATTTGGTTAATAAAAATGTTCTTTCTGTTTTTTAATTTCAATTATCTTCGACAAATAATTTCAATAATTTCCGACAAATAAAAATTTATTTTTTGCTCCAACTTCTTCTACCATTCCCTAAGTAACTTCATAAATCCATCCGACCAGAATATAAAAATAAGATTTTAAAAAACTTTCACATTATTCCAAGGAAATGGATATTTTTCATTAAAAGAAGTGTAGACGGAATAATTGGCAATCTAAAGTTAAAATATCTCATGAAAACAAACAGGTGTGGGAAAACTTCTCGATCAAGCTGTAACAAAATTTCATCTGGTAATCAAAGAAGTTAGTGGGTCAGATTTTAGCCTGATACAATATTAGTCCGTTTATGCTGATTCAAATGACTTTTCTGTTGGTTGTTGTTGGTCTAAGTGGTAGCGATACTTGTTTGAATCAATCGTCTACTATTAGTCATGTTTTCTTTTCTTTCTTTATGATGACTAAATTTTCTTGGTTGATGTTGGTTAACTGTTTGCAATAACACCATAATTATCTTAGAATTAATCATTCTATTCTAATGGTAAATAAGCTATGTTTTGTAAATTAATATTCAATTAGTTTATTTGGAGATGGATTAAAATTAGACTTGTTTACAAAGTAAAAATTTGAGAGGATATAATAAGTCAGGGGAGGAAATTAAAATGTTTGTTTACCTTTGAACAATTGAAATCTTGAGTGATGCCATTATAGCAGTTTACATCATAATTAATTATATGTCAATAAACAATTAGGAAATCAAATAAGAATTTGATGTGTTGTTGTTTGAATCAATTGTTCACTATTAGTCATGTTTTCTTTTCTTTCTTTAGGATGACTAAATTGTGTTGGTTGTTGTTGATCTAACTGTTTGCGATAACACCATAATCGTTTTTAAAATTACTCATTCTATTCTAATGGTAAATAAGCTATGTTTTGTAAATTAATATTCAATTAGTTTCTTTATGATGACTAAATTGTGTACCTTGGTCTGATTGTGAGATCTACTTGAATTAAACAAAAAAGGATTTTATCAAGGAAAACATCTGCTTTGTGCTTATGTAATTAATCTGCATAGTTAAATACAAGTTGTTGTTTTTTTAATGATTCACAGTTGATTATTTTTCTACTCAACCGTGTCTATTTTGTTCACTAACTAAAAAAAAATTCCCCTCATATATTTTAGGAACAACCTATTTCAAACATATTTTCATCAAAAGGTAAGTAATTAGGGAAATGTTCGTGAAAATCAGACCATTAATTGATTTTTCATAGAATTTTTTTTAAAGCCTCTAGTCGTAACTTGTTTTTGGCTACGTTAAATTTCAATTGATTTAACAGTACGAAAATGTAAATATTGTTTTCATTCTTAATTTTCATTATTTCCGTAAGATGAATTTTTTTTTAAATCATCAGGAGTTTTTTAATGTTTCTTTTTTTGAATTGACAACATTTTTAAGATAACATTAACATTTATGCCCTAATGAGCCACTTAGCAAAACTATTAGTAGGTATATCTGACTCATTAGGTTTAACTTTATTATTTGCTCAACTTAGGTATTGAGCACTTTTTACATTTTAGCTTTAGATAATCCTAGCGGTTTATATATATATATATATATTCTTTTGGTAAAGTATTATAGTATTAACCGATTATTGGCGGTTGGTGCGACCCTCTTGGTCTTTTCTTTTTTCTTTTTTCCCAAGTGAAGTTTGGTAGTATATTTTTACTTTCAAACCTATTTGCTAGGTTATTTTTTTCTTACCGCAAGGGTTTACCAATAAGTTTAGTATATATATATATATATATATATATATATATATATATGTATATATATATATATATATATATATATATTGTTATTGATTTACTAATTTGATGATCCAGATTTCTCAGTTCCTCTGTTGACCAGTTCATAAACGAAATAATTAGAAAATGCTTTTTTAAACACAACTTTCAATATTCTCCATGTGGTTTGTTTTGTTTTTTTGGTTTTTTATTTTTTTATTCTTCTCTTGGTGTGTCATTTAAAAGAACATTTTTGAATGTGTTCGTTCTAAATAGAATCTAATTCCAGTATTCCAAGATAATTGTGGTGATCATTTCCATTCAATACTTTTATTACTTCATTTTTTAGCAGCTGCAATATTTCTAATCATGTTGCATATTTTTTTATTCTAAATTCCATCCTAATGTTTTGGCTAAACGTGTTGCTTATTTATTTTTATTTTGGGGAAATACGTAGGGAGTGTAAAAAAGTAATGCCATTTTGTTTAGGACAGGTATAATTACCAACATAGGAACATGTATCATGCATCAAAGGGAAGCTGGTCTTCTATGGATCACATCCCTACTTCTTCTCATAGTCACCGTTTCTCTCTATAGCAATGTTCCACCTTCAAATGAGAGTATGTATCTCTGCTCTGCAAAATTCTGTTGACTGTTCTGGAATAATGTTTGCCTCAGACTATCATCTCTACGGTCCCATTAAAAAGGGCTTGAGAGGCAAACATTATTCCTGTGACGAGGAAGTGAAATCTGTTGTGAAGAAGTGGCTCAAATAACAATCAACAGAATTTTACAGAGCAGGGATACATGCTCTCATTCTAAGGTGGAACATTGCTAATAAGAAAAATGGTGAATATCTGGAGAAGTAGGGATGTGATCCACAGACGATCAGCTTAATTTTAATGTATAATACAAGTTCCTGTGTTTGTTAATTATACTTCCCCTAATTAAATTGGCATTACTTTTTGATTCCCCGTAGTAATTTGGCATTGTCTATGGGATCAAATACTTGAGCTTTCATGAATTCTTTTTTATGAATTCTCTTTGCCATTTATTAATATAATTATAAATAATATATATTTTTTGAAAGTCACAGTCTTCTTTTTACTAGAGTAGTTAATCCTATTTTTAAAAATCTCTATTTGTAATTGTAATATTTTACTCTTTTTGGATGACCTCCGATCTCATTATTACATTCCAATTTTCATGTCTAGACACTCGAGCTCAGGCCTTAATACAATATTCTATATAAGGTTTTAATTTTAAAACAACATTTACCTCCATTGAGAAAAAAATCTACCTTTCCAGCCAATCAATTCATGGGCCCTTGACATGATAAAAATATTATTATCATCTTTAAAAGTAAAGTCAACACCAACCCATAGATAACATTACCCAATTCCTTTTTTTTTATTTCCCTATTGTTTTAACTTTGACCCAGTATATAATACCTCCAATTTCTATTTGTTAAATTTTAACTTCAGTATATCGTCCCAATATGACAATTTATTTAGATTTAGATATGTGGTATTCCTTTTTATAATATTCAAACAATTAGTTTAACATCAACAACAAATAGTACTATTTCTGATTTTATATGATTAGGTAAATCATTTATGAATATTAATACTAGTGTAATATTAGGGTTATATAAAAAGAGTAAGATTAGTGAGTTACTTTAAAATACTTTTTTATGGTGATCTCAAAGTCTCTTACACAGTTAGTCTTACTATCCACTTAAATATATATTGTGCTCATTTAAACCTTTTTATACATTACAGGTTTTAATCTTTCCATACAATTTCGTAGCTTGTTCTTATTTTTAGGGACCGGGTTAGCTCAGTCGGTAGAGCGTTTGGCTAGAAACCACAAGGTTCCTAGTTCGATACCGGCTCTCGCCAACTCAGCGTATGAGTAGCACAGGAATCTGTGCGGTAAAGTAAGGAGCTGGT
The DNA here is from genome assembly GCA_023376005.1 of Doryteuthis pealeii. NCBI lineage: Eukaryota > Metazoa > Mollusca > Cephalopoda > Myopsida > Loliginidae > Doryteuthis > Doryteuthis pealeii. Next base: position 17,010,595 of record CM042148.1, read on the forward strand.
GGTAGGCGTGGCGCTCCCCCTCAGACGCAAAAAAACAATCTCCTTGGTCGAGCGCGAGTGAAAAGGGGATAGACTCCCACGCTGATTGGCTGATACCGACTTTAGGCCCTCTCCCCGACGACTTTACTTACTTTACTTATTTAATACATTGTAATACTTTTTCACTATTATTAAATTAGAACAATCCACTCATATGTAATGCTAGTTGGATAGTTGATAGACAAAATCCGTTTATTATATTCAGTGATAATTCAGTTATATCGGTTTAACTACACTGAGATATGTCACCTATATTACATATATGGGTTTGTGGTGCAATGATTACCATCGTAGGTAATGGACAAGGCGAGACGACTTCAAAGCCTGGACGAGTCTATTTGCATTTCCCATAGCACTACTACCCTTAGGAAAGGTATACACCCAACTATTAATCTTTCAGCTATGGTAAAATAGTAGGGCAGACTGGGCTCTTTAACCTTGATATGTCAATCAATATAGGAGAAGGAAAACTCTGATTTCAACCCTGTTAAACTCTTCTAAAGAAATTGACCTTGTGTCATATCCTACTCGTGTGTTGGGGTTTGTAATATGTATATTACACCCACTGCATTAATATGTGTAACAACGAAAGATTAGATGTAGAATTACATCTGAAATTTTTTTTTAAACAATACAAATGATGACGTATCCCTTAAAGAATAAAAATGACTTCATGTAATTTCATTAAGAATTTCAATGCTTAGAAAATTCCTTTAGATATAGAGACACCTACGTGTTTTGTGTAAACTGTATTTGGCATATATATGTATCAGTGGATGGTAGAGAGTAAGACGAAAGTAAAAGATTTGTCTGACCTTGTCAGATAAGTTAAATTTGTTCAGTAAAGAAAAATATTAAACGATTAAATTTTCAGCAGTATACAACCAACAGATTCTAATTCTGGCAAGTCCAGGTATATATATATATATATATATATATATATATATATATGGTAAAGAATGGAGGGAAATGTGGACAAAGGGACAAACTCAGACAAGTATATGTTCCTTTATCCACATTTGTCCATCTGTTCTTTACCACATTCTGTCGGATTTACTCCAAAGCCTCCTATCCTCATATATATATATATATATATATATATATATATATTAATATATATATTAGTAATGAAAAAGGCTTCAAAATCGGCTATTTTGCGGTTGTGGTACCATTTCCACTCACAGGTATCTGAATGTACCCATGAGCTTCATCAGACCGCTAACTTTATTGAAAATGGTATGCAGATTTTTTAATAAACAAAGCAATATAATTAGCAAAGAAAGAGGCTTAAAAATCTTTGTAAGCCTTTAAATTTGAATTCACATTGACAAATAACATGGCCCAATATTAGTAGATATAATTCAAACACTCTTGGCAGACATAACATTTTTTTTTTAATACTAAAATGTATATCACTTTTAACTTTTCATCATTTATAATACACAGATAGTCATTTAAAATTTATTATAGGTGATAAAATAGGATATACATGTGGTACGTTTTCCTGTGTTTCTATTTGAATTACACGTGTCTAGAGAGTTCTGTAAATTTTAATAAATTTTGTAGGCAAAAAGAATTGTTTTAAGTATATAATTTGAGTAACCTTTTTTACAGTTAAGTCATACTGAAACCTACAATTCCAGTTATGTATTGATGAACCTATTAAGTAAACGTTCACTTTGAAACGACAGCAACTTAAGAAAACCAACCAAAGCAAAGCTTAGTAAATAACAACCTTGTTAAGTTTCCTAGAGATTGGTTTTGAAAAGAACAATCCAGATAGTAATGTATACGAACTTTTAGGACCATATGACCTTAAGGCACCCCTTTTGCGATTTCGACTCGTGGGGATATTTTTCTCATTTACACCGTAAAAATCCAGTTGTTTGTAAGGGTTAGGGTTAGGGGTCAGGGTTAGGGTTACCTGTTAACAATTAACCGGATAAGGTTAGGGGTTAGTTTTTATAATTTTAAAAACTCTAAAAATCATCTGTTAACAATTAATCGATTAGGGTTAGGGTTAGTTTTATAATTTAAAAAAAACTCTAAAAATCATCTGTTAACAATTAACCGGATTTTTGACGGTGTAAATGGAAAAAATGTCCTCATGAATCGAAATCGCAAAAGGGGTGCCTAAAGGTCATATGGTCCAACTTTTATATAGCTGGAGGTGCGTAGTGTAACGGTTCGAGTCGTAGGAAATGAACTCGTCGATCTGAGTTCAAATCCGGGACAAGGCTGTTTATATTTCACATAGCGCTAATAACCTTGGGAATGGTATGAATCAAACTATTCTTCCTCTAGTTATGCGTAAATAGTAGGGCAAACTGGGCTCTATAACCTTGGTTAGGTAACCAGTCTAGGAGAAGGAAAACTCTGAATTCAAACCTGTTAAACTCCGCTTAAGAAATTGACTCTGTGTCACATCCTGCTCGTGTGAGGGGTTGGTAAATATATATATAATATATATATATATATATATATATATATATATATATATATATATATATATGAACATTTTTATGCTTTTTTATCAGCATAAACAAACTAGTAGAGCAAATAAAACATTAAACTGAAATGCTTAGTCTAAAAGTGTCAATTTTTTAATCAGAAAAGAAATCTATGAACTGATAACAGTGAAAAGTTCAGTCTTATACTTTGGCCCAAATACGTAATTGTATATTCTATTATTATTTATATTTTAAAGGCAATTACAAATTTACAATTGTAATTGCCTTTAAAATTGCCTTTAAAATTGCCTTTTAAATATAAATAATAATATACTTTACTTAACAATGCTTACAAAGCAAATTATCAAATACTGTAATTGTATCTGATTTAATCACATGTAATTATTGCTGAGATATATTATGTGTAGTCATGAATCAGTTTTGTATTTAATGTCATCACTAAGGTACACACATTTACTAACCCAATGTGTTTATTACTATAAATAAAAAAATGTGTTAATAGCCTTACTTTTCTAACAAGTAAATATTGTAAATTTTGGTCATTCTGATTGGCGACCCGTCGTGATGTAATGGTTCGCAAAGCTAGTCTGCAGATCCATTACTACTCTAAAGCGAGTTCGATCCTCACTGGATGCCTTATACATGTAACTTTGTGTTAAATCCTACCCAGGGTGAAGGGGTTGTGTAATTTTTTTTTTTTTCTGTTTGGTGTACATTTTCTGACAACAGACGTAGGTTGTATTTTTGATACTTCTCAGTATTTGAACATTGAATATGTTTGTGATTTTTAACATATAGACATGTATATGGGTCACATTGCACCTGAAATTATTTCATATTGTCTTGGAAATGTGTTACTAGTATTATTATGTCACTTTTCAATGTAGTTATCAATGTGGGAGAGTATGTGCTTTAGTGTGGGGAGCTGATAGTAGGTGTGGCGCCCCACCTCAGACGCAAAAACAATCCCTTTAGTCTAGTGCTAGAAAAAAAGAGAATAGACGTCTTTGCTGTCTGGCTGATACCGACAATAGACCACTCCGCCGTTTTTACTTTTTTTATTTATTTTCTAAACACAATGAAATACACAAAGTTGATTTCTCCTCCTTTTTAAAAATCATTTCATTCAATTTAAAATGACACGCGATTATTTCCGATGACATAGAGTTTCGCCCTACGCAATTTTTTTAGCGTAGGCTGAAGTTGACACTCTGCGATACACATGTACATTTTTTCATGTTAGAAAATATTTTCTTTGTGTGCATACACACAAATAAACGCGGTTGTTGAATGTTAAAAATGTATAGAGATATTATGATGCTATAATTGAGCAACGGTGCGAGAGTGCATACATACTCTCCATGAAAATTGATGGATGAAATTGATATAATGAATATGTAAATACCTTAGTACCCACTCACTATAATCTGATTGGACAGTGTCATGTATAAATAGTCGACATAGTTGGTCCTATACCTAATGCCTAAAATTCGAAATAGTTGGTCCTATAGCTAATGCCTACAAGCTAAACTTACTCGCTTGACGACACCACGACAGACGGATTGCTATTCGACATACCAATTACTACTGCGATAATATACCAAATACCAACTTCAGAATATATCCCTTAACCTGGATATATCACAAATAAAACTAAAGAAAACCTTATACCTCAGCAGCATTTTTTTTAAATCAGTAGTGGTACAATTTAACCATATCTGGTGTGATGAGGGGGTCTGTACCTATCCCCAAGGGTATTAGGCCAAAAGTGAACGTAATAGAGCTTCGGGGGTTCAATCCTGCTTACTCTGATCTTGTTGTCCAACATGTTAGCCAATACAGGCGGACTCCCTCCAGATACTTTTGGGTTCTTGATAGTTGGAGTTGACATATGAAAGAGAGCAGATAAATGTTTGAGTGGCTGAAATGTTAGAGTGGCTGAATTTGATGATCATCTGAATGAACCAAATCATGTGCAAGAGGCTGAAAGTTGACCCTACTGACAAAATGTATAAAATGCATGCACACAAATAAACGCAGTTGTTGAATGTTAAAATGTATAGAGATATAATTGAGCAACGGTGCGAGAGTGCTTACATACGCTCCATGAAAATTGTTGAATCAAATAAAACTGAGGAAAACCCTACACCTCAGCAGCAAGAGTGTGGAACCCTTTCCTGGATAAATATTTGAGTGGCTGAAATGTTTGAGGGGCTGAAATGTTTGAGGGCTGAAATTGATGATCTTCTGAATGAACCAAATCATGTGCAAGAGGCTGAAATTTGACCCTACTGACAAAATGTATAAGCACAAACCAGAATCTGTTCTAGAAAATAGGACCAAAAAATTTATCTGGGACTTTGAGAAACAAACAGATCAACCAATCCAGGACAGAATGTTTGACCTTAGTGACCCTGATAGTTTTTGATTTAGTGCGTTCTGGGACACACATATTTGCTTTGAATGGATCCCCGGGAAAATTTATGGGTCCCAACTAAAGTCGTCTAATTCCTACCTTGTAACCTATCTGTGTAATTTGTTTCTCAGAAATTATTGAAATATTTTTACAATTAGCTTGAAATGGTGAGGGAAGAAAAAAAAATACTGAAACGCATGGATATGATTTTACTGCGTCCTTTTAGATTTATGTGCGTCAGGGGACGCTATACGGGTATCTACCAGCATCTTTGAGACCTAGTATCATGGTAGATGCGGTAAAACATCCTAACCATATCAACCCGTTGGATGGAACTTTTTTCTTCATTCACTTGCTTTGGGGTCAAAGAGGATGATGCTTAATGATATCCCAATTTTTTTTGTGAACGATTCCATGGACTAGATCAAACTCAACAACCATATCACGAATTTCATTTATTATCTTGAATTGAACTTCAACGCGTACAAAATTGTATTCTGCTTGTTCGACCTTCAGATTCGTGTGCTCCGCTCACTAAACCAGACAACTATCTGCTTCTTGCTCGTTACATGTTCGCCATATACAGCAACAAGTTCGTAGTAATTTCTGTTGGATTTTTGCCCTTGGCATACAAAAATCCTAGTACACCTCACACCTCTATGTTTGTCCACTGTTTTAGGATGGCGGCCATCTTTGTTGTGACGTCATATACGCATGCGCTCAAACCTTTATATATTTCTAAATTCTTGTAATTATTTGTTTTTAATTCCGTGGTCTTTTTTTCTGTAGCCAGTTTTCATGTCAAACTTCCAAGATGTAGACATAGTTTGCATTATAGAAAAAAAAGTATTTTGGTCAGGTCACGTTTCTTATGTATTGTAATATATAACTATTTTATTAGTATGTGTACGACTGTGGGCGTTAGACCAATTTTCCGTGTTTATTTAAAAGTAAGATTGCATGTAATCATGTATATATTGGTGTAGATAAAACTGTAATCATGACATTATTCTGACTTATCATTGATTTTTGTGTTGCACCTGTAATTTCTTATAACCTATCATTAGTTAAATAGTGAATGAATTAAATAAATGATAAATGCGAACCTTACATTTATATATTTGGTCGTATAAATAGTTTTATTGCTTTAATAATTACTTGAAATATGATAACAATTTTCATCAAGATCAGAAGTTTAGAATGTCTTCAAAATCTGCTTTGTTTTTCTTAAAATTCGAAATAATTGTAATATTATTCTTGTTATATATATATATATATATATATATATATATATATATATATATATATATATATATATATATATATACATATATATACATATATATATAAATATACATATACATATATATATATATAATATATATATATATATATATATATATATATACATATATATATATACATATGCATACATGTATATATATATATATATATATATATATATATATATATATATATAAACCCATCCGCACGAGTAGGATACAAGGTCAATTTCTTAAACAGTGTTAATAGGTTTTAATTCAGTTTTCTTTCACCGAGACTGGTTGCCTCGCCAAGGTTAAAAAGCCCAGTCTGCCCCACTATTTGCCCATAGCTAATGAGAGAATTGTTGGATTCATACCTTTCCTAAGGGTATTAGCGCTATGTGAAATGCAAACAGTCTTGTCCAGAATTTGAACTCTAGTCACCGAGTCCATTTCTTATGGCGATAACACAATGCGCCTTATATATATATATATATATATATATAGAGAGAGAGAGAGGGAGAGACATAGATAGATAGATAGATAGATAGATAGATAGATAGATAGATAGATTTTTTGTCATTTATTCTTTACATTTAAATAAAGAAAGATAGTACGTATGTAGATACCTCTTTGTGTGTCTAGGCATTAGGTTACGATCATACCATTTTCCATTCAAATTTATAGGAATCTATTCATCACGTGTATATGCTTTGTAATCTTAATCAACTAAATGATTTCAATTTAATCAAGATCTTTACGCACCCTAGTTTATCTTCATGGTACAGATTTCGAAATAAAACTAAACATTAATCGAATATAAACGTAATCAAACATTCCCCCCATTACAAATTAATGTTTTATTCAAAATGTTCCCAAAGGAAAAAAAAAACAGTTTTGGATTATTATCTATAAATTTGATATATCTTCTTTTTTTTTCTTTTTCTTTTTTTTTTTTTTAATTTCAAAATGCAATTTTTTATGTGAACAAAAATATCCAGTATAAAATGTGTACATAAGTGCGCCCACGCATACAGATCCTTGCACGCATGTAGTAGACATGTGGTAAATATGACATTCTCATCTTAATCGAACATGTAAATCATTTGGAAGCGATTGAAGTAATTGCGAGGATTTGATAACCAGACATGATTAAATAAGAATTAAAATTAAAAAAATCTTGCTACACACGCACGCACACACAAAAGATATATAAGTATAATATATTTAAATCCAAGAGTAAATGTTTCATAGTACTCTGAGTAGAGTCACTGGCAACAAACAAAAAAAATAACATGGTAGAAGAACCATTTGTCAGAGATTTACACGACATACGACACAGATCAACTGTACAACTATAACAGTTATATTACTTTCTTTGAACAAATGAAAAACGAATAATATCCATTCGAATATTAAAACATATTTATATTTAGTTACATTTATTTGTGGAATTGCTTAAACTACTATCAGAATGCTGAAAGTGATTCTTATTACGGCCTCAATTACTAAAATGACAATGACAGCGGCAAGGACATAGCGGGCTGTCATAATTGTAGCAACTCTAGCAGCAGCAGCAGCAGCAGCAGCCCCGAGTCGCCATAACGTTGACAGAAGCAGATGAAGTGAAATAGAAATACATGGCTATATAATAGTCTGCAAAGCTTTGATATTTGTCTATTACTCCTAGTATATCATTATGACAAAGCCTTTTTTTTTTTAAAGATATGCATATATTCAAATGGTATCATTTGTATATACTTATACTCCTGTACGACTGATTACTGGCCGAACGCATGCGTATTTAACAATTCTCTCTATTCCCTTTCAATATTGAATTCACGTCAGTGTTTCTGTATAATTTTACTAAAAATAAGTTTACTACTTGTAGATAAAGCCAAATTCACTAATAAACCTTCAGAACTCGGTTCATGAAAATGCACAGATTAAGTAATGAATTATATAATTATTTTTTAAAAAAATGTCTTTACGTTTTGGAATAAAATGCAAATTTGTCCTTACTGTAAAATTATCACTAAAGAATTGTGCTCATGAATAGATAGCTTATATATATATATATATATATATATATATATTATATATATATATATAGAGAGAGAGAGAGAGAGAGAGAGATAGATAGATAGACAGATAGATAGATAGAAAGAGAGAGAGGGGGGTAAGATAGTTAGATAGAAGATAGTTAAATCCAGAGATAGTGTTTATTAATCTATACAAGTAACGTTTCGTGTACGCTCACGAAGAGAGAGCGAGAGAGAGACAGAGAGAGACAGACAGAGATAGATAGATAGATAGATTGATAGATGAGATATAGATAGATAGAAAGATAGAGAGAAAGAGAGAGAGAGAGAGAGACGTAGAGGAAGATAGATAGGAGATAGTTAAATCCAGAGATGGTTTTTATTAATCTATACAAGTAACGTTTCGTGTAAGCTCATGAGAGAGAGAGAGAGAGGAGAGAGAGAGAGAGAGAGAGAGAGAGAGAGAGAGAGAGGAGAGAGAGAGGAAGATAGATAGATAGATAGATAGATAGATTGATAAATTCAGAATAGTGTATATTAATCTCTACAAGTAAATGCAACGTATATATATATATATATATATATATAATATATAATATATATAATATATAGAGAGAGGAGAGAGAGAGAGAGAGAGAGAGAGAGAGAGACTTCAATCCAGAGATAGTGTTCATTAATCTATACAAGTAAATGCAACGTTTCGTGTACGCTCATGCATGCGGACACGCATGTGTGTGCAGCAGTGTAAATGCGTGGGCCTGTTTCCGCATCAAATAAATACAATGAACAAAAAATAATGAACTTATAATTTGATTATACTGAATTCATTTTGTTGATTCAAGTTATACAATATAGAATCGATAAAAACCCAAATGATTAAACCTTTATAAAAATACAAAAAAAAATTAGACACAAATAAAATTATTATTTAAACAATTAATAATTATTGAATTGATGTTAATATTAGATTTAATTAGAAAAAAACTTTCGTTGAGTTCTTTGATAAAAATTTAAAAAAAAAAAAAGAAGAAAAAATCAGCTCTGTGATTAATACCAATTTACAAGTCAAATAAGGGCAAAATCACAACGAAACGCATTTTACGTTATTACACGAGTTTCAAATATAATTAGTTTTATGTGTGTATTAATTTGTTAATTTTAAAAAAAAAAGGAACAACGTATCAGAAATCTAAGGACATCCACTCAGTTTGTTTAAAAATATACACATTAAAATCCGCGTAAAAATAGGAAAATAAACAGCAACAAAAAATAAAAACTCTCGTAGACATGTAAGTATAGAGACCCTAACACATCGAAATTTCTTTTCAGATATGAATACGTCACTAAAAATACGTTTAAAATCTCATTCGTAAATCGACCTAAAATTGTTCCGTTCATACGGAAGTGACGTCATTGTTCTGAGCATGACTTAAACAACTTCTAGAATCAAAAAGGAGTCTACATTGCATAAGAGAAGAGTGTGATTACAACTTTTAAAGTTCTTTTGATGAGCTCAAGTGAGAAAATTGCAGGAGATTTTCCATCGATTCCTTTTTTTTTTTTTTTACCTTTGCCATAACCTAGCCTACATTTTTTTGTTCTTTCTTTTCTTTTTTTTTTTTTTTTTTTTTTTTTTTTGATAAAGTATCCAATCATCCAATAATTCACCTAAAGTTGAGATGCAGAAATTAGGAAGTTGAACGATGATTAGCATGCAATTTAGATCAGGAAAAAAGAAAAGAAAAAAGATGATACTATTAGCTGAAGTGATATTATCGCTGGAAGAAGAAATAAGAACGTTGGAAAGTGAATATCAAAATGTTAAGCTATCTATAAATACTGAAATTGTTATTGTTCAAAGTATAATACGCTATTCAAGTGTTTTGTATAACTATTATTAAAATGTAATTTTTTTTAAAAGCTTTTTTATATTACCAGTGCATCGTCATCATTCAGTTAACTTATCCAATGTGTTAGTTTTATTAAATGAATTTAACTTGACTAGCTATTTCTAGACACACTCATTCATGCATATAGCTGTAAAAGGGATTTTTATCCCGCAATATTAAGAATTAAGAATAAATCACAGGTTAACAAACAACACCACAGGTACCTTCTTTTTTCTTTACACTTGCATTGTGATAGCCTTCAAAACCAACCAACAAACCAATATAAACACAATGCTTCAAGCAAATTATAAAACCCTTTTATAAATATATATATATATGAGTGTGTGTGTGTGTGTGTGTGTGTGTGTGTGTGTGTGTGTGTGTGCATCCATAGCTAGTGTATACATTAGTTGACATAAATATTGATTTAGGTTACAAAGTTATCATCTAAAATAAATACACGTATTTATAAATATTGATGTACACATAAACATCTTCTCAACTGCACTCATTGGTATACATACATACATACATACATATGTACTATATATATATATTATATATATATATATATATATATATTAGCACAATGACATGTTCATCAAATAACATACTTACTTGGGGTGAATTTTGTTTAACCAAATACTTGCACTCACAACACACCAACTATTTCCCATACACGCACGTGCGCGCAGAGAGTGAGAGACAGAGAGAGAGAGAGAGACAGAGACAGAGACAGACAGACAGACAGACAGAGTCAGAGACACAGAGAGAGAGACAGACAGACAGATAGACAGAGACAGAGACAGAAACAGACAGACAGACAGAGACATAGAAATAGATCCTCTTGCAGGTACAACTTTGTTGGAGAACTGAGTCCTGCCAAGAACAAAAAGATTTCTATCGTCAGGTAGCAATCCACAGATTGATCGACGAAAAATGGTTGATTCAGTCAGATCTGTTCGTCTTTCCTTGAGAGAGAAAACAAAAATGCCAAATACATTCGTAAACATGCATACTCACATGAAAGTACTCATAATATTAATATTCAAGACATATATCGTTGCGGTCCACACATACAGTTGTCTCTCTCTCTCTCTCTCTCTCTCTCTCTCTCTCTCTCTCTCTCTCTCTCTCTCTCTCTCTCTCTCTCTCTCAATCAATCAATCTATCTATCTATCTATCTATCTACCTATGTTTTTTTTTTCTGTCTCGGTTGTGTACGTGAGCTGATGTGCATGAATGAGAGAACTAGGAGCCATACCGGTTAGCAGAATCACTTAGTAATATATTTCAATATATTTTCTTTTTAGATTTGAGACTTTATCAAATTGAATATGGCAAAATTCGACGCTTGGTTTTACTATTGACTATTCAAACAATTTATTCCAAAAGCTGCAGATACTGAAATATGTTAAAATTACATTATGTTAACTAGCAAATATATGCACCTTCCGGGTGCAAGTATTTCAGTTTTAATATAATAAAATATCATATTAAATTAGAAAGGCTAATGAAAATGAATAAGAATGCAGATAATAAGATTTGGAACAGAGGGGGTATAATCGAAAAATAGAACAACTTTGAAACTAACTCTTCCATCATTTTCCATTACTCCCGTCTTTCATTGGTAAATTTTCCTAATCTAACTATTTAGTTAAAATAGGAAGTAAAGAATAAAATTACAGTTATTTCTTCTTGTTAATGAATTTCTTTCAAGATTTATCCCCGAGATTGTTGCTCATATTCAATAAGAAAAAAACCCAAACAATTTGAAATCCATAATACTAAGCATATATTTATTAAAATCAATTTTTTAAATCAATATGCAAATTAGCCTTCCCATTCATACTGTAAACCGCTCTTTTGTTGTATATTTAAATACAATTGCATGTTATTAGTATGTAGATATGGTCAACAGTCTTAATGACGTATAAAACAATTTTATTAATAATCGAGGTTTGAATAAAAAAATATCATGGCGAATGTGATGTAAATAACGAAGGGAATTGTGATTTGTATAGTAAAATAGTTTCGGTTACAGACAGAAAAACACATAATCTCCATTATAATAACTAGCAAATATATGCACCCTCCGGGTGCAAGTATTTAAGTTTAAATGTAATAAAATATTAGATTAAATCAGAAAGGCTAATGAAACAAATTAAGAATTCAAATAAAAAGATTTGAAACGGAGGGGGTATAATCGGAAAATAGAACAACTGAAACTTACTCTTTCATCACTTCCGTTTTTCAATGCTAAATTTTCCTAATTTAACTATTTAGGAAGTAAAGATAAAACTACAGTTATTTCGTCTTGTTAATGAATTTCTTTTAGGATTTATTGAAGAGATTTACTCATATTCATTAAGATAAATCCAAACAATTAGAAATCATAATACAAGCACATTTTTATTAAAATCAGTTTTTTTAATATCAGTATGCAAATTAGCTTTACGTTTACACTGAAAACGGGTATTTTGTTGTATATATAAATACAATTGCATGTTATTAGTATTTAGGTAAGGCCAACAGTATTAATAATGTCAAACAGTTTTATTATTAATTGCGGTTTAAATAGAAATAGAATCATGGAGAATGTGACGTAAATAACTAAGGGAATTGTGACTTGAGTAGTAAATAGTTTCGGTTACAGACAGAAAAACACACAATCTCCATTATAATAAGATAAGATTAGCACAACACATTTGCCACTCAAATATGAAATGTTAAATTTAGTTCCTTGATGAATCAACACCATGAATCAGTATGATCTATAGTATGCACTTTTGAGTTAGTTTCCATTTCTATTGAAAGTGAGAGATAGGAATGGACATACAGCAGAGAATCAACAATAGGATTTCTTGGGGTTTTTTTTGCAAATACCCATTTATATATTAAATGTATGAAAACAAATAATATTGCATATTCAATTGCTTATCTTTATATATATTTAGTTAAATATAGTATCACGTCGACATATTACACATTCATAATATAAAAAAAACGATTATTCTGCAAGTGATCTTACAGCAGTTTCAGCTGTATAAGTAAATGTGATAGTACTCATAGTCATGTGCTTTTAACTAAAGCACACAGACAAACACACAAACACACACACGTGTATATCTATATCTATCTATCTATCTATCTATATATATATATATATATATATATATATATGTGTGTGTGTGTGTGTGTGTGTGTGTGTGTGTGTGTGTGTGTGTGTGTGTGTATTAATTATGATTTACAATACATTTAAATGTATTCTTAAATGTATTGTAAACTATAATTAAATAAATACACCTCTTACAGAAGAAGTAATTGAGCACTTTATTATCATTTCTCCAATACTAACAAGAAATTAACTATATATATATATATATATATATATATATATATATATATATATATATATGTGTGTGTGTGTGAAGAAAAGGAAGTGAATCCGACGGTATGTATATTAAGAAAATTGAAAAACACAGGTTTAAATTTAAACTTACCACTTAACTTATTTAAACCTGTCTTTTTAATATTTCTTATAACTACACACACATATATATTATATACATATATATATATATATATATATATATATATATATATATATTTTATAGTTTACAATACATTTAAATGTATTCTTAAATGTATTGAAACTATAATTAAATAAATACAGCTCTTACAGAGAAGTAATTGAGCACTTTATTATCATTTCTCCAATACTAACAAGGAATTAAATATATATATATATATAATATATATATATATATATATATATATATATATATATATATATATATATGAAGAGATGGAAGTGAATCCGACGGTATGTAGTATATTAAGAAAATTGAAAAAACGCAGGTTTAAACTTACCCCAAGTTATTTAAACCTGTGGGTTTTTTTTTCAATTTTCATAATATACAACATATATATATATATATATATGCTTTCAATATAAAGACACCAGACGCTTGCACATATACACATGTACTCTCTCTCTCTCTCTCTCTCTCTCTCTCCCTCTCTCTCCCTCTCTCTCTCTCTCTCTCTCTCTCTCTCTCTCTCTCTCTCTCTCTCTAACACACAACACGCGCGAGCGCGCTGGCGGACACGTGCTCGTGCGTATGCAACACCCGATGTGTCTTTATCACTGTTCAATCAAGATACAAATCAAATCTTTCAGCGATTGCATTTTCATATTTTGTATTAAATCAAACAGAAATAGTTAAATCAAGTAAGTTTGTTGGCATGACAGTTTTTTTTATTTCTTGTGTCAATATAAGTAAAAAAAATTTTTTAAAAAAATAGAAGTTTAGGTAGTTTTAAAATAACACAGCAGATATCTTATTATAATGGAGATTGTGTGTTTGTCTGTCTGAAGCCGAAACTAAATCACTACTCAAGTCACAATTCCCTTAGTTATTGACGTCACATTCACCATGAATTTATTTTTATTTAAACCTCAGTTATTGATAAAATTGTTATACCTTATTAATACTTTTGACTTTATCTACATTCTAATAACATGCAATTGTATTTATATATGCAACAAAATAGCGGGTTACAGTGTGAACAGGAAAGCTAATTTGCATATTGATATTAAAAGTTTAATTTTATTAAATATGCGCTTGGTATTATTGATTTCTAATTGTTTGTTTTTTTCTTAATGAATATGAGCAAAAAACTCGGGGATAAATCTTAAAAGAAATCCTTTAATATAAAGAAATAACAGTAATTTTATTCTTTAATTCCTAATTTAACTAAATAGTTAAATTAGGAAAATTCAGCAATAAAAGGGGAGTGATGAAAAATGATGGAAGACTTAGTTTCAAAGTTGTTCTATTCTTCGATTATACCCCCTCTGTTTCAAATCATTTTATTTGGATTTTTATTTAGTTTCAAAAGTATTTCAAATTTAACATATTTCATTACATTAAAATTCAAATACTTGCACCCGAGGGTGCATATATTTGCTAGTATATATAAATCGCTATATATATATATATATATATAAATCGTGCATTAGAGAAACTAATCAATTTCAGTAATCAAGTAGAGTCTATCATTTAGCTTTTCACCTGCATTTTTTTTTTTTTTTTTTTTTTTTTTTAAGTTCTTCGAGCCGAACACATTTTACCCGCTCCTACTTCTGCTTTGACTGAAAACGTAAAAAGCATTTGCCGATTAGTTACAGAAAACCTATTTGTATTACTGGTGTTGTTACACACTCAACAAAAAAAAAGTTAGGTGAATACAACACATTATCTTTTAACCACTCACCACCCATTTACAACTAAACATTGACTAATTCTAAAACCCTTAATTATGGATTTTACAATAATTTTTTATAAGTCCTCTCCATCGTATTTTTATTGCTTTTGAAAATGCCACTTGTATATGTGTCAGCATTATTATTTCTGTTGTTTATGTTTGCATATACTTATGTAAATAGCTTCCATTTTGGTTACATATATATATAGTACACCTTTCTCAACGCATATTTCTTACTTTTTGAAACTAGTATTTAAATTTCCTTAAATAGAAAATTTCTGCTTAATATGTTCAGACTGTGATTTCTCAAATTATCGAATGTTCTTTTTGTTTTTTTTATATCCCAGACGGAATCTTTGCTTCCTGTTTTTGCGTTCTACCTTTACGCCCTCCTATTCAGTGAGTGCCCTCATTATAAGAAGAACAGCAATGAAACCGATGTGATCAAAGTCACTCTTAAAAATAACAGCAAAAATTAGTAGTATTAGTATTAGTTGTAATATTAGTAGTAGTAGTTGTTGCAGTAGTAAGACCAATTCTTAGTTCTGATTTTCTTATCTTTCCCTTTTGGGTTTCATTAGTATCTACTGTATACCATTGCCATACCTAAATAATTTTCGTATCATAAAACTTATTTGATATAAGTTTTTTAAGCATACATATTTCAAAACGTGTTAAGCAACTGTGTTTTAAAGTAAGAACTTTAGATACAATAGGAATACATATTATAAATATGTAAATCATTCAAAATAAAATAATATAAGCTAATATGTATATTTAAACGCATGATTAGATGCTAAATATTCATAAATGAATATCATTATGAGAAAATCATGAAACTTTTTTTATTGGCTGATTCAATGAAAAAAGGTAAAGGACACAATTTGCTTCGTTCTCAACAAGAAATTCTTTTGATGTTTGAACGTTAATTTATATAAATACAGGGTGACAAAAAAAAAATAAACAGAACCCACAAATTTTGTAATAAAATTGTTAATTTTGATTTTAATTTTTTCTTTCAGAATATCCAGTCAACTTGGTGATAACTGAAACTTTGAGAAATGATTGTACAAAGACTGAAGTTTAAGTTCAACAAGTTTCTTGAAATTTTATAGATGTTGATAAGATTAAATAAAATTTATTTGGGTTCTGTTTTTGTTTTTTCTATTACCCTGTGAGTATATATATATATATATATATATATATATATATATATATATATATTAAGCATCTCATAATATAAGAATGTATTTAAAGCAAAGTAACCAACATAACTTAAACTTTGAGGAATGATTGTGCAAAGACCAAAGTTTAAGTCCAACAAGTTTCTTGAAATTTTATTGACGTTGATAAGATTAAATAAAATTTATTTGGGTTCTGTTTTTTTTTTTTGTTTTGTTTTGTTTTTTTTAATTTTTTTTTTTTTTGTCACCCTGTATATATAAAGCAAACCAAAAATAGAGATTCATCTAAGAGAGAAATATAAAAAAAGAAATATCAAAACAAAAGTTAAATACAGAGTGCAAAATATTAATAATGGTTTGTGCAAATATGTAATTCATTGCTCTTCTTTAAAAAAGATTAGTGAAATAGATCACTAATTAGGACTGGGCCTATTCTAGTAGTGACCACCCCAAGCGGATTTAAAAGGTTTGAATTCAGAGTTTTCCTTCTGTTAGACTGGTTGCCTAACTAAGATTAAAGAACCCAGTCTGCCCTACTATTTACCCATAGCTGGAGGTAGAGTAGTTGGATTCATACCTTTCCCAGTGGTATTAGCGCTATGTAAACCGTAGCTTCGTCCAGGATTTGAACTCGGGTCGACGAGTCCATTTCCTAAGACTCTAACCATTAGACTACGCACCTCTTCTTATGTAAAGGATGGAAATCAATAGAAAATAAGGCAAAGGCAAAAATAATCAAATCAAAACGAAAGAAACTTCTCTCTTGCTGAGGAATTAAATATGAGAAGTTTTGAATTAAAAGAACACAAGAATGTAATGTAAAATGATAATAAAGTGTAATCATCTGTGTTCATAAGGCCACACTTTTCTAAGTATATAAAGACATGCAACAGAAGAAATGATATCACTAAAATAATGAAATCGAATAAAGTAAACTAATTTCCTTAATAAGAAACAATAATTGGTTATTTCCTAGTTGAGTAACATGATATTACAGGGTGACCCAGAAAAAAAGAACCCAAATTATTTATTTTTCCATTGAACTAACCCTAAATCTCAACCCTAACCCTAAACCCTAAACCCTAACCCTAACCCTAACCCCCTAGTTGAGTAACATAATATTGCTGGGTGACCCAGAAAAAAAGAACCCAAATTATTTATTTTCCCATTAAACTAACCCTAAACCCTAACCCTAAACCCTAACCCTAACCCTAACCCTAACACTAAAACTAACCCTAAACCCTAACCCTAACCCACTAGTTGAGTAACATAATATTGCAGGGTGACCCGGAAAAAACAGAACCCACAAATTTTGTAATAAAACTGTTAATTTTAATTTTTTTTAAAGTTTAAGTCCAACAAGGGTTAAGGCTGGGGGTTAGGGTTAGAGTTAGCGTTAGGGTTGGGGTTGGGGTTTAGGGTTAATTTAATTGGAAAATAAATAAATAATTTGTGTTCTGTTTTTTCTGGGTCTCTCATGTTACTCAACTAGGAAATAACCCAATCATTTGTTAAATAAGATTACAAAAGCAAATAACATGAATAATTATAGAGATAACAAAAGATTTAAAAAAACATTAGAATTATAGGAGTTGATGAAAGTAAATTCAAATTAAGGATAAAACACCTGACAGAAAAACAATACGAAATGATCTAAAAATAAATAAATAAAAATAAC
>CM042148.1:17031349-17053849 GCA_023376005.1 Doryteuthis pealeii
AATATTTTAAAATAATTAACAGCAACTATGAATGTAAACGAAATATTTTTATATACAAATTTCAAATGATTATATAACAATTTTTGACCCTTTACTTTCAACAATTTAAATACTCATCATTGTTAAGTTGCTAAACTTTTCATTCTTGCTTCCAATTCTCTTCAGGTAGGAAGCTTCCCTTCAGATACCAACATTATTATAAGAAACTGCAATAAATTATTTACAGCATTAAAGTGTTTTTTTATTGTTTTCTTTTAAGTTGGAAAAAAGCATGGTAGTCAAATGAATAATAATTAGCTAAATTGCCAAACTATTAAAAGAAAATGACAAAATTTAACGATTGAAACAAACTTTCACTCATCACTTAGTGTAACAGGCTATAATTGTGGATATATGCATATTATCTATGTATGTTGAACAATTAAACCACATATTTCACACATGCGATGTTTACAGAAAAGTTTTATATGAAACCTTTATGTATTTAATGTATTTATGGTAAAAAGTAACACATTAGATTATTAAGAGAGTTGTAATAGACCAATATATAGAATGTTGTAATAGGCTCATATATAGAATGTTGTAATAGGCTCGTATATAGAATGTTGTAATAGTCTCATATATAGAATGTTGTAATAGGCTCGTATATAGAATGTTGTAATGGGCTGGTATATAGAATGTTGTAATAGACTCATATCTAGAATGTTGTAATAGGCTCGTATATAGAATGTTGTAATAGGCTCATATATAGAAATGTTGTGATAGGCTCATATGTTGAATGTTATAATAGACTCATGTATAGAATGTTGTAATGGGCTCATATATAGAATATTGTAATAGGCTCGTATATAGAATGTTGTAATACTCATATATAGAATGTTGTAATAGACTCAAGTATATAATGTTATATGCTCGTATATAGAATGTTGTAATAGGCTCTTATATAGAATGTTATAATTGACTCATATGTAGAATGTTGTAATAGACTCATTAATAGAATGTTGTAATAGACTCATATATGGAATGTTGTAATAGGCTCATGTGTAGAATGTTGTAATACTTATATTTAGAATGTTGTAATGTGCTAATGTATAGAATGTGGTCATAGACTCATATAGAATGTTGTAATAGACTCATATGTAGAATGTTGTAATAGTCTCATATATAGAATGTTGTAATAGTAATAGGCTCATGGATAGAATGTAATAGATTCATATATAGAATGTTGTAATAGACTCATATATAGAATGCTGTCATAGACTTATATATAGAATGTTGTGATAGGCTCGTATATAGAATGTTGTAATAGACTCATATAGAATATTGTAATGGGCTCATATATAGACTATTGTAATTGTCTCATGTATAGAATGTTGTAATAGGCTCGTATATAGAATGTTGTAATAGACTTATATATAGAATGTTGTAATAGACTCATATATAGAATGTTGTAATACTCATATATAGTTCATGTATAGAATGTTTTAATACTCATATCTAGCATGTTGTAATGGGCAGAGAATGTTGTAATGGTCTCATATATAAAATGTTGTAATAGGTTCATGCATAGAATGTAATAGACTCATATATAGAATGCTGTAATAGACTCATATATAGAATGTTGTAATAGACTCATATGTAGAATGTTGTAATAGACTCATATGTAGAATGTTGTGTAATAGAATGTTGTAATAGACTCATATATAGAATGTTGTAATAGACTCATATGTTGTAATAGACTCATATATAGAATGTTGTAATAGATTCATTAATAGAATGTTGTAATAGACTCATATAGAATGTTGTAATTGTCTCATATATATAGAATGTTTTAATATACTCATATATATAATGTTGTAATAGACTCATATAGAATGTTGTAATGGGCTCATTTATAGACTGCTGTAATTGTCTCATGTATAGAATGTTGTAATAGGCTCGTATATAGAATGTTGTAATAGACTCATATATAGAATGTTGTAATTGTCTCATATATAGAATGTTTTAATAGGCTCATATATAAAATGTTGTTATAGACTCATATATAGAATGTTGTAATTGTCTCATATATAGAATGTTGTAATAAGCTCATGTATACAATGTTGTAATAGAATGATATATACAATGTTGTAATGGTTAATAAAGATGTGCTGTATTTTGTAGTTCGAATGAAAGACATTGAACACAAAAGTTTACAAGTTTTCAAAAGTTCTTGTACAAAATCTTTATCATTAAGCATTAAACATGATAGTTTATACAGATTGATTAATCAGAATTATTCATTCCCATTAAACTTGACCAGAAATTCTAATAAAACATAAAAGCAAAATTTTACATTTAATATGGAATGACAATTCACATTTCAGAAAATTGAATACCTACTTTAAATCCGATATTAAGAATAGAGTAAGGTGGACACTTAGGGGGAAATAACGAATTTTGCAATTTGTCTAAGAAATATATTGACAGATTGATTTCATTTATAGAAAGAAAAAGTAATCCTAAATGCATTTTCGATTCGTTGATTTCTGTTGTATGATTCTAAGAAAGATCAGTGGTTTTTAAGCTTGAAAGAGGTGAAAGATTTTCTACCTCAGAAGATCAAATAAGTGAGTCTAGTGTAGTGTTATTATATACCGTAATTGAGGTCAGACTTTAAACTACAACATAACTCAAGTGGAAATGATTAACTAAAAACAATTAAAATAATAGCATTTATCTATTTATAATTATGAAAGGGGAAGAATGGAAGTAACCATAATGATAGCAACGGTTCATAAAAATATGTTACTTTATGAATTGAATCTGTATCGTTTAAAAATGTCAGCACCAAATAAATAAAGACCTCTATTTTCTCAGTGACTATAATAAGGAATCTGTGAATTTTGTTTACTATGTGTTCGTATTGACTTACTATGTGTTGTATTCTAACGTAGCTTCTTTAGAGTTCACTAATCTTCTTAAAGAATCTTGAATCATTGGGAGGCTTGCTATTTATCATAATTTTAAAAGTCAGTATAAGATTTGTAATTATTTTATTGATTAACATTCTAATAGTTGATGAATTATAGTTTTTAAGGATTAAGACAGTAGTATGAGTTCTAATAAAACTGTTGAATCTGCCATCTTAGCTGATGCACGGTAGCAGCGATGCAGAAGAGTATCATTGGTTCGAAGCGATCTCCTACAATTTATATGTATAAAGCAATTGTAGCAGTATTTTCTAAAGTGTTGCAATCATTGATATATTCATCTCTGTACAGTAACTTCGAATTCTAACAGATACAATCACGAAATAATTCATAAAAGGAGATTTTTAAGAATACAGTTTAAAAAAATAAAACTTACCACAGCATACCTTCATTACTGATTCTGAATAGTTACGTTGTGAATTACTAAGACATCCATATATTGAAAGAAAACTTTTCACCAGGTTCTAGAAAGCGATTTCAAACGATATATTCGAATCAATTAAGTATTTGGTACTGATTTTCCAATATGCAATTTTTATCATATTTTTTAAGAGTCCCATTAACTCAAAAGGAAAGAAACATTTCCCAATTAACTCTTGATCGTCGCATTTGCTATAAATAACTTCGTCTTTTGAAATTAATGTTGAGTAATGATCTATTATTTAGTATCAACTGCCAAAAGAAAATAAGTAAATGAATATTCAAGTTTTATTCAATACATTTTGCTTCACGTTTACTTCTATTTTAAACAATATTTATGGACATACTTATATAAGTATCTATAAAGATCTAGAAAGACAACTGTGGAGATAGTTTTATCAATGTGCAGATTGTTAGCTTATCCACATGGTGAGAAAACAGACATCTACAAGACTTTCAAATCATTAACATCTGTTTGTAGATCTAAAAGTAATTGTGTAACTGTGAATAGAGGAACTTTTTTAAATTTAATTCGAGAAATATGCTGATCTATAGAAACTTAGAAACAATTTTGGAAGAGACATAACTGAAAATTACTTTGCAATAAAAGTAATTGGTAATTTGCTTGAAGCATTGTTAATTATGTTATTTATATTAATGATTTGAAGGCCAATACAATGCACATAAAGAATTTGTAATATTACTTTGTAATAGTTTAGCTTATACATGGAGGTCAATAGAATGGAGGATAATGACTATAAGTATATAAGTAATGTGATTAATTTTGGAGTTTTTTTCTTTTGTAAATAAATCTAGCTACATGTAACACATACAAGTTTATATATATATATATATATATATATATATATATATATATATAATATATATATATATATATAAGTGTATTTAGGCAGCATTTTTTCTTTTATACATGTTTCATTGAATTGAACAGACAATTCCTGTCTGACAAGTCTTTCTTTCCACCCTGACACCAGAAGGATGGCCCGAAGATTAGAACGGATCGGCGAAAGACTTGTCAGACTGGAATTGTCTGTTCAATTCAATGAAACACACACACACACATATATATATATATATATATATATATATATATATATATATATATATATATGCACACGCTATCATACGTACAATTGTTATATAATTGCTTCTAGTACTCTGTGCAATAAACTTGTGTGGTTCACACAAAATTCTTAAAATCTTTTCATTTCCTATTTGTACATACATACCCATCACAAACACACACACACACACATACACACACCATATACATATAAACATTTACAGACGCATGCACAATCAGAGCACACACACACACACATATACAAGCAAGGACATATATATGCACACACACAAGCATATATATATATATATATATGCATACAGGGTGTCTCAAAATAATGTATACACTCTTTAAATAGTTATAAATTATTCAATTTATGTATTTTGACTTGTAAATAAGATTGATACAAGAGAAAAGATACAAGAAAAGAGTGTATACATTATTTTGGGACACCATATATATATATATATATATATATATATATATATATTAAGGTACCTAAAGACAACTAAATGCATTTTTTTTAATAATAATGTTACATCGGCTTTACCTGAGAATAATAATTATTATCGTAATACATTAGAACACTTCAGGCTTCTGAGTTTATGCAATATGTTCGAAATTGTAATTATAATACTCATTGTTAAGTAAGTATTTAAAGAAAATAACAATGTAAGTTATTTAAAATCTTCCATTACTTACTATTTCAACGATTTCTAAGTGCTGTTACCCCTTGTTACAACAATGTAAGTTATTTGAAATCTTCCATTACTTACTATTTCAACATTTCTAAGTGTTGTTACCCCTTGTTACAACAATGTAAGTTATTTAAAATCTTCTATTACAACAATTTCTAAGTGTTGTTACCCCTTGTTACAACAATGTAAGTTATTTAAAATCTTCCATTACTTACTATTTCAACAATTTCTAAGTGCTGTTACCCCTTGTTACAACAATGTAAGTTATTTAAATATTCCATTACTTAATATTACAACAATTTCTAAGTGTTGTTACCCCTTGTTACAACAATGTAAGTTATTTAAAATCTTCCATTACTTACTATTTCAACAATTTCTAAGTGTTTTACCCCTTGTTACAACAATGTAAGTTATTTAAAATCTTCCATTACTTACTATTTCAACAATTTCTAAGTGTTGTTACCCCTTGTTACAACAATGTAAGTTATTTAAAATCTTCCATTACTTTCTATTTCAACAATTTCTAAGTGTTGTTACCCCTTTTACAACAATGTAAGTTATTTAAAAATCTTCCATTACTTTCTATTTCAACAATTTCTAAGTGTTGTTACCTTGTTACAACAATGTAAGTTATTTAAAATCTTCCATTACTTTCTATTTCAACAATTTCTAAGTGTTGTTACCCTTGTTACAACAATGTAAGTTATTTAAAATCTTCTATTACTTACTATTTAACAATTTCTAAGTATTTAAAATTCCATTACTTACTATTTCAACAATTTCTAAGTGTTGTTACCCCTTGTTACAATTTCAGTCTATATTGTGGAATTTGGTGCATTAGATTGCTAAACGAGTAACTTTTGATAGACAGAAAATATTATAGTTTCTTAGATTCATTTTTAAGCCCAACTCCTTCCTATGCACTTTCTTTGTAGGAAGCACGTGGTGTAATGGTTAAAGTCATGGGAATGAACACGTCGCCTCGAGTTCAAATCCTGGATGTGGTAATTGTATTTCACTTTGCGCTAATACCCTTGGGAAAGGTATGAATCGTACTCTCCCACCGGCTATGGATAAATAGTAGGGCAGACTGGGCTCTTTAATCTTGTTTAGGCAACTGGTCAAGGAGAAAGAAAACTCTGAATTCAAACCTGTTGAACTCTGCTTAAGAAATTGACCTTGTGTCACATCCTGCTCGTGTGGAGGGTTGGTAAATATATATATACTTTCTTAGAATATATTTGATCAATCCAAAAAGTGATTATATATATTTATTATGTTTAAATATTAAATAATACCTGATAATAGCTGTATATTATAATATACAAAAACGTTATTAAAAATATATATGTATAGAAGGGGTCTATCCCTTTTCCCTAGTGCTAGAACAAGGTGATTGTTTTTGCATCTCTGGTGGAGTTATACACCTACCATCAGTTCCTTACTCAGAGATCCCTGTGGTACTCAGAGTTGGCGTTTACGAGGGAGCAGAACCTTGTGGTTAACTAGGCAGACACTCAACCGACTATATATATATATATATATATATATATATATATATATATATATATATATAGCAATTCTAATCATTTTCATATGGAAAAAGAATTCTGAAAAATAAATATTTCCTTAATTTTTGATGAATATATATATATATATATATATATATATATATATATATATAGGGAATTGAATCCGAATATGAGGAAAAAATGAGTAAAGAAAACAAATGTAGATTGATAAAAATGAATTTAATCGATATCACTTTTAATCGATATCACTTACACATGTGTTTCGGTCCGTTTATCTAAATGTATACGGATTACGCTATTATTATTATTATTAAAATAATCATTATTTCAACTTCATCTGATTATTTCAATAATAATAATAATAGTGTAATCCATATACATTTTGATAAACGGACCGAAACACATGTGTAAGTGATATCGATTAAAAGTGATATGGATTAAATTCATTTTTAGCCATCTACACTTTTTTCTTTATTCATTTTTTCCTCACACACACACACACACACACACACATATATATACATATATATATAGGATGGCCATACAAAAAATAAACCATGCACACAATTATACACACATATTTACATATCATTGGTCAGATTACAACTTGTTTAAACCAAACACAAGAATTTGAATCTTGTACCTTTAAATCTAAATAGAATTGAGTGAAATTCTTTATCTGTTATGCAAGTTCACCTATATAATCTAATTGTATAATTATAACACCTGGTAAGAATTGAAAATATGTTATAGAAACATGTTGCTTGATTATCCACTGAAAAAGTAATTAAGTATCAGATAAGTAGTCACCAGGTGAAGAGTAACTAAAGTAAAATCAGTGACTCTGATTAATGTTAACTCTTTCATTTAATTTAATATTTGATGTCAATCAAATAACTTAATACTCCACTTTGGCCCTATCTTGGGCTAGACGGGCGGTCGGAGAGGCCCCCTCCGATCAATCGGCTGGTCACGTCAAGCCCTATCACCTATGTGATTGCCCCAACCCTATTGCCCTTATGGCAAGCCCCAACCCCTTTTTATCATATGGGTGCTAGAAGGCAGTGGCTGCGGGTCTACATGTCCTGGAAATGACGTTAAACTCTATCTGATGGTGAGGTTCCAGTTTTGGAGGTTTGGGGAATGTGGAGCACCCCTTCATCACCATTGCTCCCTGGTACACTCTGACCCGGAGTGGTAGTACCTGTTAGGGTCCCATCTATGGGTTAAATAGAAAAATGTATTTATAAAAAATTGTATTATCCATTAAGAATTGATTTATTTCAAAACTTTATCGGCATTAAATGACCCACTGAGGTTGATATGCCGTAAAACAAAACAAACCAAACCAAACCAATCAAATAACTTAATTTCTTTGAATTATGTTTTCATCAGTATTGTATATACAAGGTGTGTCAAAAAAGTATCGAGATTTTTTGTACTTTTTGACACACCCTGTATTCTGAAAAAAAAAATGAATGAATGGAACATTAGTTTTTTTTTCAGTATACAAGGTGTGTCAAAAAGTACAAAAAATCTTGATACTTTTGACACACCTTGTATGTATGATATCTGTTCATTTTTCATTTATATCTTGGTAAATACAGCTTTAAACTTGGTACTTTTTTGACACACCTTGTATTCGGAAAAAATTAACGTTCCAATCATTGTTCATTTCTGTCTTGGTAAATACAGCTTTTAAACTTGGTACTTTTTTGACACACCTTGTATTCGGAAAAAATTAACGTTCCATTCATTGTTCATTTCTGTCTTGGTAAATACAGCTTTAAACTTGGTACTTTTTTGACACACCTTGTATTCGGAAAAAAATTAACGTTCCATTCATTGTTCATTTCTGTCTTGGTAAATACAGCTTTAAACTTGGTACTTACTATTTCAACAATTTCTAAGTGTTGTTACCCCTTGGTACTTTTTGACACACCTTGTATTCTAAAAAAATGAATGAATGGAACATTTTTTTCAGTATACAAGGTGTGTCAAAAAGTACAAAAAATCTTGATACTTTTTGACACACCTATATGTATGATATCTGTTCAAACAGTTTAAACAAAAAAAGTAACGTTCCATTCATTTTTCATTTCTATCTTGGTAAATACAGCTTTAAACTTTCTACTTTTTTAACACACCTTGTATTGTGAAAAAAAAATGAATGAATGGAACATTAGTCTTTTTCAGTATACAGGGTGTGTCAAAAAATACAAAAAATCTTGATACTTTTTGATACACCTTGTATGTATGGTATCTGTTTAAACAGTTTAAACAAAAAAAGTAATGTTCCATTTATTCTTCATTTCTCTCTTGGTAAATACAGCTTTAAACTTGGTACTTTTTGACACACCTTGTATTCTGAAAAAAATGAATGAATGGAACGTTTGTTTTTTTTCTCAGTATACAAGGTGTGTCAAAAAGTACAAAAAATCTTGATACTTTTTGACACACCTTGTATGTATGATATCTGTTCAAACAGTTTAAACGATTTGCATTCTATTGAAAAGGTCTTATAATTTTATTAGGTTTTAAGAACTGAAATTGAACCACCTTGTTGTCTTTACTTTTTAGAAGTTATACTATTTTCTTTTCTATTTGTTTCCTTCTTTCTTTGTAGCATTTAAGCCAAGGAAAGTGCATTTCAAACAAACCGTACAGTAATTATACATCAAAACTCCTTGGAATGAATGACACCCAATGGTAAATGTGTGTCTTCTCGATGGATTATTCTGAGAATATCATGTTCAGTAATTTAGCAACGGTTAATTAAAAAGGTACACTTTCGATTGTGTTGCATGAACCTAATTACTTACCAATTATTTACATTCTTTATAGGGAACATTTGTATTCGATATTCATTGCTTACCA
Source organism: Doryteuthis pealeii (assembly GCA_023376005.1). Lineage (NCBI taxonomy): Eukaryota > Metazoa > Mollusca > Cephalopoda > Myopsida > Loliginidae > Doryteuthis > Doryteuthis pealeii. Next base: position 17,040,933 of record CM042148.1, read on the forward strand.
ACAAAATAACATTTACTTGGATTTAACTAATCCAAAAGAAAATTATTTTTATACGTCTTACAAAGTTCTGACACATTTGACTTTCAAATGTTATTACTTTAACAGAGTTTTAATCTGAAAGAACTTTTGGTTCTTCCAGAATAGAAGAATATTATAAGAATATTATAAGAATATATAAACAACAGAAGATTAATCTTTTGGAACTTTTGGAAGAATTATAGAATATTATAAGAATATTATAAGAATATTATAGAATATTATAAACAACAGAAGATTAATCTTTTGGAACTTTTGGAAGAATTATAGAATATTATAAGAATATTATAAGAATATTATAAACAACAGAAGATTAATCTTTTGGAACTTTTGGAAGAATTATAGAATATATAAGATATATAAGAATATTATAGAATATTATAGAATATTATAGAATATTATAAACAACAGAAGATTAATCTTTTAGTCTGATAGTTTATTTGCTCTTTAATGGTAACCATTCCTATAATTCTTGAATGATATTATTCTTTTAAAATTAGTTTTTAATTTAAACTTATTAATTAAACTTTACATTAATTCAAGTGATTATTGAAAGTATCTGATACAACTTCTACACCGAGGAGTAATCGAATATTATATCTGATGTAAAGAACAAAAGAATTTTCTATCATTTATAGAATATTTCAATAGTGCTTTGAATTGATATATACGACATAAAGTGGAAATATATACAGGTATAAGTAAAATAAAATAAATAATCTAAAAGTATCTGCGTGAACTTATAAATGTGGGTTCGTACATGCTTAAAAAAAACTTGCATTGAAATATTCATTTTTAAATTCAAAATTCAAAAAAGTACAAATGCAAACTATATTTGAAAACTTAATATAAAGTTATCTATCAAAAAGATTTGCAATTATTTTCACTTGTAGCAATGCCAAAGAAAATCCAATTGCCCTAATTCTTGATATCTAATAGCAAATATTTATCGTATTCGCTACTATAATAACAAAATTATTGATGGAAATGGCCAAAAACATTAACAACTATTTCACTCAATAAGTCTGCAACGTTAGAATTGCATGGTATTTTAAAGAAGGCTTTCAATACAATCAAATTTAATCACTGTTTATAAGCATTAAAAATATGACCGCCATACATAAGAATTTGATTACTAAGCGTAAAATTCCTAACAAATGATTAAGAGGGATTATAATTTGTTTTTTTATCCATTTTCAAATATGGTAAAACACATTTATAATCATTAAAACAGATGAAATATTTTCAAAATCCTATTATAAAGTTTCTGATTTGTGCTTTAACCAATATTGAACTTTTCATCAATTCCCAATTATAATTCATAGATTTTCCATTTGAAAATAACAAAAGTTGATATAAAGAGAAAAAAGTTTTTAATTGTTTCATTCTGCACATTTGTCTTGATCAGACTTGTATTCTAAATCAGTAGTGAAGTTGCAAACAAAATATTCGTTGTCAGAATCTGTATGTTGCTGGAATTCTTATTGAAAATGAACAACTAAAATCTATATTTTAGTAATTAAAAGTATCCTTATATAAAAAATATAAAAAAACAGGAAGAATTCAATAGAAATACAATGGAAAAGGTGGAAGACTTTGCTAATGTTACAAGTATATGTTCATTTTTAGATGAATAAAGAAAGAAGTGTTGAAATAAAACCAGTGAAATGTATAGTCGAAATTCTTTGGAATTAAAAACACCCGATGGTAAATATGTGTCTTGTCGATGCGTCATGCTGTGATGATGATTGATTTCATTTGGATCCTTAAAAGAAAAAGAAAACAAAAACAAAAGAAAAAAACAACTACAAAATGAAAAAAAAAATATGCATGTTTCTATATACTGACGTATTTGTTCCTTTGACGAAGATCAGCTGAGGCAAGTATCCTTGGTCAACCTGGATTTTAAATTTCGACAAGAATCAAATAAAGAAAAATCAAATATATGTTACAACCAATATTAATAAAAGGATTGAATCTTCATTTCACTTTTTACCTTCCCACTCATATACGTGTATACGTGTAAATATGTTTAATTTGAATTTGTTACGGTTTTTTGTTTGCATTAAAAATGTTCCTCAATGTGACAGAAGAGCAAGTGATAATAAGACTGAAAAAATAAATGCTGGTATGAATTTATTTCATACGAGCACCCACGCAATTACTTTTTAAAAAAACCTGTTACTTATAAAAGAAGGTTTATCACACAATGAATTACCAACTAGACGAATTCATTCTTCTTTTTTTACTTTTTTATAATTCCGTCTTTGGTTTGTTAAAATATAGAACCTTTAAGTTTTTATAGTGTCATTAATAATTATGCAACGTTTTCAAAATCTTTTTATATATATATACTTACCTTTTCCAGAGAGTGTTTTGTTGGCAAGTCTGTATAATCATGTGAATTAAACAATGATTCGTGACTTTCATTAAAAAAATTTAAAAAGATTTAAAACTGACAAAGAATCAACATGTAAATACGTAATCATTAAACAAATAATTGATTTTGCAGGATAAAAAAAAGTGTTTATCTTTAAATATGCCATCAAAAACGTCTGTAAACAACTGTGAAACATAAAAGAAAGAAACATGTAATAAAAATAAGCAAAATAACCAACTGAGATTCAATCAATTTGTATAAAGCTTTTAAACAGAATTATTGTAAGAAATGGGGGTGGGGTGGTGACCGCCGGCCTGTGAGTGTAGAGCTTAATTTTGAAGCCTGTGGAAATGAATGTGTTTATATTATATATATATATATATATATATATATATATATATATATATATATATATTAGGGATGCATGGAGAAAGAAGAAGAATAAGAAGTTCGTGTGAAAAAATTAAAGATGGTCAATTTTAAAGGTTTTGTTGCAGATGAGTAAAGTAAACAGCATGGATATTCATGGGGATTGGAAGAGGGTGGGAAGGGAAAAAAAGAAATCTGATTCATATGTTGAGGGGAGGAGGAGGAGGAGGAAGGGAGATGAGGAGGAGGGGAAGGGGGAGGCATTTAAACAGAAGGAGAAAAGAGAAGTAAAAAAAAGAAAATGTTTGAGAGGACCTGTAAACTTGTATAAGAAATAAAGAGGTGAAAAGAAAGAAAAGGTTATTTGATTTTGTCGTAGTAAGAGGTTAGAAAGAAAGAAAAAAAAATAATGATAGTTCCACTATCACAATACCAAATAGTAGTAGAACAAATAGAAACGGGAGAAATGTGTAGCGGCAGTATGACGAGTGTGATGCAGAGAGGTACTCACCGGTGTGTTCACATTTGCGCCATAATCCCGAATATGTTCTTTTGTAAACGGCTGATGTATTATACGAGGAGTCCACCACTCGTTCGGACGTGTATAGCCAGTAGTCAGTGGCGACGGCGATGCACAGAAGGCCGAACGCAGCTCCGGCACAACTACTGGTCATGATCATTAGCAACCTTTTCTTACCACACACGTCCATGGTAGTAGTAGTAGTACGAGCATAAGTCTCCGCTGGCGATCTCGGGCGACGGCAGCAGCTGCAACAACAACCTCCGGCGTAAACTTTTCACCTCTTCGGTCATTAGCAAATAGAATCGAGTTGGGAATTGAAACACGGTTAGATAGGAACGGCTGTTGGATTACGGAGTTGCTTTTACGGCAGCCGTAACGTTGGTGACGACGAAGATGGAGGTTATGAATATATATATGTTAGATGTAAGAAAGAATAACTAGTTGTAGGCCAATAATTTCTGCTCTTACAATTGGCTGCTGTGCGTTGGTAACTTTTTTTTCGGTTTCTTTTGGGTGTACCGGGAAAAAATTGCACAAATCAAAATGTAATTAAGAGTAGATGTTTATTCTTGTTTTAGTACACGTGGATTTTATTCGAATGTGTACGCGTGTGTGTTTGTGTGTATGTGTTTGCATGTATACCCGCACAAAGAGGTTTTCATTTTCTGAGTGAACATTTAAAAAGTGCATTTCGGCTTATTTTTTGTATGCAGGTGGTGCATTGTGTGCAGGTGCATTGTGTGTGTGTTTTGTATGTGTGTCAATTTGTAATAAGTGTGATATACTCCGAATGAAATATGTAAAGAGTGTATCTTCTTCTGACTGACAAATTCAATTCAATTTGAAATTCACACCGACTAACAATTTGGTCTTCAAATAATACGCGTTTACGTCCGTTTGCCTTTCTCTGCATATCATACGAGCGTGTAACATGCATGTATATGGAGTTTAATGGAGATATATATGTGTGTGTACTTGTTTAATGGATGTATATGTTACTTGTTTAATGAATGTATGTGTGTTACTTATTTAATGAATCTATATATATATATATATATATACTTGTTCTTAAGAATTATGTTTGTGGCACTATAGGATACCTATGCTTATGAATGCAATAGTTGCAAATATTAGGGGGTGTTTGTGTTTATTTTGCACCTTATAGCTTTCAACGTATGCAACTGTGCATGCACTAGTGTGCACCTTATGGAATTCCGTGGTGGCTAACTCTGCGAGTTAGGAGAGGAAGGAGGTGATGAAGCAAAAGCAGCTAGACAGACGCAAACGGAAATGGATGAGATAAAGAAAGGAAATGGAGGATGGAGAAATATGCACACTTACAATCAGTGATGAAGTTTTCTATTACTAATTGATACGAAAGAGTTCTTAAATGACGATGGATTGGATATAAACTAAATGAAAACATATCTAGTTTATTACTTCTTCCAAAATGATTTTTTTTTTGCAAGAATGAAACAAGAGAAAGAGTGTAGTGTTGTATAATGTCAAAATACCTAATAAAAATGTAAACAAAACCAAAATTAGGTAAGAGGAGGGGGAGTCTTGAATTCTCTTTCTGTGTAGATATGCATATGTGAATCTATGTTCATAAATAATACGAATGTCGGTGGTTAGAGAGAGATGGGGTAAATAAAAATGAAAGAATAAGTGCCGATTTTTACAAATCTCGGAGACATCACCCCAATGCTACTGTTCTCTAGCGTTGGTGTAGATCTATTTCCGAGTCTGTGTAAAAATATTCCTAGTTAAACGTTTCTAGTATTGATTGTCAGGTAAACACTTCAACTAAATTACAGCATGTTTTTTTAAAGGTGTATACACTCTTTAAAAGATATTGGTTAAATAAAAGCAATCAATTTAATCTATAAATGAACAAATCTTAAATATATCTAATTTGTTAAACGTGGACACATACATACTCATAATGTAAATATGTATGTATGTGAATTTTAATATATATACATATATGTATATATATATATATATTTATAGAGAGGGGGGAAAAAGAGAGAGAGAGAAAGAGAAAGAAGGAGAGGGGGAGAGAGAGATAAACTTAGGTTTCGAGATGCATTTTCAGATATAAGCATGCATATTTAGTTATTAATATAATTTAGATATGTGTGCATATATATACATTGATTTAGATATTATTACTACTGCTACCACTACGACTACTACTACTTCTACAACTACAACTACTACTACTACTACAGCAACAATTACTACTGCAACTGCTGCTACCACTAATAATATTACCGGGATACAATTAATGTACAAACTTTTATTTACTGAACGTGTTAATATTAGCAAGTTTGTAAACAATATTTTAATATCGCACCAGTTTATTAATGTAGTTATCATACAGAAATTAACAATTAAACATTATATTCAAATATGCACTTATATTCTTTAAGTCTAAGCTTATAAAATAAGTATAAAAGTAAATCGGGATATAAAAAAAATGATTGATTTTTTTATCAGTTGTCAAAATTTTTCTAAAATTGTACATGTAATAATGTAGAAATAAACACAGAAGGAAAGAAATATTCAACTTAATGCAAAAATGCATCTAACGATTTAGATATTGATATATTCATTAAGATAAGGATACAAATACAGTGGACAGATATCGCAGTTTTATTCTGTCTTGCAAAATAATTTAGCTGCATAGGTATCCATACTTCCCCGAAAACAACAAAAAAAAAAAAAAAAAAAGTGTTGGTCAGTATTTTTTATGTATATATGCGATTAAACGAGTGTACACGAGTGTGACATGGTGATAAAATTAATATGAGAATGGTTGTGGCGGTGATTGCATACTATCATGTGTTTTTTTTTTGTTTTTTTAAAGACTTAAAAGATTCCTTAACAGCCACCTTGTGTGTGTGTGTGTGTAATATGCATACATCCGTGTGCATACACTCTTTTTTTTTTCTTTTTTTTTTTTTTTTTTTTCAAATTAAAAAAAAAAGAAGAAAAAAAACTGGCTAAATGATTAATCAAAAGTATGACACTTTCGTTTCACACTTGCTTACACACGCATGCATTAACCACACACACGCGCACACACACTCTCTCTCTCTTCTCTCTCTCTCTCTCTCTCTCTCTCTCTCTCTCTCTCTCTCTCTCTCTCTCTCTCTCAGTCACGCACGCAGACACACACACACGCACGCACGCGCATGCTCGCGCGTGTGAGCACGCGCGTCCACACAGACAGTGGAATAGACAGCGAAGAGAAAGAATGTCAAACAGCTAGACGGAGAGACACTGAGAGCAACAGACAGACAAGGCAAATGGACGGAGGGAAGAACAAGTGGGAGGACGGACAAATATACTGCCTAGCGAAATCTAAGCAATCAGCTTGTTTCCCCCCTTCAATAAACCATTAGGAAGGAATCTTAAAACAGTATTGCTGGAAGACAATTTTCAAATACAAATGCAGATTTTGATTCGCACTTCTTCAGCGAGTAGTAGCTTGCCTTTTTCTTTTTCTTTTTTTCTTTTTCTTTTTCTTTTTTTTTTCTTTCAGATATGCGATAAGGAGTAGAGATACGAATTCTCTTACAGAATCATTGCAAGTACTCCTCTTGCAACAACTGTTTCATAAAAGTAATCTACCGTGTCTGAGTTCAAAAAAAAAAAAAAAAAAAAAAAGAATTTAGATAATTCGTGGTATATCTTTATTAACCAACCAAATAATCCATGTAGCCGTTATTCTGATTCTCGGGCTGAGCCCACTTCATTGAGCGAATAGTGAGAATGAGGGGGAATTATTAATTTCATAAATGGTTTAAAAATATTTTAAGCATGAGAAAATAGCAAATATTCAAATTAGTATGCATACCATATTCTTTTTAGTATATCTTTACTATAGATATATGTGTTTTGTGTGTACAAAGGTATTATTTTTTTTTCTCTACACAGTAGATAGATAAAAGTGTGTATTTATGTGTGCGTGTGTGTGCGTGTGCGTGTGCGTGTGTGTGTGTTGTGCGCGCGCACGCGCGTTCTGTAAATGTGCACGCGCGTGTGCGTTTTGACAGTGAAACCGAATATTTCTTTTGAGTATGAATAATATAAGAGACTCAAAAATATCTCCCGAATAGACAGATCCCTTGATTGTAAGTAAGAGCCGGGTAACAAAAGGTAGTTGTCGTATACATCCAGAAATATCAGTACATCCAACGAAATGTTAGTAGTTTCCTGATGATCAACTCCAGTGCTTTATAAAAATCTCAATAAGCCGGTCGAGTCACGCATCAGTAGCCTACTAGTCTACCTCTGCTTTTGGTGGTGCTATCATTTCAAACCGGCTTCTACAATTGGTTATTAATTCTAACAGCTGTAGTTGAGGTTGTAGTAGTGGTTCTCGCCGTGGTCGCTGCGACTCAGAGCCGGTTCTAAAAATGAGTAGCAGAAATAGTTTATAGGTAATATATTACGAAGAAAGAAGATTGTTCACACTAAACTAAATGACAATGTATATCCTTACTAGTATGAGTCTTCTTTCTTTAACGTGGCTCCAAGTCACATTGCGTTTGATCCTATGTATGAGTAGTTCCAATTTATTCCTTCACAACCTCCAGTGTAAATTTAACCAAATTGGTCTGCAAATAGAAATTCAGTTTATGATAACCTGAAAATTGTTTATTTCACTAAGAACCATATAATTTTATTCTTCTTTACTATAGAAAGGGAGTTAAATATGGACATTTTAACGTTATCATTAATATTGGTATTACAACTGGAATAGTTTTGGTAATTGACAGGCTGTTGAAATTACCAACCAAATCATAGCACGCTTTTTTTTTGTTGTAATGATAATTATTGCTGATCTTCTGCAGATGCCATTTTGGAGTTTTGCTATTGTTATTGTTATGGTTGTTGTTGCAGGTGAAATTCAAATAGTGTAGATGCTTCTGTTGTATTTATTAGTGGTTCTATTAGTATTGGTAGTTAAAAGCTTGACTGTAATGGCAGTGGTAGTCGCGACTGTATTGGAATGGTAGTAACAGATCCTCTTTCTGTGCGACTACTATGGACGACTACCGTTTCCTAGTACTTAATTTTTCCGTATTCAGTGATTTTGTTGCTATAAGCGAAGGCGGCTAGATATTCACCATCTCTTTAATTCTTTTTTCATTTTTTTTTTTTATTACAACTATTGAAATTTAAAATGTATCAAAATATATGATACTTGCTGCTGAGACTCAAGATTCAAATAGTAACAATGATGATTTTTATAAGGATGGAAAAGAGCAGCATGATTTGTAATGTTTCAAAGGCTTATAACGTTCGAATAATACCAGGTACCCACGGAAATGGATTGTGGAATGATGCTACAGAGTTTATGGTTTTGCTGCAGGTATTATCAGCAGCATATCGGCATGGCTACCATCTTCGTTGTTATTGTTTAATGTTTATAATACTTATAATACAAATATTTAAAATAATGATGACGATGATGATAGCGGTTGCGTAACTATTAGTTGTACAGTTACACGATCGTTACTGACATGCACGTACAATTTGTAACCTTGTGAAAAAAATTGCAGCAACTGTCGTAGGAAAGAGTGATCAGAATTTTTAGCGACTTATTGATACTATAAGCAACAATTGACAGTGAAGATGTTGCTTTTGATTATAGTAGTAATAATTGTTATATTAAAATATTTGCAGTGGAGGTGGTCGCATTGATATTGATAGCTCTTTATTCATATACTAAATCAAGAAATCTTTATCTTTTGCATCCAATATACAAATATAAACATAAGAAATCTCAAATAAATGTATGTGTGTTGGCGTGTGTATATGTGGGTTTTTGTATTTACAATAGTTGAAATTATAAAGACATGTACGTCAATCTCAGAAATTGAGTGGATGGCAATTTTGACAGTCAACAGAGAAAGATGCAAATAAAAGCAAAATCCGAGTAATTACAAAAGCCTTATCCTCCAGTTGTTGTTGCGTTTATGCTGCTGCTGCTATTGTTGTTGTTTCCACATGCTATTGTCTTCATCTTAGGTACAAAATATTCTTTCGCGTTTCAGACCAATTTTCTTGGTTTGGTGATTTTCTTGGCTGCATCCAGTTCTCGTATCTTTACTTTTTTTTTCTTTTACTTCTGCGTTTTTTGTTTTTTTTTCAAGATTTTTTTTTCCGACAATCCGGTAATTGTTGTTGTCGGTTAAGAGGATATACACGGCACGACAACAACCACGGCGGCAGAAGCTGTGGCGGCAGAAGCTGTGGCGGTAGAATAAGAGGAGGTAGCAGCAGCAGCAGCAGCAGCAGCAGCAACAACAGCAGCAGCAGCAACAGCAGCAGCAGCAGCAGGAAATAAGGATGTTGCAATGATGAAGACAGTGGCAACAATGCAGAGATGATGGAAGATGTCGAAGATGGGAATCGAAATATGGTTGTGGGGACCAACACGAAAGATTAGGGTCTGTTCCCCTGGAAAGTATTTGATAGGAAAGGTACAAGGAATAATAGCAGTTGGTGTCGAAGGAAACGCGCAGTGGCTTTGAAAGACAATGGCACCACTTTTGGTCGACATAGAAAAAAATGAAAAATCAAACAAGAAAACTAGGATAGTGTCTTTGTGATAGAATTGATAATAATATTGATATTAATAGTAAAAGTAGTATTAAACAGCAGCAGCAGCAACAACAACAACAACAACAACAACAACAAAAACAGCGGCAACAAAAACAGCAGCAACAACAATAATAATAATAATAATAATAATAATAATAATAGTAAAAGTAATAGTAATAATAGTAAAAGTAATAATAATAATAATAATAATAATAATAATAATAATAAGTACTCTTGTTCAAACTAGAATATTACAAATAATAAAAGTAATTGCCTTTAAAAAGATCAGTAGCTATGTAGTACTGTAACAAATAACACACAAAAACAGATAAGACAAGAGCATTGTAAGAGCAAAACGAAAGTCAATGTGAAAGTGAAAGTGAAAGTAGAACTAATTGAACTACATCAAATTCTTCTTTAAGGGCAGCAATAGCAGTTGCAATACAAGTTTTGAGAATGATGAAGTTATGCCAAACGGCATAGACGATAGCAGCTGATGTTAGTAGTCCTTCTTTCTGCTATTCCGCTTACACTTGAACAATATGTAAGTTACTCGTTTTCTTTCTTTTTGCATAAAACTGCTATGCTAACACAAGTACTAACATACCACTACCTTCATAACATGCCTAATAATATGGACTCAAATACACACACACGCACATATATATATATATATATATATATATATATACATGATTGTAATTATAAATGTATGTATGTAGGTATGTATATGCACACATATTCTTAATATAAACATTTATTGGTTAATAATTTAGTGTGAAAAATAGTATCTATATATAGAGATATAAAACGCTATTCAGTATATACATGATCACTTGTTTCAATGTAATTGTGCCTGTGTGAGCCTGAATATTTGGACACACTTACAGATATTGAAGGTGCTGTGTATTTCAAGCTAATTTTATCAATCAAAATTATCTTATATTTAATTTTTCTTTCACTTAAGTGTGAAAAAAAAAATAACTAAAAAAAAAACTAAAAACTAAAAACAAAAACAAAGCATTCAAAACAAAATGATGAACTGATTCAAGACTTCAAAAATGTATTTCTGATTCATCTAATCGTTTTTAAATTAGTAACTGAATTAAATGGTCCAAACCTATTTCTAAACGGAAGAAAACTATCCTGATAGATATACCGATAATTTATCAGTATAAAAGAATGAAGAATCAAAATAAAAATCAGAATACCAGCTAAATGTAAAGAATTTTACATTTGGTAAAAAATAAATAAATAAATAAAAAGCGCACTAAAAAAAGGAATAAAAGAAACAAACAAAAAACATTTGTCCTATAAACGCTTTGATTTGCCTAATGGACCGTAATATGCAGAATATTTGAACAGATTTTCCAAATCTTCAAAATTAATGTTAATGTTTTAAAAAAATAATTATTTATATAACACGTGATAGCACAAGTTGAATTTTGTAAACGTAAAAGAAAACTTCAATTCATTTTGATATAACCATAAAGCAAATTATGGAAATCAGAAAAAATAACCAATAGTATCTGTGCCTTTTTTCTTTTCTTTTTTTAATTACCAATTGGACTTGAACCGGTATACGTAAACAAGGTCTAGACCTTTGTAATCACTACCTACCTACTGTATCACTACATCAACACTTTTATGATTAACTTTAGTAAAAAAATATTTAACAATCTTTGGCTTTAAAAAAATACTGTGATTAAACACAGAGTTTTGGGGTTTTTACCTAAAAAACATTTTAGCAAGTTTGGGTACTTGAACAATATGTCACACATGGAAAATCAAAAAAGAAAGTGATTATACACACACACACACACACACACACACACACATATATATATAATATATATATATATATATATACATACACACACATACATATATATATATATACATACACACACCACACACACACATATATATACACACACATATATATATATACACACACATACATATATATATTCACACATACATATATATATACATACACACACCACACACACACTAATATATATATGCATGCACACACCACACACACACATATATATATATACACACACACATATATATACATACACAGATATAAATATATATATACATATACACCACACACACACACATATATATACACACACACACACATATATATATACATATACGCACCACAACACACATATATATGTACAAATTTACACACACACATATATATACATGCACACACACATAAATATATATACATATCCACATACCACATATATATATATATATACACATTATATATATATATACATATACGCACCACACACACACACATATATATACACACATATATATACGTACACGCAGCACACACACATATATATATACACATATAAACACACACATATATACACACACACATATATATACATATACGCACCACACACACATATATATACACATATACACACACATATATAGTCCTCACCTAACTCCTTCATCCACTAGGGTATGTGTTCAATTGGACTAATTATCAAGCCTCATCTAAAAAATTCCAAGAATTAGGTGATTTGTTGGTTTCTGTCTTTGCGTAATAAACCTTGACAACAGATGAAAACTGGTTGCGACAATATATAAACCTTATAATTTATCTATTGGTAATACCACGTATACATGTCCAAGTACCTTTCCATGAGTACATTTTGTGTTAAATCCTACTTAACGGACATAAATTCCACCATTATATGTCACCCCGCCGAAAGAGAAAAAAATACTAAAAATCAAGGAATTAACCAAATTTTAAGAAATTTTCAGTTGATAATAAATGAATAAACAATATAATGCATCAGTTATTTTATTTGAAAACTGACTTTTTCTGGTCAGTTAACTTTGAACCACGTATCTTTGAGGCGTAACACAGATTCACAAACATACATAGTTAACTGACCTAAAAAATGTAAAAGTTAAAAAAAAAATAACTGGTAGTAAGTAGGATTTAAC
>CM042148.1:17058849-17081349 GCA_023376005.1 Doryteuthis pealeii
AAAGATTATAAAAGAACTTGATTATAAACATACTTGAAGCATATGCATTTATTTTAATACATTTTAACTGAATAATCATCTCCAAGTAAATAAAAAGTTTCTATTATTTGGATCATTCGGACTGTAGTCCTCATCTTTATTGATTCGGCCTATGTGCCCTCCAAGTAAATAAAAAGTTTCTATTATTTGGATTATTCGGACTGTAGTGTATTTTTATATGCGTTCTTATTTAATTTTGTTAGACTTTCTAATTTTATATATTTCATTACATTAAAACTTATATACATACGCCCGGTGGGCTTATGTTCTTGCTAGTGAATATAACGTGAATATAACGTACAAATCTATTAATAATGGAGATTCGCTTCTGGTTTTTGTCTGTAACAAAAATTACGTCACTGCTTACGTCACTAAACATGAAATCGTCATAACATAGAATAAATTCACTCAAAATTTGAGCATGTAATATTAGAGAGTCCTCATTGTTTTTTTAAGACAAGTTTTAATAGATACATCCCCAGTATCATATATTTATATATAGTTTGTTTTATTTTAATAGATATTGAAAGTTAATAGAACTTAGTTTCGATTTCAAATTGTTTTTTGTTTGTTTTTTTACTCCTTTAATAAATTTGATGATTTCGTGATTTATGGTTCAAACTCTCCGACTTCTAATTTTTAACTTCCACCTCCTCGAGCAATATCTTTCAAAAATCTATTTTTACATCGCCCGGATGGTGTTTTTTTTTATTTTCCTAGTAATAGTAAATGAAGCTTTATCATATTAATCAGAAAATTTTATGGGACAGATAAATTCAAAAAGCAATGCTTTTAGGTAATTGATATTCGATTCGCTAACACGATTCATAGGGATTTTTCATATCATTCTCAAAATATGTTTAGTTATCAGGACGTGATATGAAGTCAAATTCTGTGAAGTTTTTAAATGCCATCCTTGGCCAGTTGAAAAGGGCTTAGAGAAAGTCCTGTGTTATGGAATCCTTTGGTAAGCGTATAAGTCCTATCCTGCGCATTGGTAAAGGTCCAGTGTTTTAATCCTATGTCCGTCATCAAAGAATTCCAGTGTAATTATGACCAGTATGGTCGGTTAACTATCGTATCAACCTCAGAGTTCTGCCAGTGATTGGCCAAGAGTTAGATCACATGATTCCGGCCTAGTCTATAAGTAGGAGCGGGGATCCATCACACACCTTATATCCTAGAAATTTGGGCAACTCATTTGGTATAATGGTTAGCAAGCTAGATTAGCAGACCATTGTTAGTGAGTTCGATTCTCACTAGGCGCCCCACACTTCTGGCCTTGTGCTATATCTAAGCAAAGCTTAGTAAATAACTATATCCTAGAAATTCTCAACAAATCTATTTTAACGCTTTTCAATTTACAAAGTTAAAACTTCGATAATTGGCCCCTAGATCTGCTTTACTTATATGGAAAAGCGTGGTGTAAGGGTTAAAGTCATGAGAAATGGACTCGTCGTCCCGAGTTCAAATCCTGGATGTGGTAACTGCATTTTCACTTAGCGCTAATACCCTTGGGAAAGGTATGAATCCTACTCTCCCTCCAGCTATGGATAAATAGTAGGACAGACTGGGCTCTTTAACCTTGGTTAGGCAACCGGTCTAGGAGAAGGAAAACTCTGATTTCAAACCTGATGAACTTAAGAAATTGATCTTGTGTCACATCCTGCTCGTGTGGAGGGGTTGGTAAATATATATATATGGAAAAACCGAAATACATAAATTTGCTAATCCTCCCAGGTCCATCATTTCCCTAATCTCTGAAACTTTTTTCCACTATCCAAAGCAATCTGATATATCATATCATGCATACTAAACAAATAGAAAGTCAGGTAGGGATTTTCTATCAATTTTGCGCACAAAAGTAAATAAAATAAAATAAAATAAAATAAAAAAATAAAAAAAACAGCATCTAAAGAATCGCTGGATACTGAAATTCTTTCAAAAATATTCCCGTAAAAGAAAAAACATCAAATTTTGTATTAAAAAAACATAATTTTTTCACGTCCAAATGTGAATCTTATGTATCCTACTAATTCTAGTAGAATGTACCATGAAATGCTCTCTTTCTTGGGATCGCATTGGTTGTATCTTGTTACATCCGGGTTCCAGAAATAACTTTTCTATGGAAAATTCTACAATAAGATTCCCTGATATTCCCTTTCCAGACGTATACATGTAATAAAAAAAATAAAAGTCCGGATTTATATTAGATTTTCATCAGAGAAGAACTATAAATTCAATATCACACAGTGACGAATTGCAAGAAACAACATAAGACGTAGATAATCTATTGGGATAATAATTTTATTAATGAGAGTTACAACCAAGTAATTCTATTGCTGTAAGTTATAGACAACAAGTTTACAACAAATCGCTGATAGAAATACAAATTATAGAATGTTAGTTTCGAATTCATTCTAAATTATTGTATGCCAATTATATATACTAGCAAATATATGCACCCTCCGGGTGCAAGTATTTAAATTTTGATATAATAAAATATCATATTAAATTAGAAAGGCTAATGAAACTGACTAAGAATGCAGATAAAAAGATCTGCAACAGAGTGGGTATAATCGAAAAATAGAACAACTTTGAAACTAACTATTCCATCATTTTCCATTACTCCCCTCTTTCATTGGTAAATTTTCCTAATTTAACTATTTGGTTAAAATAGGAAGTAAAGGATAATATTACAGTTATTTCTTCTTGTAAATAAATTTCTTTTAAGATTTATCCACGAGATTTTTGTTTATATTTCTTAAGATAAAACCAAACAATTAGAAATCAATAATACCAAGCACATATTTATTAAAATAAAATTTTAAATATCAATATGCAAATTAGGCTTCTCGTTCAAACTGAAAACCGCTATTTTGTTGTATATATAAATACAATTGCATGTTATTAGTACGTAGATATGGTCAACAGTATTAATAATGTAAAACAACTTTTATTAATAACTGAAGGTTTAAAAGAATGAAATCATGGAGAATTTGACGTAAATAATTAACGGAATTGTGACTTGAGTAGTAATATAGTTTCGGTTACAGACAGAAAAACACACAATCTCCATTATAATAAGATATGAAAAATAATTTACAAACACCAAAAAAAACAACACTATGGTATTTAAAATCATTAATTAACCTGTATAATATAACTGTAATATAACTGTATAAATCATGAGAATCAAAGAGCACATTGAATTAGAAAAGTTATCTTTCAAAAGTCAAACTTTCAGTGTTGCATAATCTATGTGGTAGCATAGATTATTGACAACACCGTGTAGCGAGAATACAAAGAGCCCAAATGGAAAATTACAGACCGTTGGGAAACTTTGACCCCAGGGCGGAAAAACCGCAAATCACGTGAGAACTAGTTAGATCCTCAGTTATAGCCGAGACATGACCCAGAATAGACGTATCCTGAGTGGCTGGACTCATCTCCGCGTGACTTTACGTATAATCTTCTTATATGTATGTACGAGATGTGTTCAAAAAGTATCGAGAATGAGTCTGTATTTACCAATAGCGAAATGGAAAAAATAAATGAAACTTTGATTTTGTCTAAAATAATTTCCTTGGCCTTATTCCAGCGAGTTTTTCATTGGCCGAAGCAGCTGCGAAAATCTGTTTATATGGTGTGAAGGTGTGCAGTTTTATTCTTTTTAATATCAAATTTGATTTTAATTTTCAATTTAGGAACCAGGAAAAATCCAACGAATCTAGAAGTGGTGAGTATAAAGGATTATGCACTTGTACAAATCTGTGTTCTGACAAAACCTGTTGATCAAAAAGTATCTGGAATTGTCACTGACTCGTCTAGATGAAGACAACATCACTTTATTATATAAGTTGCTCGCTGACTCTATATTCTAAAATGAAAAAATTGAAAGATATATTATGATCACATCCTGAATATTGACATTTATTAATAATGGAGATTCGTTTCCAGTTTTTGTCTGTAACAAAAATTAAGTCACTGCTTACGTCACATTACCCCAAATCGTCATAACAGAATAAATACACTCAAAATTTGAACATGCAACATTAGACAATCCTCATTGTTTTTTAAAACAAGTTTTAATAAATACATGACTGGTATTATATATCTATATATAGTTTGTTTTATTTTAATACATATTTGAAGTTTACATTTCAAATTGTTTTATTTTTTAATCCTTTAATGAATTTGAGGATTTTACTTACTTAGGGTACAAACTTGCTGACATTGAATTTTTTACTCCCACCCCTCAGGCAATATGTTTCAAAAATCTATTTTTACATCACCCGGGGGGTGTTTTTTATTTTGTACTAGTAATATTTAATAAAATATAAATGTTAAAATGTGTTTAATTTGGTTGTAGCAAGTAAAGAAAAACGGTACCACCGGTGATGAATCTAACCAACGCATGTAGGTTTAATCATGAACACCAACATTTTTTAAAAAAGTAAGAAATATGTATATTATTTCTCTGAATGTTTGAGATGAGGCTTGATGATTACTATTATCTGCGTTATTCAGACTATTGTTCTCATCTTCATTGTTATCTGTACAACGTTTCAACTGGTTTAGAAATTAGGTTTAGAAGTGACAGTTATTTCTCGACTGCAGGTTCAATCCTGGCCAGGAGCAGCAGAAACATAGAATAATAATTAACACAGCTTAACGCCTCTACCCCAGCTATGGTTAGCGAAATGAGAACAGGATACCACAGTGGACTGAATAAAGGATTAGGTTCAAAGTTCCGTGATGACTCCCGATTACGACAAGAAGGTTCCTTATTACTACAAGAAAGTTCCCGAGTCCGAAAAGAAGGTTCCCGAGTCCGAAAAGAAATACCCGAAAAAGGCCGGAGGGCATATCGGCCGAAACGCTGTACATTTATTTATATTATTTCTCTGAATGTTTGAGACGAGGCTTGATGATTACTATTATCTGCGTTATTCGGACTATTGTCCTCATCTTCATTGTTACCTGTAACGTTGTACAGATGACAATAAAGATGAGGACAATAGTCCGAATAACGCAGATAATAATATAATTATTAAATCTCCAAAAAATTATATTGGTGTGTTAAGTTTTTTGTATTGAAAAATACAACGTTTCGTCCGATATGCCCTCTGGCCTTCTTCAGGTATTTCTTCCCGAGTCCGACAAGAACTACCTGAAGAAGGCCGGGAAGTTGTTCAGATAACAATAAAGATGAGGACAATAGTCCGAATAACGCAGATAACAGTAGTTATTTATATTATTTTTTGAATTTCTAAAGATATTTTAATACTTAGTCATTTATTTCCTTTCTCTTCTATGGAAATGACTACAGTCGGGTTTTATTAAAGTGAACTCTATCCTTTACTGATGGAATTGTCCAAGCGGTGCATGAGCACATAAATGAAGGGAAATGGCATCTTACGACTAAAGCCCCCCTAACCCCCACCTCCCACTGCATCACCCCAGAATCACAGCTTAATCTGCGTGAAAGCGCTTTCTGGCTAAATGTTCTTGAGAAGCCCAACTAAATGATAATCTGAAGAAGCCAAGACTCTGTAGTTGATGCGGCAAAACATGATAATCATAACAATCTATGCACTGGAATTTGTATACTTTCAGAAGAGATGGCACTTGTCGGTATCGAATTTCTTGGGAACAATTTTTATGGACCACTGATTTGGATGATCAAGTCCCACAGCTCTATCAGGAATTTTACGCCATCATATAATTATAAATCAAAGCTTCAGTGCGGGCAATGTTGTGTTTAGTTGCTCATGAATGTAGATGCGCTATACGAGGTTCCTATGGAGGCGCCTGGTCTAATGGTTAGAGTCGTAGGAAATGGACTCGTCAACGCGAGTTCAATTCCTGGACGAAGCTGTTGAATTTCACATGGCGCTAATACCCTTGGGAAAGGTATGAATCAATTCTCCCCCCAGCTATGGATAAATAGCAGGGCAGACTGGACTCTTTAACCATGGCTAGGTAACCAGTCTAGGAGAAGGAAACTCTGAATTCAACCTGTTAAACTCCGCTTAAGAAATTGACCTAGTGTCGCATCCTGCTCGTGCAGGGGTTGGTAATATATATATATATATATATATATATATATATATATATATATATACGAGGTTCCTATGCCTCTGTGAGCGCACTACAACAGAGCAATACCAGCTTCCAGCTCTTTACATGATCAACATACACAGCAACAAGTCCACAATGAATTTCTCTTGAATTTTCGTCCTTAAATTGTGAACCTCTTATTAAACCTTACACCTTTATAATTGTCCACTGTTTGTTATGATGTCACGTGTGCTCAATATCAAGACTGTTCTAGCTGTGATTAATACCTGTTCGATACCCGCTATTGAATTCTGCTTACATCTATACATATATAAAGGGCAGTTGTGTGTATGTGTATGTCCGGAGGAAACTTAGGAAATAAAACAATTAACGACAAAGTAAATATATGATAAATATATAATATATAATACACATTAAATATCACCAGGGCTTGGTTTTTGAGCAAAAATAATAAAGATTTGATTCATATTTGTGAAAAGGATTAAAAAATAAAATTTAAATGATAACAGAATGGTATATTTTCTGGCACTTAATATTTTGAATAGTAGACATTAACGTTAAGTGTCTGGATCAATGTAAGGTCTATTTTTTTATATGGAAATTTTAATGGGGCATCCGACGAGGATCCAACTCACGATTGAGTAATAATGGATCCGCGGGACTAACTTTAAAGAAATCCCCCCTCTACCCTGGCGATGCCGGGTGGCCGCTTCTAGTCTTTCATAATAGTTTGATTTTGGTCAAGTCATGCCTATCTGTACTTTAGTTTTCAGTTATTCCTTGTATTATCAAAATCGTTCGTAATATAACAATTGATAGATAACAATAAGATATAGTATCACCCATAAATAAGTATACCCCTAACATTTTTTTAAAATAATATTTAAATCTATTCTCAACCAATGATACCAGTGTTGCGTAAGGGCCAGTCGGGTTGCAGTAGTAGTCATTAGTAGTAGTCGTCGTCGTTAGCTCGAAGGAATAACAAACGAAAGTCGTATAGTCGAAAAGGGGTTGTTTATTGCTTTCTAGGCTCGTGGGTTCTTTTTTCAAAGAGAGAGAGAGAGAGAGAGAGAGAGAGAGAGAGAGAGAGAGAGAGAGAGTAAGGTCGAGGTGTTCTATCTTAAATCACGTTCCTGTTCGTTGCTATCCTAGATATGTCACGACAGAGCCCCAACAAACGCATTCTCGGGTCCGGCGAAGAAGAGCCCGAATTTTCTTTACTTCCGTCAGTGGTCCAGGAGGTGGAGGAAGGTTACATCCGCTTCCGCTCAAAACCCGGAACGTCCGTCTTTATTTTTAAATCTAGTTCCGGGGTCATTGGCCACTCAATGGCGGCTCCCTGTTGAGTTTTTACCCTTCCAAACTTTAACCTCTTTTTGTTTTTATTTCTTTTTCCTCTCTTTCTCCAGAAATACGATTACCGTTTTCTTTTCAATCCCCATATTCCCCGTAGACCATAATAAATACGCTACACCAGCATTTTATAATTTATAGATTGTTATACAATAAAAAGGAACATCTTTAGATATTATTAATTACCAAATTATCAGTACTGAAACTACGGGGTGTTCGGGATAAATTTGACATATTTATATTTGGTTCATTTTCTCCATAGGTTGGAGGTATTGACGCACACTACGCATCATTTAAAAGCTTCGACCCTTCTTCATTCATATTCGTGATGGCATAGAATGGATGACTGGAACCCACCTGAATCATGGAAGAGAATAACTTGTATCATGATGATCTGCACCGACCATCAAAATAAGGAGATTATGGTTGCTGCCCAATGCTCCCTGAACACTGTAAAACTAATCAGGCATGAACTGTAGAATTGCAATGGAGACTACGAGGCTGTAAAAGCAACATAACAGACGATCTGATTGCGTTCAGTCAGCACTTTTTCAGAGAGGGTATCAGGTTGAATTCAGATGCCTACGTGGAGTTGCTAAACTGTGATCAAGCCCTGGATAACAAGGGTAGCCAATGGTAGGCTATATGTATGGCAGCAGGATTTGGCTCCCTGCCACACCTCTGGGAAAAGTCAAAAATTGTTGTCGGCGAATATTTACGACTACACCAGTCTCAATGTTTGGCCTCCGAACTCCCCAGACTTTAACCCCATGGATTATTATGTATGGGGCGCTGTTGAGAAAGACACCAATCGCCGTGCCAGTACTACAAAATCCCAGTTAATCGATAGAATTAAGGTAGTTTTTGAGAATCTTCCCAGGGAAACTGTAACATCAGCTTGCTCCAGGTTCCGGATCAGGATTGAGGCTGTGATCAACGCTGATGGCGATTATTTTGAGTCAAACTTGTTGACAGTAGTGTAACTTATGTGCCTGTTGAATATCGTTACAATCCATTAAATTTTGGAGTTACCAAGGACTTTTTCTTTTTCCTTATGAAACTGTCAAATTCATCCCGAAAACCCTGTATATCGAAAATTATGAATACAAAGGGTGTCAAAAATAAGTGCATGCCATATCCATGCAGTCGTCGGAGCGGCCTAATATCGGTATCAGCCAATCAGCGAGGGAGTCTATCCCCTTTTCACTAGCGCTAGACCAAGGAGATTATCTTAGCGTCTGAGGTTGAGCGCCACACCTACCATCAGCTCCTTACTTTATCGCACAGGTCCCTGTGCTACTCATACGCTGAGTTGGCGAGGACCGGTATTGAACTAGGAACCTTATGGTTTCTAGCCGAACGCTCTACCGAGTCAACTAAAATAATCTCCTTGGTCTAGCACTAGTAAAAAGGGGATAGACTCCCTCGCGGTCTGGCTGATACCGACTTTAGGCCACCCCGACGACTTTACTTTTATACATAATTATTATATGCACAATATTTCGGCCGATATGCCGAAATATATATATATATATATATATATATATATATATATATATATATATATGCGTGTGTGCGTGTGTGCCTGTGTATGTGTGTATCTAATTCAGAGCTTGGGACTAGGAACCACAAGCTTCTGGGTTCGACATCGGCCCTCGACCACTCAGCGTATGAGTAGCACAGGGGGTCTGTGCGGTAAAGTAAGGAGCTGATGGTAGGTGTGACGCTCCCCCTCGGATACTAAAATAACCTCCTTGGTCTAGCGCTAGTGAAAAGAGAATAGACTCCCTCGCTGTCTAGCTGATACCGACAATAGGCCGACAATAGGACTTTACTTTACTCAGTAATGAAAATGAATGATCAAATTTTAAGTATTCAATAAGTTGTAAATCTTAATCTGTTTTGTTATGCAAATTCTATTATTATTATTATTATTATCATTATTATTATTATTATTATGTTTGTGTCGTAGCCGGTGGTTCACTGGAGGCTGACTGACAGCAAGTCTCCTCGGGTCTTCAGGATACTTCTGAGTATTCCTGCCCTCCCCAACAGTGTTGTAGTTTGGATGGTCTCGATTCTTCCTCTGATTTCCAATCCACCCAAATTATTTTCCAGTGCTTTGGGGACTGTTCCAAGGGTACTAATTACAATTGGTACGACCTTCACCTTCGTGTTCCAGAGTTTTCTCAATTCTCTAGGAAGTTACAAGTATTTGTCTATATTTTCGCTCTCTTTCATTTTCACTCGGTCGTTGGCCGGAATGGCAAAATCCACGAGATGACAGGTTCTCTTCTACTTGTCAATCAATACTCGATCCGATCTCCTGGCCAGGATTAAGTGATCTGTATTATTATTATTATTATTATTATTATTATTATTATACTTCTTGTGAGTATTTCATACCACCTCTAACTAGTAGTTTTTCACTGGAATTTGAGATACAGAAAGTCTCCCCAGATCTCTAGGAGTTTTTAAAAGTATCCTAGCCGATTTTAGCAGTGCTGTGGTCAAGATGTTCTCAATTTTTGCTCTGTTCACCTAGTCTATTTTCCAGGTTATTGAGCATTCTCCCAAGTGTTCCAATTACGATTGGTATCACTGTCACATTCATGTTCTACAACTTTTTCGGCTCTCTGGTAAGATCGACGAATTTGTAAAGTTTTTCATTTTTTCTTTTTTTTTCTTTTTTTTTTCATTTTTTTTTTTTTTTTTTTTTTTTCAATTTTTAAAATCATCTTTTTTTTTCAGTTCTTCGCCTTTGAATATAAGTTTTCACTGTGAGCAGCTTGAATGGTAAAATCCACTTGATGGAAAAAGTGCTGTTCCTCTTTTTGATTAACACAAAAGTCTGCTATTACGGATGCCGACTACGCAAATGATCTAGCGTTTCTTGCAAACACACCCGTACAAGCAAAATCACTGCTACATACTCTGGAGAAGTCAGCAAGAAACATCAGCCTCGATGTGAACTCTGATAAAACAGAAGTGAGACATCACCACACTCGATGGCAAGCCCCTAAAATTAGTTGACCAGTTCAAGTACCTAGGTAGTAGTATCTCATCCACAGAAAGCGATCTTAATAAATATATAGGGAAGGCATGGACTGCTTTAGACAAATTATCAATCATATGGAAATATCATCCCAATGATAAGTTTAAGCGACAATTCTTCCAAGCCGAAATTGAAGAATAAAGCATGCTGGACACTGCTGTAAAAGCAAGGACGAACTCATTAGTGACGTTCTTCTAGGGAAACCTACACATGGACACGCCAGTGTGGGCCGCCCAGTAAGGACCTACATCGATCTGCTCTGCTTGGATTCTGGATGTTGTGTAGTGGGGCAATTACAGAGAGGGATCGTTGGCGAGAGACTGTCATGGGTATATGTGCAGTTATATATATATATATATATATATGTGTGTGTGTGTGTGTGTGTGTGTGTGTGTGTGTGTGTGTGTTAAATCCTACTTAACGGACATAAATTCCTACATCGTATGTCACCCCGCCGAAAAAGAAATACTAAAAATCAAGGAATTAACCGAATTCAATGAAATTTTCAATGTTAATAGATTAATAATTAAAATTAATGAAAATTGTAAGAGTTTTCAAATGAAATAACTAGTGCTACACAAACCAACGTATTAGATAAATCCAGTGGTGCTTAGTGCATCCTGAGACGCACATATTTGATGTGAAGGAATCCCCAGGAAAATTTATGGGTCCCAACTAAATCTTCTTAATAGATCGTAGGATTTTTATTTTTCTGGAGAAACAACTAAAACCGTCTAACTCCTACCTTGTAACCTATGCTGTGTAATTCTTTTCTAAGAAACTATTGAAATGGATTTACAGTTATATATATATATATATATATATATAAAAGGAAGGAAAAACTCAACACTGTTATTCCATAATAAATTAATTTCGACCGAAATTGGGGCCTTTATAAATTTAAGTTGATTTAAGAAAGCTCCCCAAATTATGGAATAACGGTGTTGAGTTTTTCCTTCTTTTTAAAGATAAATATTGCATATAATCTAAAAAGATTATTATACAATGAGCTCACTGTAGTGATTTAAAGATTCACTGTATTTGTACATACTGGATCATACTATAATAATACAGTGTGACTTAGAAATCACATATAGAATCATCCCTTACTACCAAGTTTTGGATACCTGACATCTATCTATCTATCTATCTATCTATCTATCTATCTATATATATATATATATATATATATATATATATATATATATATATATATAGTACTGTTCAAAATAAGAGAACGATTTCAAATGTAATTATTATTAATAGTAATTGGCATAGGATATTGAAATTTATAGAAATGTCAGCTCTTGGTATATAAGCCATGTACGCAAAATCCTTTATCGAAATATATGGGCAAAAAAAGAGAACAATTTTGTTTTTGTCACGTTCTAGAACTTTCTCTGGGGCATAAGGCAATGTTGACCTCATTAATCGATAAGTAACAATGTTTTCAGTGTTGTATCAATTGCTAGACACGCCGGAACAAGTCAAAATGAATACGGCCCTTCAATAAGAAAAAGTAAGAAGTCCGATGACATGCCTTTCCCGGCATTTTTAAGAAAATTTGAATGGTCCAAGAGGGTAATTTCCTATGTAATTGTAGGACGAAAATAAAAATAAAAAATTTTCTTTAAAAAACAAAACTGGTCAGACATGTAAGACTACAGGGAGTACAGACAAATTGGGAGACGTGATAGATAGGATTTTATTCAGCGAAGAAGAACAGCTGTATGGATACTTCAAGCGACAAACTAATGAAATTGCACATGAAGTGACTTGGACATACTACAAAAAGGAAACCTAAAGAAATGAAATCAATGAGAGGGAATCGAATAAGGCCCGGATGTTGAAACACACCTGGATTTACTGAAAGCGCCTTCAACAAATCTCAAAGAAGAAGTCAAGCAGGTTTGGTTTGGTTTGGTTTGGTTTGTTATGTTTCACGGCACGTAAACCTCAGTGGGTCATCTGATGCCGATAAAGTTTTGAAATAAAGTAATTCTTAATGGATACTCAATATTTTTAAATAATTTTTTCTATTTAACCGATAGATGGGACCCTAACAGGTACTACCAGTCCGGCTCAGAGTTGACCAGGGAGCAATGGTGATGAACGGGTGCCCCACATTCCCCAAACCTCCAGAACTGGAACCTCACCAACAGATAGATTGTAACGTCATTCCCAGGACGTGTAGACCCTCAAACACCGCCTTCTAGCACCCATATGATAAAAAAGGGTTGGGGTTTGTCATAAGGGCAATAGGGTTGAGGCAATCATATAGGTGCTAGGGCTTGACATGACCAGCCGATTGATCAGGGGGCCTCTCTGACCGCCCGTCTAGCCTAAGTAAGTACCAAAGTGGAGTATTGCAAGTCATGGCCGATTTTAGCAGTGCTGTGGTCAAGATGTTCTCATTTTTTGTGTTCACCTAGTCTATTTTTCAGGTTATTGAGCATTGTTCCAAGTGTTCCAATTACTATTGGTATCACTGTCACCTTCATGTTCTACAACTTTTTTCAGCTCTCTGGTAAGATCAAGGTATTTGTAAAGTTTTTCACTTTTTTTTTTTTTTTTTATTTTTAAAATCATCCTTTTTTTTTTCAGTTCTTCGCCTTTGAATATAAGTATTGTGGTCAGATAAAACAAAATTAACTTATTGATTGGTGTCACCTAAAAGAGTTTGGTGTCTAAAAAAAACTGGTTGGTATTAGCAATTTAGTGTGATGGTGTGGTGGTGGGGGGGCATGAGCTCAATTGACTCTGATCAGCTGCATTTATCGACGGAATTCTGAAGTTTTCAACAACATATTCAAAAAAAAAAGGGCTTTAAAATTTTCTAATAAGCTAGGTTCAAGTCTTTGATACTCAATTTCCCTCTTTTGAAACTAGTATTACACTTTTACTTATATAATCTCAAAAATGTCAATAGGATAAACTGGTTTTCTAAGAGAGTCAATAATTAGACATCTTCTCCAATTAGCCAAAGGTTCATTCAAATTCCTGTCAACCTTTTAGTAACCGTTATTTAAATTTAAACAATTCAACATTATTTTATCATGAAAATGTAATCTAATTCCAATCCCTAATTTTTACATTTCTAGAAAGATCAAATCCTGGAGACCACATTTGAAAAATAATAAAATCAACACCCGAAAAAAAGTTATTTAAAAATTTAAAAGTTATCTTCTTAAAACTCAAAAGATAATTTTTTTAGCGTTTTTTTTTTAAATTTTTTTTTTATTTGTAGTTATAAAAACAATATTTGTCTTTGAATTAATGTAAAAAAAAAGAATTTCCTCAGATTCAATTGGCCTATTTTAATTCACTTGAAGATTTAACAAATTAATCTTTCAAACATCGAACTAGTTAAAAGAAAAAAATAATTCTCATGTTGAGTTGTAAATTATGATTACGGGTTAGCTCAGTCGGTAGAGCGTTCGGATGGAAACCACAAGGTTCTTAGTTCGATACCGGTCCTGGTCAACTCAGCGTATGAGTAGTATAGGGACCCGTGCAGTAAATCAAGGAGTTGATGGTAAGTGTGGTGCTCCACCTCAGACGTAAAAATAATCTCCTTGGTCTAGCGTTAATGTAAAGGGGATAAACCCTCGCTATCTGGCTGGTAGCGACTTTAGGCCACACTAAAGTGTAAGAAGACACTAACTGTGTAAACAATAATACTTCCTGAGGATGGGGGTAAATTGATTCAATTTTGTAATATACTTTCCATTTTACTTTGTGTTTTGGCATCAGTTCTCCTTTTTGATGATGTTGGCAGCAACTGAAATAATTTGGAAAGCATTGTTAATTTCATAATGTTCAACAAAAAGTGTTTGAATTCCTCAGTGGTGGCAGCTTGATGGGTACAGTAGAAGAGACTTATAGATTTTTTTTTTTCAAAAGCGTAATCATACCGTTGGTCATCGTTAAAGACTCGCCACCCTCAATGCAAATCTAACCCCTGCTTGACTTCCGCCCTGTCGGCTGGGGCGTTAGAAATGCACCGACTGCACCTCTGCAGAGGGTAAGACTCCCGCAAATGGGGCCACCTGTTAGCCGTGGGTTGCGACCCGTGATGCTAAAGGATAGAACCCAGGTGGATGAGCAGTTCATGACTTTCATACCTCACTTTGGCCCTATCTTGGGCTAGACGAGCGGTCCGGAGAGGCCCCTCCCGATCAATCGGCTGGTCACGTCAAGCCCTAGCACCTATATGACCCCCCCCCCAAAAAAAAAGGCGCGTGGTCTAATGGTTAGAGTCGTAGGAAATGGACTCATCATCGCGAGTTCAATTCCTGGACGAAGCTGTTGGAATTTCACATGGCGCTAATACCCTTGGGAAAGGTATTAATCCAATTCTCCCTTCAGCTATGGCTAAATAGCATGGCAGACTGGATTCTTTAACCATGGATAGATAACCAGTCCAGGAGAAGGAAAACTCTGAATTCAAACTTGTTAAACTCCGCTTAAGAAATTGACCTTGTGTTGCATCCTGCTCGTGCGGTGGGGTTGGTAAATATCTATATGATTTTCCCGACCCTATTGCCCTTATGGCAAGCCCCAACCCCTTTTTATCATATGGGTGCTAGAAGGCGGTGATTGAGGGTCTACATGTCCTGGGAATGACGTTAAACTCTGAGGTTCCAGTTTTGGAGGTTTGGGGAATGTGGAGCACCCCTTCATCACCATTGCTCCCTGGTCCACTCTGACCCGGAGTGGTAGTACCTGTTAGGGACGCATCTATGGGTTAAATAGAAAAATGTATTCATAAAAATATTGAGTATCCATTAAGAATTATTTTATTTCAAAACTTTATCGGCATTAAATGACCCACTGAGGTTGATATGCCGTAAAACAAAACAAAATCAAACCAAACCAAATCTGCTTGACTTCTTCTTTGAGATTTGTTGAAGGCGCTTTCAGTGAATCCAGGTGTATTTCAACATCCGGGCCTTATTCGATTCCCTCTCATTCATTTTATTTCTTAATTTATCACTTTGTAGTGTTTCCAAGTCACCTTATGTGCAATTTCATTAGTTTGTCGCTTGAAGTATCCATACAGTTGTTTTTCTTCCTATTTTTTTCTAGTTTCTTTATTTGTTCTTCTAGTCTCTTTTTCCAACCAGATTTAGTCTCTCCTTTTCCTTTATGAGATACCAATTCTGTCACTTAGTTGGAGGCGCGTGGTTTAATGGTTAGAGTAAAGCATAAAACTAACCCCTAACAAACAACCGGATATTGACGGTGTAAATGAAAAACACGTCCTTTCTTAATCGAGATCAAAAAGGGGTGCCTAAAGGTAATATTGTCCAAGATTTTTAAACTAGTAGTATGAAATGAATTAAGAGGCCAGTAACTCTTTTCCCCCGTGGTCAGTCCCCGTCTATCAGTCCACTCCTTCACTGAAACTTATAACGAAAGACTAAAAACCAAGAGTAGAAATCTGCGATAAAAAAAGGAGCAATAAAATATTTAAATCGGTCGAATTATTGATCAACCTGTTGAGGTTTTGAATAGACTAAGTAGTAATAGTATTTTTGGCAGCAACTTACACACATATCTCGCATGATGATTTGAGAGCAAAAGCAAATTTCAAATCTTAACACGCAAAGGAAAATCGTTATTAAAACATCTTAGAACTGGTAAGTAATCAGTTAAGTCAATAAACACAAAATGGCCACTTACAAACGCCTCGAAGTAGTTGAATGAATTCCATAAGACAGGAGGAAATTAAATTAGAAATGAAAAAAAAAAAAAGAAAGTCATATCTCTGGAGAATAAGAAAATGTTTAAATATGACCTGATCGGTAGAAATCTAATAAAAGGAAAAATACATAAGTGGTATCAACGATGAGGTAATCAAATCTGACAAAAGAGGAATATCAGAAGTAGCAAGAAAGAAAATACAATACAAAAAAAAACAGAAAGAAAACAAACGTTTATCTTTGTAGAGAAAGAGATTATGAGATAATCCATTAAGAAGATTATTAAATGCCGTATTTGACGGCATATAGGACGCACTTTTTATCCAAAAATTTTGGCTCAAAAAATCACCCTGCGTCTTATACATTGTAGGTGAAGTTTGAGACCTCCCGTAGGCCTCGGCTAATCTTTCTCTATAATGCTCACTAACCCAGCTTACGCTCAGTACTTTTACCTACTTATGTATGCTTATTGCTTGCCTGTACTACAAAATTGCTTTTATACAGCTATGTTTCTGCTAGTGTAATGCACAGCTAGACTGTTTTCAACAATATATGCTTAAATACACTAAAAACAAATGAAAACTTTCAGAATAAAATATTAATGTAAATAAGCGTCTTATATATCGTAGGTGAAGTTTGATACCTCCCGTAGGCCTAGGCTAATCTTCTCTATGATGCTCACTAACCCAGCTTACGCTCAGTAATTTTACTTACTCTAAAATCCATGCATCCTTATTTTATTGCTGGCATTGTTATAATCAAGGTTAACAGTAGATTATTTTCAACAATATATGCTTAAATACACTAAAAACTTTTTTTCCTGAATCGGACCTGCTGAAATAAGGGTGCATCTTATATGCTCATACGTCTTATATGCCGTCAAATACGGTAGCTAAAATCTATTTCCAGTCTTTTCTTCTTTTTTTTTTGTTCTTTTGGTGCGTCTTTTCAGACGGGCACAGTACATTTGGGACATCTGACACGCTTCTTCTGAGCACCTTCGGGAATTTCTATGAATTAGGTTTGGTTTGGTTTGTTTTGTTTTACGGCATATCAACCTCAGTGGGTCATTTAATGCCGACTAAGTTTTGAAATAAATTTATTCTTAATGGATATTCAATTTTTTTTTATAAACACATTTTCCTATCTAACCCATAGATAGGACCCTAACAGGTACTACCACTCCGGGTCAGATTGGACCTGGGAGCAATGGTGATAAAGGGGTGCTCCATATTCCCAAGACCTCCACAACTGGAACCTCACCATCATCTACCGCCTTCTAGCACCCATATGATAAAAATGGTTGGGGATTGCCATAAGGGCAATAGGGTTGGGGCAATCGTATACGTGCTAGGGCTTGACATGCCCAGCCGATTGATAGGAGAGGGTCTCTCCGACCGCCCATTTAGCCTAAGTAAGGGCCAAAGTGGAGTGTTGCATGTCATGGACTGCTCAGCCACCTGAGTTTCATCCTTAAGCATCACGGATGCCACCAACGGTCAACAGGTGGCCCCATTGGGGGAATCTTACCCCTCTGCAGAGGTGCAGTCGGCGTATTCTATCTAAAGGCCTAAAGTCGGTATCAGCCAGACATCAAGGGAGTCTATCCCCTTTACGCTAGCGCTAGACCAAGAATATTGTTTTTGCGTCTGAGGTGGAGCGCTACACCTACCATCAGCTCCTTATTTTACCGCACAGATCCCTGTGCTACTCATACGCTGAGTTGGCGAGGGCCGGTATCGAACTAGGAACCTTGTGGTTTCTAGCTGAACGCTCTATCGACTGGGCTAATCCGGCCCTCTTACTGTAGGAGGTACCTTGAAAATCAAACCTACTGCTCTTTATTTAAAAATAAATGCATTGCTACCAGTAGAGACCAATTTGAATAGAACCTTGTACATAAAGAGTTATTTATGTGTGTAGATAAAGTCAGTGGAGTGTCCTATTGTTGGTATTAGCCGAACAGCGAGGAAATCTATTTTACAAAATAAACTTTCAACAATCATTTCTATCAATAATTTCCCTTTTTTTTTGTAATCTCACTTTCGTTTTCTTTATTTTTCCCCATTAAAAAAATAAAGGTAGATGTGTTAAATGGTTTGCATAATTATTTTAGTTTCTACGGAGAATCATTATATATACTAGAAAAATAAAAAAACACCCTCCAGGCAATGTAAAAGTAGATTTTTGAAACATATTGCCTGAGGGGTGGGAGTAAAAAATTCAATGTCAGCGAGTTTGTACCCTAAGTAAGTAAAATCATCAAATTCATTAAAGGATTAAAAAAATAAAACAATTTGAAATGTAAACTTTAAATATGTATTAAAATAAAACAAACTATCATCACCTTCCTTAAACCAACAAATACCCTGGAGATGATCTAATTAATAGATCGAAACACTGCAGCGTCGGCCAATAAAATTACCACTCAACTTATTTAAACCTATGTTTTTTCAATTTTCTTAATATAAAACAAACTATATATAGATATATAATACCAGTCATGTATTTATTAAAACTTGTTTTAAAAAAACAATGAGGACTGTCTAATGTTGCATGTTCAAATTTTGAGTGTATTTATTCTATGTTATGACGATTTTGGGTAATGTGACGTAAGCAGTGACGTAGTTTTTGTTACAGACAAAAACCGGAAGGGAATCTCCATTATTAATAGATACTCAGTGAAACGTTGTTTTTTGTCGGGCTTTTGTTACATTACCAAAATTCTACATCAAAAAGAATACGTTTACTCTTTAAATCACTGAACCATTAACCAGAAAGCGGTGTGTGTGAGTGGTTTTTAGAAGAATACGTGTGGTTGTATTAAATACGAACGATAGAAAAGTGAACGAGGGCCTTTAAAGATACTAGCAACAGAAAACATCCTCCGGGCGTCGTAAAAGTTAATTTTTGAAAGATATTGCCTGAGAGGGTGAGAGGTCAAAATTCAATGTCAAAGGGTTTGTATCATAAGTAAGACAAATCCTCATATTTATTAAAGGAGTAAAAAACAAAAAAAAACAATTTGAAATGAAAACTGAGCCCCGTCCCTCTCAAATAAAATGTTGCAAGCATGTAATAATTAAATGATTATTTTGAATATTTTCCACATCAATTTTACACAAAATCGTAGGTATTTATTTATTTGTAAACTTTTTAGTTAACTTCTTGTTACTGTAGAAAAAGAAAAAAGAAAAAGAAAAGGGACGAGAGTAAAAAAAACAATTTTAAAATTGCCTACTCGTATATAGCATAAGAATATTGTGACGTAAGCTGTGACGTAGAGCTATGACGTAGTTTTTTGTTACAGACAGAAATACAGACAATCTCCATTATTAATAGATTTGCAATTCTTTTCATTCATAAGAAAAATGCCTCATGTTGAATTTATTCAAAAGGCTCAGCAAACCACGTGCAAACCAACCGACACACACAAACAAAAGCTCAACACTGAACATGCGTCCCGGTCAGACATGTCATCACAATGTGGACGTTTTGAATTGGGGGAGTGAGAATGTTTATAGTTACAATTTAAACAAAATTATTTTCAAACCCTTTCTTAAAGGTTGTTGACTGTCTGTCAAATTATTGAGTTGGTGATCACATGATGTTTCATCAGACATTTTGGAATCTTTAACTTATCTATTTAAATAGGGACAAGTAATAAACAAATCCCAACTGATTAGTATTATCTGCGTTATTCGGACTATTGTCCCCATCTTTATTGTTATTTGTACAACGTTTCGGCCGATATGCCCTCCGGCCTTCTTCAGGTATTTCTTGTCGGACTCGGGAACCTTCTTTTCGGACTCGGGAACTTTCTTGTCGTAGTCGGGAACCTTCTTGTCGTAATCGGGAGCCATCACGGAACTTTGAACCTAACCCTTTATTTAGTCCACGGGGGAATCCTGTTCTCATTCCGCTAACCATAGCTGAGGTAGGAGTTGTGTTAATTATTTTTCTATGTTACTGCTGTTGCTCAGGATTGAACCCGGAATCCAGAGATAACTGTCACATAGAACTCTCTTAATCTAACTACCTTATCCACTAGGCCATGTGTCCAATTCGATAATTAACACAACTCGGTTGGGATAATGAATCTTCTTGGATGAAAAAATATTTTTTCAAATATCGATTTCGGTTATTATATATTATTTTTGTCGTCGATTCCACTCCGTTTTTCATCATATTGGATATAAAATTCACTACTCAATTTTAAATATATTTGACGTTCAGGAATTACAATTTTGATGATCGTGGGATTTTTTTTATTCGAACCATCCAATTTTTATTTTATTTTGACTTCAAATCATTGGATTTATTCAGAAAAAAATATTTTCTTTTTTTTCGGTTTATTTTTGTTTTGTCGTAGGAAGTATTATTGAGCTTTTTTTCTGTTATGTTGAAAGGACTGATTAATTTTAACAGCATGTCAACCCATCTATGGTAATCCTGTGCCTAGTGGTTAGGGAATCATGTTCATATTTACATTAATCGTGAAGTTGTTTCTTTGTTTGATTTTTGTACATGAATAATTTTTAAATCTATTTCTCCCATAGATGAGACTAAAAATACCTATTTGACCAATAGATGAGACTGAAAATATCTATTTGACCCACAGATGAGATTAAAAAGATCTATTTTACCCATTGATGAGACTGAAAATATCTATTTGACCCATTGATGAGACTGAAAAGGTTTATTTGACCTATTGATGAGACTAAAAAGATCTACTTCAGCCACAGATGAGACTAAAAAGATGAGACTAAAAAGATCTATTTTACCCACAGATGAGACTAAAAAGATGAGACTAAAAAGATCTATTTGACCCACAGATCAGACTAAAACGATTTATTTGACCCATAGATGAGACTAAAAAGATCTATTTTACCCATTGATGAGACTAAAAAGTTCTATTTTACCCACAGATGAGACTAAAAAGATGAGACTAAAAAGATCTATTTGACCCACAGATCAGACTAAAACGATCTATTTGACCCACAGATCAGACTAAAACGATCTATTTGACCCATAGATCAGACTAAAAAGTACTACGACTCCTGATAAGAGTAAATATTTACACTCCCCAGAACTGGAGCCTCATCATCAGATGTAGTTTAGTGTCATGGCTAGGACACCCCTTTAAGGGGGTATTTTTCCACTGCAGTCGGCTTATTCTAATCCCCACATATAGAGCGTTAAGTTAGAAGTACCAGAGATAGGTTATGTCTATTAGAAATGTTGGGCTTTACAATGAAGTTGTTATGTTTCCTATATCAATTATTATCAAATGTAATTACTGGCTACGATACTTTTCAATTTCAGTGTTTTCATGCAGCTATGTATTTAGTTACTGTATTAGTTGGCTGTTTGCTTTATTGATTTTAACGGCATATCAACCTGTCTGAGGTTGCGTCATGCCTAACGGGTAGGAAGTAGGAAGGCCCACATAAAAATGTCCTTGTGTCATGCCCTCATAAGTGGGATGAGAGGCCAATGAAAAATGTCTAATATTCCTTCATCAATAATTATAACGAAGTAAATGTTTTTATAAACGTAGTTTTACCCAATGTTTTCTTTAAAAGCAGGGATGCTGATAGATTGTTAATTTGCTGCATCCTGGAACGCACGTATTTGCTTTGAATGAGTACCCGGGAAATTTAATGGGAACCAACTAAAGTTTCTTAATAAATTATAGGGTTTTTATTTATGATCTTGGTTGGTTGGTTGGTTGGTTGGTTTTTTGATTTTAACGGCATATCAACCCGTCTGCGGTTATGTCATGCCTAATGGTTAGGAAGTAGTATATGTTGTGTATTTATATCTATACTTTTTAGTAATTGGTTTTAACAATGTGTTAGCACCATTGGGGATCATATTGTATGGTATTGATTAAGTTCATTTCTATATTCTATGATATAGTTTTATTTCCCTAAAAAAGGACAGAATGTTCTCCATGTTGACATTTTCAATTAGATCTTTCATATTGTTTGCATTGAAATAACAGTTTCTGATGTGAGTAAAAAAACTGCATTCTATGAATAAGTGTTTAACAGTCAAAGGTGTTTGACATGTTTCACATTGTGGTTGTTGCTCTTGTTTGAGTGTATTGGAGTGCGTTAGTCTTGTGTGACCAGTGCGCAATCGGGACACAATGACTTGTTCCTTCCTAGACATTTGTTAATCTCTTACATTAAAATTCATATATCGTTGTTTTCCAGTTAGCCATTTTAACAAGATTCTCAGAATACAGTCGCTATT
>CM042148.1:17086349-17178849 GCA_023376005.1 Doryteuthis pealeii
AGTAATAGGTAACCTTATTCTAAATAACCTAAGTAATATGTAATAGGTAACCTTATTTAAAATAACCTAAGTAATAAGTAATAGGTAACCTTATTCTAAATAGTCTAAATAATAAGTAATAGTTGACCTTATTCTAAATAATTTAAGTAATAAGTAATAGGTAACCTTATTCAAAATAACTTGCTTCTCTACGGTCCCATGAAAGAGGGTTTGAGAGGCAAGCATTATTCCAGTGTTGAGGAAATCAAATCTGTAGTAAAGAGGTGGCTCAAAGAACAGTCTAGAGAATTTTACGTGGCAGGGATACATGCTCTCATTCGAAGGTGGAACATTGCAATTGAGAGAAACGGTGACTATGTGGAGAATTGGGGATGTGATCTACAGAGGACCAGCTTCATTTTGATATATGATGGCACTACATATTGACTCACCCTCGTAGATCTCAGAATCGTGTAATTTCCCCTTTGACATTATATATAAATGTATTTCTTATAGAAGTGTACTTCTTGAAAATGTTAAATAAATATTTCTTTCATTTCAGGTTATTTAACTATTTTTAAGTATATCATCCAAATCGTTGTGTTTTCTGTGGAAACGGTAAAATTGTAGACAAAAATATGATTGAAATAAAACTCTGTGTGTTGCATACCTCTTCTTCTTCACTTACTTGGACATCTATTCTTCTGCTGACCGTCTTGGTATGCTTCTGATCGTCTATGGTATTTCTTCATCTTGACTTGGTCCGGCATCTTCTAAGATCTTGCGTCTGGAGTTGACTTGGGGATTTCGGTCTAGTTTTCTGTTAGGGATTTCTCGTTATCAGAAGCCCTGTGTCATTGTTAGTTTTTAGATAATAAACACAAGACTTCGATTTACTTTGATGTTACTTTATTTGGTAAATCCCCAACCCAGACATCTGCTAACTAACATAGCGCGCGTGAGTTCCAGTTTAGACAGAGCATAAAATGGCCGACCGCTCTGCCTGACGTCCAACTGCAAACTGGGGACTCTGAAAAAGGTCCCACGTGACTTCACATATTTGGCGGGCTTCTGTAATTTTGCATGGAAGGACCCGGCCATGATATGAAAAGGGCCATCCCCTCAGAATTACAGGGGATTGACAATAATCTTATGCAACCGCATAGATTATGTAACGTGGTACTGTTAAATATCTGTCTTTAAATGTTCCTGTGTTGGTAATTATAAGTAAAAGTAAAGTCGTCGGAGTTGCCTAAAGTCGGTATCAGCCATACAGCGAGGGAGTCTATCCCCTTTTCACTAGCGCTAGACCAAGGAGATTATTTGGGCGTCTGAGGTGGAGCGCCGCACCTACCATCAGCTCCTTACTTTACCGCACACATCCATGTGCTACTCATACGCTAAGTTGGTGAGGGCCGGTATCGAACTAGGAACCTTGCGGTTTCTAGCCGAACGCTCTACCGACTGAGCTATCCCCACCGGTCCCATTGGTAATTATACCTGTCCTAAACAAAATGGCATTACTTTTTGACTTACCCTCGTACATTATGCTGTTGTATTTTCTTTTTTCTTTTTTAACTACAAAAACTTCACTCTCCTGTTCAAAAATGATTTTTTTTAAATTTGACGTATGCATGTTTTATTTGTATTTCCTGCTTTCTATGTGCATGGCAAAATACAGAGCAAACGTAGTTCTTCTTCTTCTTCTTCTTCTTCTTCTTCTTCTTCTTCTTCTTCTTCTTCTTTCTTTTCTTTATTCTTCTTTCTTCTTTTTCTTCTTCTTCTTCTTCTTCTTCTTTTCTTTTTTCTTCTTCTTTTCTTTTTCTTTATACTTTATTTCTTCTTCTTCTTCTTTTTCTTTATACTTTATTTATTCTTCTTCTTCTTCTTTTTCTTTATACTTTATTTATTCTTCTTCTTCTTTCTCTTCTTTCTCTTCTTCTTTCACTTCTTCTTTTTTCTTCTTCTTCTTCTTTCTCTTCTTCTTCTTCTTTCTCTTCTTCTTTCTCTTCTTCTTCTTCTTCTTCTTCGTCGTCGTCGGGGCAACCTAATGTCGGTATAACGTTGGTGCAAAGTTATACATACTTTAGATACAAATAACTCCGACGAAGGTTAATAGACAAACATTTAATATACACAGCACAGGGATAACAGTTGGTACAACGTTCATAGTAAAGAGTACATATAAAAAGGGGTACACAAATACAGATAAAACACATTCATGAATGATACAGATATACATATATGAGTACAGACATGAGACTAGGAATAGTCCATGCTGTGAAGACTTACAGTAATGTAAGGGGGGCGGAGCCCCAACGAGAGTGTTTAGATAAATCTACCCCATGTGGCTCGTTGCTGCTAAAACAGGAAAAGAGAACGAAAGTGTTTGAAACCGGCACTTAAATACTATATGGTGCCCTAGCGGGCACCCTGCAAACTAAAAGGGGCAGACAACTCCACCGGGCGAATACAAACTAACGCTACATCGGTATCATCCAGACAGCGAAGGAGTATATCCACCTTTCACTAGCGCTAGACCAAGGAGATTATTTTACCGTCTGAGGTGGAGCGCCACACCTACCACCAGCTCCTCACTTTACCGTACAGATCTCTGTGCTATTCATGGTTAAACTAGGTCAAATACACGTATACACCGGACAAAAGTTCAACATTTCTTGGTCATTTTAATCTTTGTTTTCGATAAGAATTTTTTTACCAAATGGTCATAAAATGTTGTTTGGTTTTTGTAACACCTGACCTGACCTCATGGATGTCTGTGTACAAAATAAATTGAAATAAAAGGATGTTTGAAAGAAAGTTATGTATGGAAAAACATTTGGATCGTACTAGTCACTAGTATGATCCATTTTTCTTTTCACAGACTGATCATATCCCAGCATTTTTTAACTTTTGACAAACATCCTTTTATTTCAATTTACTTTGTACCAACCATGAATTATTGAGTTAGTGGTAATTTCCCCAAAATGGGTCCTAAAATGCCATTGTTTGGTTTGGTTTAATGGTATATCATCCCTGTGGGTTATTTAATGCTAACTCTTTATAATATATATATATATATATATATATATATATATATATATATATATATACAACTCTCATGAACCCTCCCTCACATATATAAAAGCATTAAAAAAATAACCCACCTCATAGAGGTTCTTCAGGGAACAAATGGACTTGCTACTACTAACACACTCTACCGGATTTTAATATCATGTCAAACCCGCATAAACACTTCAATTTTTATAGTTCTTCTATAATGCTCCCTTTCAACAAATCTATAAACAATTTCTTCAAATAAGAAATTTTCTCCTGACGATGACCTAAGGTCGAAACTAGTTGAGAATAAACAACATACAAGAAATATTCCTGCTTGTCTTATTACTTTTTGTTCATACTATATATATATATATATATATATATTATATATATATATATAAAATCATTTAACAGAAAATAAATTTACCAGTTATTTGAAATATAATTTGAGTAACACGATTCAACATTTTTGTCTGTAGTGTTTAATCCTACCTAAGCAATAATGCTACGCAATTGTATCAAATTCTCAGCTTGAAGAATTATATAAATTTTAAAAATATATATATATATATATATATATATATATATATATATATATATATATACCAGGAGGGTCGCACCAACCGAAAGTAATCGATTAACACTATAACAGTTGTCCAAAAGAATATATTATATATATAATATATATATATTATATATATATATATATATATATATATATATAAACCAGTAGTGCTCATACCTAAGTAGAGCAAATAATAAAGTTAATCTTACTGAGTCAGATATACCGACTAATAGTTTCGCTTAATAGCTCACCAGGGCAATAATCTTATACTGATGAGCTACTAAAAAACTATTAGTAGGTATATCTGAATCATTAGGATTAACTTTACAATATATATATATATATATATATATATATTATATATATATATATATTTGTGTGTGTGTGTGTGTGTGTGTGTGTGTGTGTGTGTGTGTGTGTGTGTGTGTGTGATTTTACAAAGATAAAGTATTTGATTTTTGATTTTTTATTTTGTCTATGTGTATTTATTGCAAGTTAGGAAATTTAAATTCTGTACCATTAGTTATAGTTATAAAGCCTGGTTAGCTCAGTTGGTAGAGCGTTCGTCTAGAAGCCACAAGGTTCCTAGTTCGATACCGGCCCTCGCCAATTCAGCGTATGAGTAGCACAGGGATCTGTGCGGTAAAGTGAGGAGCTGATGGTAGATGTGGTGCTCCACCTCAGACGCAAAAACAATCTCCTTGGTCTAACGCTAGTGAAAAAGGGATTGGATTCCCTCGCTGATTGGCTGATACCAACGTTAAGGCCACCCCGACGACTTTTTACTTTACCATTAGTTACGTCTTGCAGCAACATGTCTTCTCAATTGCCATTGTTTATTTTAGAGACCTCTCTCGATGAGAACGCATCCTTTAATATGGATAACAATAAGCTTTTAAGTTTAAACATTTCTCCTGCCCTGTCGGCTGGGGCGTTAGAATGCACCGACTGCACCTCTGCAGAGGGGTAAGACTCCCCCAATGAAGCCACCTGTTGGCCGTGGGTGGCGACCTGTGATGCTTAAGGATAGAACTCAGGTGGCTGAGCAGTCCATGACTTGCAATATTCCACTTTGGTCCTATCTTGAGCTAGACGGGCGGTCGGAGATGCCCCCTCCGATCAATCGGCTGGTCACGTCAAGCCCTAGCACCTATATGATTTTCCCAACCCTATTGCTCTTATGGCAACCCCCAACCCCTTTTTATCATATGGGTGCTAGAAGGCGGTGACTGAGGGTCTTCATGTCCTAGGAATGACGTTAAACTCTATCTGATGGTGAGGTTCCAGTTCTGGAGATTTGGGGAATTTGGAGCACCCCTTCATCACCATTGCTCCCTAGTCCACTCTGACCCGGAGTGGCTGTACCTGTTAGGGTCCCATCTATGGGTTAAATAGAAAAATGTATTTATAACGAATTGTATTATCCATTAAGAATTGATTTATTTCAAAACTTTATCGGCATTAAATGACCCACCGAGGTTGATATGCCGTAAAAGAACAAACTAAACCAAACCATAAACATTTCTCGTGGTCAGATAAGTATACATATCATTTTTTAGTAGCTTTGCATCCAACTGTTTGGCTGTTAGACAAACAAATTCATCGCGACTATCAACACAGATTTAGGCATACCTAATGATTATGACAATAGTGTAGAAATCATATTAGTGCAGCTGATGGCCTTGAGAGTGAGTGACAATGCTTGACCTCACTCTGACCTTGCCTTGCGGATAGACCGTGAGAAACGGAACCCCGATAGAAGCCCCTTCCGGTTTAAGGGGTAAGCAACTCAGTTACAGTTAGAACTTAGAAGCGAAGCTAGCAAGATGTGAGTCTCACTGCGCAGGTGTCTGGTCCGGGGGTCTACGAATAAAGTATCATCATCGTAAATCGAAGTCTTGTGGTTATTATTAAAAGCTAACAATGACACAGGGCTTCTGATAACAAGAAATTCCTAGCAACGGAAACCAGACCCGGAATCCTCAATAGAAGACCAGACGAGACCTTAGAAGATATGCCAGACCAAGATAGAAGATAGACGATCAGAAGCCGGACAGAAGAATAGACGACAGAGTGAGAAGTAAGAGAAGTATATAACAGATAGATATTTAGTGCCGGTAAAGAAGGGTATGCAACACATTCGCTTGAAGAAACTCTTTCCTATACGTATTTGTATTAATGGAAAAAAAGATCCACAAAATATGCTTGAAGCAAGATAGTTTCGTTGCTAGATCTGTGCATGTACTAAATATACATTTGCAAATACATTCGCTTTGCACACTTAAAACATCAAACGTATACAACATTTAGTTACAAATGAGAATTTCTGCATGTGCAGACGCACACGTTAACACTCACTGATATGTTTCACTCGTTCATAATTGCTAGAATTGAAATTCAGATTATTAAAGTGCAAATGATATGCAGACGTGTGTAAAGAAAAGGAAAAATAGAGAAAGAGGAATGTTGTTTTTTGAAAAAAAAAATGTGGAGAGTTTTGTCAAAATGTATAAAGTTGCAATCCATCAAAATGTAAAGTAGATTCAATGGAAAATGGCTGCTTTAGAGAATTAATCGCTTTTCGGAAGAAGAAGAAGAAGAAGAAGAAGAAGAAGAAGAAGAAGAAGAAGAAGAAGGTGGGATGTGTGTGAGAAGAAGAAGAAGAGAAGAAGAAAAGAAGAAGAAGAAGAAGAAGAGAAGAAGAAGAAGAAGAAGAAGAAGAAGAAGAAGAAGAAGAGGTGGAAGAAGAAGAGAAGAAGAAGAAGAAAGAAGAAGAAGTGGAAGAAGAAGAAGAAGAAGAAGAAGAAGAGAAGAAGAAGAGGTGGATGTGGAAGAAGAAGAAGAAGAAGAAGAAGAAGAAGAAGAAGAAGAGAAAGGTGGATGTGGAAGAGAAGAAGAAGAAGAAGAAGAAGAAGAAGAAGAAGAGAGAGAAGAGAAGAAGAAGAAGAAGAAGAAGAAGAAGAAGAAGAAGAAGAAGAAGAAGAAGAAGAAGAAGAAGAAGAAGAAGAAGAAGAAGAAGAAGAAGAGAAGAAAGAAGAGAGTGGAGAAGAAGAAGAAGAAGAAGAAGAAGGAAGAAGAAAGAGAAGAAGAAGAAGAAGAAGAAGAAAAGAAGAAGAAGAGAAGAAGAGAAGAAGAAGAAGAAGAAGAGAAGAAGAAGAAGAAGAAGAAGGGGTGGATGTAGAAGAAGAAGAAGAAGAAGAAGAAGAAGAAGAAGAAGAAGAAGAAGAAGAAGAAAAAAATGTCGTACATTAAAATAATGAAAAATATTAAGTTGCGAGCAACGTAACTAAAACAAAAAGATTTTTTAAAAACTAAATAATAAAAATAAATAATAAAAATGAATAAATAAATAAATAAATTAAATAAAACGGAAAAAAATTGTAAAGAAGAAATAGATAATACATTTTCGATCGATAAAAAAAAATCCAAAAAAAGAGTAACATCGAGTTGAAATAAATAGATTCAGAGTGAAGGAAAACTCAATAAAAATATTAACCTAAAAGAAATTATGAAAAGAGAAAACAAAGAAAACTAAACATAATGTACAAGTTAGAAATGGAAAGAAATCGTTAAATAACGAAGCAATAAGTAATGAATATTGAAAAAAAGTGAAAGAAAAAATAAACATCTAAGCACTAGAGTGGAATAAATAAAGGAAATTGAGTGAAGTGCCGTGATAAATAAAAATAAAAAATAAAAAGGGGAAATGAATAAAAGTGTAGACAACAGGAAGAAGGAAATTGAGAGAAGAAAGTGAACTAGATAAAGATAAACAGTCAATTATGACAGAAAGAATAGTTGAATTAACAAATTATATAAAAGAAAAATTGAATTATTTGCGAAATCAAAACTCCATGAGAGTAAAAATGTATGTTGGGTCAGGTAGAAAATCAAATTAAGCAAAAGAAATGCCAAAAGGAAAGGGGAAGTCATAAAGTTGCCAATTGAATAAGAAAATAAACCAAGGGAAATCTGAAAAGAAAGAAAGAAAGAAAGAAAGAAAGAAAGAAGAAAGAGTCCACATTTAAAATGATGAGAAGAAAACTCCTAGCATGAGTAATTCTAATACAAAAGACACTGAACTGGGAAGTTTTTTTTAAAATGTGTAAAATAAATCGAATTAATTTTATTAAAGAAAAAAAAATTCAACAAAAAAAAAAAAAAAAAAAACCCCAGCAAGGACAAAGAAAAAATTAATAAGAATATGTTGAATTAGAAATCGAATTATACAAATATAATAATCATATAAAATCAAAAAAAACAATACCTAAAATCAGAAAGAAATAAA
Source organism: Doryteuthis pealeii (assembly GCA_023376005.1). NCBI lineage: Eukaryota > Metazoa > Mollusca > Cephalopoda > Myopsida > Loliginidae > Doryteuthis > Doryteuthis pealeii. Next base: position 17,094,242 of record CM042148.1, read on the forward strand.
AGGTTAAATATCGGTTGTCGAAGCTCGAGATATAAAAACAAACATATTAAAACTGCTAGAACTGTGGGGGTGGGGAGCTTGAGGGAAAGAAAAAAAAGATCTGAAAAGTGATCTTAAAATATTATTTATGTTGAAATGCAATCAATATTGTATGTTATGAGTGGGTATTTGCCTCATACCTCACTTGTATGGGCTGGGCACAAGGCCTTGTTTTAACGGGGGCCCACCCACAAGCCGAAGCTCATGGGTGGGAAAGAACAGAAATTGCGTCGATCGCTTCGGCATTTCCCCTCAGGGGGGCGCCTCAGGCGCTGGGCAATAAACCCAGCCCTGTCCCTTTAAGTCAAGAGCGCAGGTATTGCCTGGTGAGATAGCCCCCTGGGATCGACGCTGTTAATTCAACACTCCGGTCCAGTGGCCGAAACGCACCGGACCTCCTACACGAAGGACGGGTTGGAGTGTGTTATGATTGTCCGGACAACATTTTAACCCTTAAAATGCAATAGCATTAATGATGCCACGAAATAAACACGAGAATCAATGGAATTAAATTTATAAGAAATCTTTCGATTTTATATAGAGTATATAAGTAAAGTAAAGTAAAGCCGTCGGGGAGGCCTATGGTCGGTATCAGCCAATCGGCGAGAGAGTCTATCCCCTTTACACTAGCGGTAGACCAAGGAAATTATTTTTTAGTGTCTGAGATGTACCGCCACACCTACCACCAGCTCCTTAATTAACCACACAGATCCCTGTGCTACTTCATACGCTGAGTTAGCCAGGGCTGGTATCGAACTAGGAACCTTGTGGTTTCTATCCGAACGCTCTACCGACTGAGCTATCCTGTAATTATAATTCACAACTCAACATGAGAATTATTTTTTTCTTTTAACTAGTTCGATGCTTGAAAGATTAATTTGTTAAATTTTTAAGTGAATAAAAATAGGCCAATTGAATTTGGGGAAATATTTTTTTTACATTAATTCAAAGGCAAATATTGTTTTTAAAATTAATAAAAAAGGAAAAAAAAAAAGAAGAAAAAAACGCTACAAAAATTATCTTTTGCGTTTTAAGAAGATAACTTTAAATTTTTAAATAACTTTTTACGGGTGTTGATTTTATTATTTTTCAAATGTGGTCTCCAGAATTTGATCTTTCTAGAAATGTAAAAATTAGGGATTGGAATTAGATTAAATTTTCATGATAAAATAATGTTGAATTGTTTAAATTTAAATAACGTTTACTAAAAGGTTGACAGGAGTTTGGATGAACCTTTGGCTAATTGGAGAAGATGTCTAATTATTGAGTCTCTTAGAAAACCAGTTTATCCAATTGAAATTTTTGAGATTATATAAGTAAAAGTGTAATACTAGTTTCAAAAGAGGGAAATTGAGTACCAAAGACTTGAACCTAGCTTATTAGAAAATTCTAAAGCCTTTTTCTTTACCAATTATATATATATATATATATATATATATATATATATATATATATATATATATATATATATATCAGTCATGCGTTTCGAAGTTTACTTCTCATTAGTACGGCTCGACTTTTTAACAGCTACCTCTAACTGTCAAGCTACTTACCCTTATGGATACTAGCAAATATATGCACCCTCCGGGTGCAAGTATTTAAGTTTTAATGTAATAATATATTACATTAAATAAGAAAGGCTAATGAAACTAAATAAGAATGCAGATAAAAAGATTTAAAACAGAGGGGGGTATAACCGAAAAATAGAACAACTGGAACTTACTATTCCATCACTCTCGTCTTTCATTGCTATTTTTTCTAATTTAAGTATTTAGTTAAAAGAGGAAGTGAAGAATAAAATGACAGTTATTTTTTCTTGTTAACGGATTTCATTTAAGATTCATTGAAGAAATGTTTGCTTATATTCATTATAATAAAACCAAACAATTAGAAATCCATAATACTGAGCACATATTTATTAAAATCACATCTTTAATATCAATATGCAAATTAGCCTTCCCGTTCACACTGTAAACCGTTATTTTGTTGTATATATAAATATAATTGCGTGTTGTTAGTATGTAGATTTGGTCTACAGTGGCCTCGGCCTCTGGACCATTGATACAATTAACGGCGTCGATCCCAGGGGGCCATCCCCCCAGGCAACACCTGCCCCCTTGATTTAAAGGGGCAGGGCTGGGTTTATTGCCCAGTGCCTGAGGCGCCCCCCTTGAGGGGGAATGCCGACGGGATCGACGCAATTTTTCACCTGCCACTCCATGAGCTTCGGTTTGTGGGTGGTCCCACGTTAATAGGGACTTTGTGCCTGACCCGTACAAGTGGGGTACGCGGTAAATACCATGTAGATTTGGTCTACAGTGGCCTCGGCCTCTGGACCATTGATACAATTAACGGCGTCGATCCCAGGGGGCCATCCCCCCAGGCAACACCTGCCCCCTCGATTTAAAGGGGCAGGGCTGGGTTTATTGCCCAGTGCCTGAGGCGCCCCCCTTGAGGGGGAATGCCGACGGGATCGACGCAATTTTTTCACCTGCCACTCCATGAGCTTCGGTTTGTGGGTGGTCCCACGTTAATAGGGACTTTGTGCCTGACCCGTACAAGTGGGGTACGCGGTAAATATCATGTAGATTTGGTCTACAGTGGCCTCGGCCTCTGGACCATTGATACAATTAACGGCGTCGATCCCAGGGGGCCATCCCCCCAGGCAACACCTGCCCCCTCGATTTAAAGGGGCAGGGCTGGGTTTATTGCCCAGTGCCTGAGGCGCCCCCCTTGAGGGGGAATGCCGACGGGATCGACGCAATTTTTCACCTGCCACTCCATGAGCTTCGGTTTGTGGGTGGTCCCACGTTAATAGGGACTTTGTGCTGACCCGTACAAGTGGGGTACGCGGTAAATATCATGTAGATTTGGTCTACAGTGGCCTCGGCCTCTGGACCATTGATACAATTAACGGCGTCGATCCCAGGGGGCCATCCCCCAGGCAACACCTGCCCCCTCGATTTAAAGGGGCAGGGCTGGGTTTATTGCCCAGTGCCTGAGGCGCCCCCTTGAGGGGGAATGCCGACGGGATCGACGCAATTTTTCACCTGCCACTCCATGAGCTTCGGTTTGTGGGTGGTCCCACGTTAATAGGGACTTTGTGCCTGACCCGTACAAGTGGGGTACGCGGTAAATATCATGTAGATTTGGTCTACAGTGGCCTCGGCCTCTGGACCATTGATACAATTAACGGCGTCGATCCCAGGGGGCCATCCCCCAGGCAACACCTGCCCCCTCGATTTAAAGGGGCAGGGCTGGGTTTATTGCCCAGTGCCTGAGGCGCCCCCTTGAGGGGGAATGCCGACGGGATCGACGCAATTTTTTCACCTGCCACTCCACGAGCTTCGGCCGTGGGTGGTCCCACGTTAATAGGGACTTTGTGCCTGACCCGTACATGTGGGGTACGCGGTAAATAAAAGATATGGTCAACAGTGGCTTCGGCCTCTGGACCATTGATATAATTAACGGCGTCGATCCCAGGGGGCCCATCCCCCCAGGCAACACCTGCCCCCTCGATTTAAAGGGGCAGGGCTGGGTTTATTGCCCAGTGCCTGAGGCGCCCCCTTGAGGGGGAATGCCGACGGGATCGACGCAATTTTTCACCTGCCACTCCATGAGCTTCGGCTTGTGGGTGGTCCCACGTTAATAGGGACTTTGTGCCTGACCCGTACAAGTGGGGTACGCGGTAAATATAATATCATGTAGATATGGTTAACAGTATTAATAATGTAAAACAATTTTATTAATAATTGAGGTTTAAATAAAAATAAAATCATTGAGAATGTGATATAAATAGCTAAGGGAATTGTGACTTGAGTAGGAATATAGTTTCGGTTACAGACAGAAAAACACACAATCTCCATTATAATAAGATATATATATATATATATATATATATATATATCTATATATATAATAAGTCATCTACAGACACGTGTTTCGGCGTTTCACGCCTCTTCAGTGTGGCTAGACACAACAACTACCTATGGCCAGGAGCGAACTCCGATTGACTTTTTTGCCAGCCCGATTTCTTAACCTTTCGGCAATCTTGACAGCTGCCGTAACGGGGTGGGGGGGGGGTTAAACTATTAGATATATACGTTTGTTTATATATTTTACGATCATCAGAGAGATCCAGTCTGTGAGCAGATGATCATTGCTTATATATATATATATATATATATATATATATATATAAAGAGAGAGAGAGACAGGCAGACAGACAGACAGACAGACAGACGTGTATAGTGCAAATCAACATTGGTGAGGTTGTTGGTTGGTTACTTGTTTTTTTTTGGGGGGGAGGTTGGGGGGTTACAGCATATCAACCATCTTTTGGGTCATTTAATGCTAAATCAAGTCATTTTGATAAACAAAGGACTCTGGTTGCTTACAGTACCTGCTTTGCCCAAGTGATCAACCCAATTAAGTACTGAACAGGCGCATTGCTGCTTAATCCCAATGATCTAGGAGGATCCAGTGCTTTCTTCAGTGCAACTTGACCATAATTTGGTTGTTGGGAAGCAAATCAACAATACAACAACCTGCTTAGAATGAATACAGAGAACTGATTGATGGAACCAATTTGATATTATTAGTATTTACAAAGTATTTGTACGTAAAATACATTATCATTTTGAAGTCATTAGATTTCTATATTATACGAAATTTGAAATTTCATATGAAAGAGTTATTTTATATATACTAGCAATAGAAAACACCATCCGGGCGTCGTAATGATGAATTTTTGAAAGACATTGCCTGAGTGGGTGGGAGGTAAAAATTCAATGTCAGAGGGTTTGTATCATAAGTAAGACAAATCCTCATATTTATTAAAGGAGTAAAAAAAAAACAATTTGAAATGAAAACTGAGCCCATCGTCCCTCTCAAATAAAATGTTGCGTGCATGTAATAATCAAACAATTATTTTGAATATTTTCCACATCAATTTGACAAAAAATCGTAGGTATTTATTTATTTGTAAACTTTTTAGTTAACTTCTTGTTACTGTAAAAAGGGGGGGGGGCGAGAGTAAAAAAAAAACAATTTTTAAAATTGCTTACTCAAATTTTGGGTGTATATAGCATAAGAATATTGTGACGTAAGCTGTGACGTAGAGCTATTACGTAGATTTTTGTTACAGACAGAAATACAGACAATCTCCATTATTAATAGAAGATTTACTTCAATAGAACTAATACATTTATAGATTATACAAAAAAGAAATGGGGTATTGAAAATACAGGGTGGACTAAAATGATGGGACACATTTTAATTACTATTTTCTCAGATTACAAAAGCGACTCAAAACGAGTACTAAATATATTTATTACATAACTGATATACAGGAGTTTTTCATGTGATCTAAGATTTGAATATTACATTAAGTTTTTATTACTTTCAGGTATTGATTTTGGTGATCCTTATAATGCCGTGGAGTCCAAAAGAAATTGCATACGTAGTTGAAGAATACTTCGCCAGCCAAAGATCCATCGTTGCAGCCCAAAGAAAATTCCAACAGCATTTTGGAAAGGCCGCACAATGACATTCGTAGAGAGATAACAGCTATTCCAGTTGATATGCTAAACAACACTTTACGTGATATGAGAAATCGAGCTCTCGAATGTTTTTGTCATGATGGTGACCATCTCAAGGACATAATATTAAAATCTTTGATCACATGTACAACTCCTGTGTACCAGTTATGTAATAAATATACTTAGTACTCTGTGTTGCTTTTGTAATCTGAGAAAATAGCATTTAAAATGTGTTTCATCATTATGGTCCACTCTCTATATATATATTTAACAACCCCTCCGCACGAGCAAGATGCAACACAAGGTCAATTTCTTAAGCGGAGTTTAACAGGTTTTAATTCAGAGTTTTCCTTCTCCTAGACTGGTTACCTAGCCATGGTTAAAGAGCCCAGTCTGCCCTGCTATTTACCCATAGCTGGAGGGAGAATTGGATTCATACCTTTTCCAAGGGTATTAGCGCCATGTGAAATGCAAACGGCTTCATCCAGGAATTGAACTCGGGTCGACAAGTCCATTTCCTACGACTCTAACCATTAGACCACGCGCCTCTATATATGGGACTGTGTACATAACAGTTTAGGTTTCTAGTATTTTGTGTTATGCATTATTATAATCTCACTATGCCAAAAGCATAAACATTTTAGGAAGCATCTGATGGGGAAACTCCAGTTCTGGAAATCTGAGGAGTGTAGAATACCTCTTCATTACTATTACTCCCAGGTCCACTCAGATCTGGAATGGTAATAGATCTATTTGAAAATTATTAGTATTGGATAGGAATGCTTCAAACTATATAACTGTGTGCAAAAATATCGTCATTATTGTTATAAACAGATGTTAAAAGGCTCGATAAAAATGTAATGGGGAATTGAAAATACAGGGTGGACCATAATGATGGGACACATTTTAAATGCTATTTTATTTAGGACAGTTTAAAATTGTTTTGAGAAAGTTCCGAGATAGCGGTGGAAAAAAGTTTGTCTAAAACCCTGCTTAGTTGGTTAAAAAGGACCATATGACTTTTAGGTACCCCTTTTTGACCTCGATTATGAAAGGACATGTTTTTCATTTACACCGTCAATATCCGGTTGTTTTAACAGACGAGTTTTAGATTTTTTTAAATTATAAAACTAACCCCTAACCATAACCCATAACCCTGACCTTAACCCTTAACAAACAACCGGATATTGACGGTGTAAATGAAAAACATGTCCTTTCTTAATCGATATCAAAAAGGGGTGCCTAAAGGTAATATGGTCCAAAATGTGACCCATCATTATGGTCCACTTTCTATATGGGACTGTGTACATAACGGTTTAGGTTTCTGTGTATATTGTGTTATGTATTATTTTAATCTCACTATGCCAAAAGCATAGACATTTTTAGGACGCATGTGCACATTCTTTTTGTCAATTATATTATAGTGATGAAATATCTATTAAAAGTAGCGTGTATTCAGCAATCATATCTCTCAATAAAAGAAATAACCAAAGACTTAGGCTTTAGTACTAATCAGCTCTTTAAAAACTTTGAAAATCTTACTATTGTAAGAAAGGTTCAAAGTTATATATATTGGATACATGACTCCGACGAAGGTTAACAGACAAAACATTTAATATAGTACAGCACATGGATATGACAAGATACAAAGTACATTGGTAAAACAAGTTACATGTAGACAGATAAATACACATTCATGAATGGTACAAGATATACAAAAGTACAGGCATGAGACTAGGGATAGTCCATGCTGTGAAGAACTTACAGTAATGTAAGTGGGGGCAAAAGCCCCAACAAGAAGGGATAGACAGTTTCTAGCCCATGTGTCTCGTGGTTACTGGAACAGGAAAAGAGACAGAAGGGTTTGAACCCGGCGCTTAAATACTCTAGCCCCTAGCGGGCACCAGCAAACTAAACGGGCAGACAACTCAACGGGAAGATAATCCGTACACTATTAATAGGCTTCACAGTATCCTTTTGTTTCTTTGTACACTTTTAATATTAATACCTGAGGAAGGTCGGAGGGCATATCGACCGAAACGTTGTACAGATAACAATGAAGATGAGGACAATCGTCAGATAATATTAACAATATTCATTTCTCTTAATTTTTTAGAAGAGGCTTGATAATTAGTATTATTTCGATTATTCGGACTATTGTCCTCATTTTTATTGTTATCTGTACAACGTTTCGGTCGATGTGCCCTCCGGCCTTCTTCAGGAATTTCTTGTCGGACTCGAGAGCTTTCTCGAACTTGGGAACCTTCTTTTCGAACTCGGGAACCTTCTTGTTGTAATCAGGAGCTATCACGGAACTTTGAACCCAACCCTTTATTCAACCCACGGAGGTATCCTGTTCTCATTCCGCTAATCATAGCAGGGGTACCAGTATTAAGCAGTGTTAATTATTATTCTATATTACTGCTGCCCCTGACCAGGATTTAACAATAAAGATGACGATAGTCCGAATAATCCAAATAATACTAACAATATTCATATTTCCTACTAACATGATTCGGATATTTTTATATACATACTAGAAAATATGTGACCCATCGAGTCACCCATTCAACTATGGGTAGATAATTGAGATTAGGGGAATGGGAGTTAGCAAAGCGAATAACAATTTTTTGTAATAAATACGGCCGGACTAAACCTTAAAATCATTTTGTTAGCTTTCTAAGAAAGGAAATGTTTGACCTCATTTAATCTACGGGTTTCTGGTAGTGAAATTTAACATAAATATACATTTCAAAATCTCTCTCTCTCTCTCTCTCTCTCTCTCTCTCTCTCTCTCTCTCTCTCTCTCTCTCTCTCTCTCTCTCTCTCTCTCTCTCCAGAGAAACTAACATTATATAACGAGGATGTGGTCAAGAGATACACAGAGGGGAAGAAAGAGATAGCCACAGAGTAAAGTAAGAGATTGGTCGTGTTTTTTTTTTTGTTTTTTTACTTAATAGCAAATTACGAGTAATTAGAACCAATTAAAACAGAATTTTTTCAAACATAATTTAATCCTAAAAGTAAGGAATAATTTAGTATAATTTTCGTGTCATTAAACTAAACAGTAAAAAAGCCTTTATAAAGCAAAAGTTGATTAACTCAGCTTTAGTATAATAATAATAGATACTTGAAGAAATAAACTGCTGAAAATCTGAATGAATGATAAATGTTTGACCGAATTTCTAAACCACAAATTGAGCGAGTAACAATTTATACATTTTAAAATCCCATTTTCTAAGAGTTTTAGAATAGTTATTGAATGGAAAACTGATGCGATTGGCTTTACAATAGATATGTCTACATGTTTCTCTGTTACCCGCCAAAATCATAGACTAACTTAAGTTATGCAAGAAGTAGTAAGAGAGAGATGTATACGCATAGTAGATATGAACGAGACGCGCGTACAATAAAAAAAAGAAAATGCATTTTGGGAAATGAAGAACGGCACAACAAGGACATTGATTTTATCGACGCATTCTCGGCTGGCTGGTTATGAAAAAGAATCACAGGACTGATCGTGAAACAAAATCAATCACCTTATTCCTACGATTCACTACACTTACACACACACACAGATACAGACACACACACACACACACACCCACACACATTCGAATATTTCTATGTCCTTATAAACAGGCACGATCAGGATCGTAGAAGTTAATGTGTTTTAATTGGGGCTCACCCAGATATATGCAATATTAGTCTGGCAGATACGGTGGATATATATATAAACGGCTGGTTATAATATATTTGGTGTGGAAGCGCGTGGTGTAATGGTTATTAAAGTCATGGGAAATGGACTCGTCGCCGCGAGTTCAAATCCTGGACGCGGTAATTGCATTTCACTTAGCGCTAATACCTTGGGAAAGGTATGAATCTACTCTCCCTCCAGCTATGGATAAATTGGCAGACTGGGCTCTTTAGCTCTTGTAAAACCTTTGGTTAGGCAACTCTGGTCTAAGGAGAAGGAAAACTCTGATTCAAACCGTGTTGAACTCTGCTTGAGAAAATTGACCTTGTCTCACATCATGCTCGTGCGAGGGGTTGGTAAATATATTATTATATTATTGGTTATCTTGAGGCATAAAAGTCTGGATTGAGAATTGATGCGATAGAAGGTACTAAACAGCTGATAATGGCTTCAAGGTTTTGACGTCCAGAAGTGTTTAGTCTAGTGGTAGATTAAGAAGGTTGGACAGGGATAATAATGTTACAGCTAAATTTTGGTATCCTCTGTTGAAATTTTGAAAACTCTGCTTTTTGGGTGATATTTTTTTATTGGGGATCGGGAAGTACGCAAGACCAGATCTAGTCTAGAAGATTAAGAAGGTGGACCGGTTAAAAATTGTTACAAAGTTAAATTTGTATTTTTGAAAGCTTAGGATCTCTATTGAAATTTTGAACTCTTTTTTGACCTTCCTTTGGGAAAGATCTTTTTTTTTTTGGGGGGGGGGGTCTGCCAAACCAGATCTAGGGTCTGGTAGATAAAAAGGTGGACCCGGAAAAATTGTTACACAACAGCTGATAATTGTGGTAATTTTTGCAAACTTCTTTTTTTGACCGATTGCGCCACCAACCATCCGCTGGGGACAAATCTTTTTTTTTTTTTGGGGGGGGGGGTAATAGGCAATCTAGAATCTATAATATCTTATATATTTTCATATTACATCCTGGTATAGCATTTTGTTTCTTAATTAAAAAATCTGCTTCTATATAGTTTGATACAGAGATATAATTAATGATGAAATTCAATGGAAAAACTAAGCGGGAGAATGATAGAAAATCTTTTGAAAGATTTAATAAAATGGTGCAATAAAAAAATTGGTGTTGCCAACTCTATTACAAACTGCCAAACAAATGTAAAATGGGGATATTTAATATTATTTAATTCAATGTAACAATTATTTTATGGGACACGGAAGGCAAGTTTTAATATAATTAATTCAATATAAAATTATTTTAATGGAACACGAGACAAGTTAGTGCATTATTCATAATTCTACGAGTGTTTATGTTCCACAAGTCTGGGTACATTAACAATAACTTTTAAAACAAACAATTTTTTTTATGTTATGATGTTAATTATAATATTCTAATTGGTTTATGTTTGTAAGTTTTATTTAGCTGCATAAATTACATATCTGCCTTTCTCAGAAAAATAATAATAATAGCACAGTTGGAAACTCGATGTACCAGACTTTGTGGAACCTATAAAATAAATACCAGTCAAAAGAAAAGTGGGGGGGGTAAAAAAAGGAAATTATTATTTTCTTATATTTAATTGTTTTATGTTATATGATTTTATTTAACAGTTAAAAATACCAATCTGCCTTTCTCTGAAAAATAACATAAATAAATACAATAGTGAAATCTCTTGTACCAGACTTTTGTGGACACCTGTAGAATAAATACAGTCAAAGAAACAAGGGGGGAAAAGTTGGGTTTTTTTTAAAAGAAATTATTATTTTTAAATATAATTGTTTATGCCAATGATTTTTTTAATTTACAGCTAAGATTACCATATCTGCTTCTGCGTAAAATTAACAATAATATAATAATGAAAATCACGTGGGTCACAGACTGTGTGTGGACCTCGTAAATAAATACAGTAAAAAAACGGAGGGGAAAAAAAGTTTTTTAAAAAAGAGAAATTATCATTTCTTTATTTCAATTGTTTTATGTTAATGAGTTTTATTTACTGCTAAATCAATTATCCTTGCCTTCTGGGAAAAATAACATAATAATACAATAGGATGAAATCTCCGTAGTACCAGGACTTTGTGGACCGCTGTAGTTAAGATTTTCTACTTTGAATAATAGAATTTTTGCATATCGCACATTTGTTTCATGACAAAAAGGTAGAAATACAATTTTCATCGTTTTCGCTATTTCTATTCTTTCCTGTCTAGTATATTCATTTCGAAGTTTTATTTCGATTAAGTTCTCATAGGTTGTTTCATCTGTCATTGTTTATTGAATTTCCTGTTTGGAAGACATTTTAGGCTCATTTGCGTTATAATTAGCTAATTACATGAATGTTTCTGTCAAACGATCATCCGTTATTTCATTATAAATTGGAGTTTTGGCACTAGCTGAACGTCCATTGTTACTCATCGACTGCCAGCTTTTTACAGAGATGTCGGACATTCTCCATTAGAAATCTAACCACGTGTCTGCTCTTTCTTGCCACAACGAAGGAGTTGATAATCGGAACACGCTATTGTCAAAGAAAAAACAGATTCATGGATGTATACGCATACTATCTAGTCAGCGAGTCTGCATATCAGCTCCTGCCAAATCAACAGAAAATGAGATGGAAACTCGTGGTATGGTGCCGTTTGGGAATTGAAAAATTGAGACGGGTGGGAGGGTGATAGAAATGTAGACTGGAGACAGAATAAATATATAGTTGCCAGCATCTCTAAACACAATTCGATAATTAATGAGACTGTGGTCTTCGGTCTCTTTCATCTCTGTCTCCGTTCATACCATCTCTCCTCCCTCTATCTCTCTTTCCTCTCTCTCTCTCACACAGCACAACAACATACACAGATTACTAAAACACACAAATGAGAATACTTGATAGTCAAGAGGTACTATGCATTTCGGATTCTCTTCTCTCCTCATCTCTCCATCTGCCAGTCTCTATCCTCACTCGTCTCTCTCTCTCTCTCACACACAACAGCACACACATCAGTCGACACCCCACACAAGAAAGTATGCAGTCAAGAGTACACTATCTATTTCGGATCTCTCTCCGTTCTCTCCTGTCTCCCTCCCTCGTCTCGTCTCTCTCTCTCTCTTCNTTACGTACTCTTCTATCATTGCTTCTTCTTCTCGTAAGTAAAGCTATAGTTCAAGTTACTAAGAAATCAAAAATAAAGTCTTACTTGCTTACAGATAGTAAGAAGCATCGATCAAAAGAATCTTCTTCTCTTCTCGCGTTCTTTCTTCTTTCATGTCTTCTCATTCTCTTTCCACATCACAATCGCACTTACATGATCTTCTTTACTGTATCTTCTCTTTTCAAAGTAGTCTATGCTTCACCAAACATACCTACTCAGATACTTCAATTCTTCTTCTATACGTTTCTTATTCTTCTTCTATCAGTTCTTCTACATCCAGACAAGCTATATCTTCAATGTCATAGCATTGCAATTGCTAACGTTCTTCTTCAATGTTTCTGAGTACTAGTGCTTACTCTATTTCTTCATTCTTACAATTCTGCTTCAATCCACTTACTATGCAAGATCTTCTTTCATTCTTCTTCTTCTAAATTTCTCTTCTATCACATCCAAACCTCTCATGTCTTAGCAACTAATCGTAACATGTCCTTCTCTTCTTCTTTAAGTTATCTTTCTATAGCTTCTCTGCATTCTTCTTCTACATCCACACTATTCTCTTCTATTCTTCTATCTATCTTCTTCTTCTTCTTCTTCTACATTCTTCTTCTTCTTCATTCTACCTTCTTCTTCATTTGCCAACATCCACTTCGACTAAGTCATTACTTCTTACTGCTATGCATGTATCTCTTCTACTTCTCCTTCCTGTAGAAGAAGAAGAAAGAACTCAATTACTAGTCGCTTGCAAGGGGGGAAGAAGGACAGACCAAGAAGAAAAGAAGAAAAAGAAGAAGCAAAGAAGAATAGGGGATGTAGAAGAAAGAAAGAAGAAGAAGAAGAAGAAGAAAGGAAGAAGAAGAAGAAGAAAGAGAAAAGAAAGAAGAGAAGAAGAAGGTGGAGTGGCAAAGAAAGAAGAAGAGAAGAAGAGAAGAAAGAAGAAGAAAGAAAGAAGGAAGTGGATGTGAAGAAGAAGAGAAGAAGAAGAAGAAGAAGAAGAAAGAAAAGAAAGAAGAAGACAGAAGAAGAAGAAGATAGGTGGATGTTAGGAAGAAGAAGAGAAGAAGAAGAAGAAAGAAGAAGAAGAAGAAAAGAGGATGTGGATGTGTGGAAAAGAAGAAGAAAGAAGAAGAAGAAGAAGAAGAAGAAGAAGAAATGGATTGGAAGAAGAAGAAGAAAGAAAAGGAAGAAAGAAGAAGAAGAAGAAGAAGAAGAAGAAGAAGAAAGAAGAAGAATGAAAGAAAAGAAGAAGAAGAAGGAAGAAGAAGCAAGAGAAAGATAAGAAGAAAAGAAGAAGAAAGTGATGTGAAGAAGAAGAAGAAGAAGAAGAAGAAGAAGAAGAAGAGAGAAGAAGAAGGAAGAGGTGGATGTGGAAGAAGAAGAAAAGAAGAAGAAGAAGAGAGAAGAAGAAAGGGATGTGGAAGAGAAGAAGAAGAAGAAGAAGAAGAAAAGAAGAGGTGGATGTGGAAGAAGAAGAAGAAGAAGAAGAAAGCAAGAAAAGATGTGGATTGGAAGAAGAAGAAGAAGAAAGAGAAGAAGAAGAAGAAAAGGGGAGGAGGAGGAGAGTGGAAAGAAGAAGAAGAAGAAGAAGAGAAGAGAAGAACAAACAACAACAACAACAACAACAACAACAAGAAAATGTCGTACTTTAAAATAATGAAAAATATTAAGTTGCGAGCAACGTAACTAAAAAACAAAAAAGATTTTTTAAAAACTAAATAATAAAATAATAATAAAAATGAATAAATAAATAAATAAATTAAATAAAACGGAAAAAATTGTAAAGAAGAAATAGGATAATACATTCGATCGATATAAAAAAAAAATCCAAAAAAGAGTAACATCGAGTTGAAATAAATAGATTCAGAGTAAGGAAAACTCAATAAAAATATTAACCTAAAAGAAATTATGAAAAGAGAAAACAAAGAAAACTAAACATAATGTACAAGTTAGAAATGGAAAGAAATCGTTTAAATAACGAAAGCAATAAGTAATGAATATTGAAAAAAAAGTGAAAGAAAAAATAAACATCTAAGCACTAGAGTGGAAAAATAAAGGAAAATTGAGTGAAGTGCCGTGATAAATAAAAATAAAAAATAAATAAAGGGGAAATGAATAAAAGTGTAGACAACAGGAAGAAGGAATTGACGAGAAGAAAGTGAACTAGATAAAGATAAACAGTCAATTATGGACAGAAAGAATAGTTGAATTAACAAATTATATAAAAGAAAATTGAATTATTTTGCGAAATCAAAAACTCCATGAGAGTAAAAATGTATGTTGGGTCAGGTAGAAAATCAAATTAAGCAAAAGAAATGCCAAAAGGAAAGGGGAGTCATAAAGTTGCCAATTGAATAAGAAAAATAAACTGAGGGAAATCTGAAAAAAAGAAAAAGAAAGAAAGAAATAAAGAAAGAAAGAAAAGAGTCCACATTTAAAATGATGAGAAGAAAACTCCTAGCATGAAGTAATTCTAATACAAAAGACACTGAACTGGGAAGTTTTTTTTTTAATGTGTAAAATAATCGAATTAATTTATTAAAGAAAAAAAATTCAAAAAAAAAACAAAAAAAAAACACCCCAGCAAGGACAAAGAAAAAATTAATAAGAATATGTTGAATTAGAAATCGAATTATACAAATATAATAATCATATAAAATCACAAAACAATACCTAAAATCAGAAAGAAATAAAAGGTTAAATATCGGTTGTCGGAGCTCGAGATATAAAAACAAACATATTAAAACTGTTAGAACTGAGGGGTGGGGAGTTTGAGAGAAAGAAAAAAAATCTGAAAAGTGATCTTAAAATATTATTTATGTTGAATGCAATCAATATCGTATGTTATGAGTGGGTATTTGCCTCCACCCCACTTGTATGGGCTGGGCACAAGGCCTCGTTTTAACGTGGGCCCACCCACAAGCCGAAAGAACAAAAATTGAATTGATCCCTTCGGCATCCCTCCTTAAGGGGGCGCCTCAGGCGCTGGGCAATAAACATAGCCCTGCCCCTTTAAGTCAATGGCGCAGGTATTGCCTGGGGAGATAGCCCCCTGGGATCGACGCTGTTAATTCAACACCCCGGTCCAGTGGCCGAAGCGCACCGGGCCTCCGACCCGAAGGACGGGTTGGAGTGTGTTATGAGTGTCCGGACAACATTTTTAACCCTTAAAATGCAATAGCATTAATGATGCCACGAAATAAACACGAGAATCAATGGGATTGAATATATAAGAAATCTTTTGATTTTATATAGAGTATATAAGTAAAGTAAAGTCGTCGGGGTGGCCTAAAGTCGGTATCAGCCAATCAGCGAAGGAGTCTATCTCCTTTACACTAGCTCTAGACCAAGGAGATTATTTTTTAGTGTCTGAGATGTAGCGCCACACCTACCACCAGCTCCTTAATTAACCACACAGATCCCTGTGCTACTTCATACGCTGAGTTAGCCAGGGCTGGTATCGAACTAGGAACCTTGTGATTTCTAGCCGAACGCTCTATCGACTGAGCTAACCCGTAATCATAATTCGCAACTCAACATGAAAATTATTTTTTTCTTTTAACTAGTTCGATGTTTGAAAGATTTTATTTGTTAAATTTTTAAGGGAATAAAAATAGGCCAATTGAATCTGAGGAATTTTTTTTTTTACATTAATTCAAAGACAAATATTGTTTTGAAAACTACAAAAAAAAAAGAAAAAAAAAACGAAAAAAAAAAACGCTACAAAAATTATCTTTTGAGTTTTAAAAAGATAACTTTAAAATTTTTAAATAACATTTTTAAAATGATGATTTTATTATTTTTCAAATGTGGTCTCCAGAATTTGATCTTTCTAGAAATGTAAAAATTAGGGATTGGAATTAGATTAAATTTTCATGATAAAATAATGTTGAATTGTTTAAATTTGAATGACGTTTACTAGAAGGTTGAGAGGAGTTTGAATGAACCTTTGGCTAATTGGTTAACTGGAGAAGATGTCTAATTATTGAGTCTATTAGAAAACCAGTTTATCCAATTGATATTTTTGAGTAAAAAGTGTAATACTAGTTTCAAAAGAGGAAAATTGAGTACCAAAGACTTGAACCTAGCTTATTAGAAAATTCTAAAGCCTTTTTCTTTACCAATTATATATATATATATGTAAACAAGGTTTGTTTAGAATGGCTTTTTGCCGATAATTAAGGTAAGACTCCAATTAAGCACTTGTTCTCCCAAAAATTATCGGCAAAAAGCCATTCTAAACAAACCTTGTTTACAACTTATCATGTCGTCGTGTAATAAAAGTCACTAGAAGAGGAATATTAACCTACTCTAAACAAATCATAAAATCTAAGAAGTCCGTTTAGTGTAGGGGTTATGGGATCGGCCTGTCCGCTTGGCAGTCCGGTTTCAAATCACGCACAGGGCGGTCTTCCGATCTATAGCTCTGCTGATGAGGCCTAATAGGCCGAAATGTACATACAGAGATTGATTTTTCTCGATTTGTTTAGCCATACATTTAATAGGTATTCCCGCCTAATTCATTATTAATTAATTAATTTTCAAAATTAGGTACGACTCCAATTAAGCACTTATATATATATATATATCAGTCATGCGTTTCGAAGTTTACTTCTCATTAGTACGGCTCGACTTTTTAACAGCTACCTCTAACTGTCAAACTACTTACCCTTATATATATATATATATATATATATATATATATATATATATATAATAAGTCATCTACAGACACGTGTTTCGGCGTTTCACGCCTCTTCAGTGTGGCTAGACACAACAACTACCTCTGGCCAGGAGTAAACTCCGACTGACTTTTTGTCAGCCCGATTTCTTAACCTTTCGGCCATCTTGACAACTGCCGTAACGGGGGGGGGGTTAAACTATTAGATATATACGTTGTTTATATATTTTACGATCATCAGAGAGGTTCAGTCTGCGAGCAGATGATCATTTGCTTATTATATATATATATTATATATATATATATATAAAAGAGAGAGAGAGACAAGCAGGCAGGCAGACAGACAGACAGACGTGTATAGTGCAAATCACATTGGTGAGGTTGTTGGTTGGTTGGTTGTTTTTTTGGGGGGGTTGGGGGGGTTGGGGGTTACAGCATATCAACCATCTTTTTGGTCATTTAATGCTAAATCAAGTCATTTTGATAAACAAAGGACTCTGGTTGCTTACAGTACCTGCTATTGCCCAATTGATCAACCCAATTAAGTATTGAACAGGTGCATTGCTGCTTAATCCCAGTGATCTAGGAGGATCCAGTGCTTTCTTCAGTGCAACTTGACCATAGTTTGGTTGTTGGGAAGCAAATCAACAATACAACAACCTGCTTAGAATGAATACAGAGAACTGATTGATGGAACCAATTTGATATTATTAGTATTTACAAAATATTTTTACGTAAAATACATTATCATTTTGAAGTCATTAGATTTCTATATTATACGAAATTTGAAATTTCATATGAAAGAGTTATTTTATATATACTAGCAACAGAAAACACCCTCCAGGCGTCGTAAAAATTAATTTTTGAAAGACATTGCCTGAGAGGGTGGGAGGTAAAAATTCAATGTCAGAGGGTTTGTATCATAAGTAAGACAAATCCTCATATTTATTAAAGGAGTAAAAAAAAAACAATTTGAAATGAAAACTGTGCCCCGACCCTCTCAAATAAAATGTTGTGTGCATGTAATAATCAAACAATTATTTTGAATATTTTCCACATCAATTTTACACAAAATCGTAGGTATTTATTTGTAAACTTTTTAGTTAACTTCTTGTTACTGTAAAAAAAATGGGGACGAGAGTAAAAAAACAATTTTAAAAATTGCTTACTCAAATTTTGGGTGTATATAGCATAAGAATATTGTGACGTAAGCTGTGACGTAGAGCTATGACGCAGTTTTTGTTATAGACAGACATACAGACAATCTCTATTATTAATAGAATATTTACATCAATAGAACTAATACATTTATAGATTATACAAAAAAGTAATGGGGTATTGAAAATACAGGGTGGACTAAAATGATGGGACACATTTTAATTACTATTTTCTCAGATTACAAAAGCGACACAAAAATTTACTAAATATATTTTTCAATATATTTAGTAAAATATATTTATTACATAACTGATATACTGGAAATGTACATGTTATCTAAGATTTGAATATTACATTAAGTTTTTATTACTTTCAGGTATTGATTTTGGTGATCCTCATAATGCCGTGAGGTCCAAAAGAAATTGCATACGTAGTTGAAGAATACTTCGCCAGCCAAAGATCCATCGTTGCAGCCCAAAGAAAATTCCGACAGTATTTTGGAAAGGCCGCACAATGACATTCGTAGAGAGATAACAGCTATTCCAGTTGATATGCTAAACCACACTTTACGTGATATGAGAAATCGAGCTCTTGAATGTTTTCGTCATGATGGTGAGAATCTCAAGGACATAATATTAAAATCTTTGATCACAGGTAAAACTTCTGTGTACCAGTTATGTAATAAATATACTTAGTACTCTGTGTCACTTTTGTACTCTGAGAAAATAGCATTTAAAATGTGTTTCATCATTATGGTCCACTCTCTCTATATATATTTACCAACCCCTCCGCGCGAGCAGGATGCAACACAAGGTCAATTTCTTATGTGGAGTTTAACAGGATTGAATTCAGAGTTTTCCTTCTCCTAGACTGGTTACCTAGCCATGGTTAAAGAGCCCAGTCTGCCCTGCTATTTATCCATAGCTGGAGGGAGAATTGGATTCATACCTTTTCAGGGGGAATTAGCGCCATGTGAAATGCAAACGGTTTCATCCAGGAATTGAACTCGGGTCGACGAGTCCATTTCCTACGACTCTAACCATTAGACCACGCGCCTCTATATATGGGACTGTGTACATAACAGTTTAGGTTTCTAGTATTTTGTGTTATGCATTATTATAATCTCACGATGCCAAAAGCATAAACATTTTAGGAAGCATCTGAAATAATATATAATAACCGAAATCGCTATTTTAAAAAAATATTTTTTTATCCAAGAAGATTCATTATCCCAACCGATTGTCATAGCTGAGATATCGCCGAACTTAAACAGCCTCGTCCATTTCCTACGGCGATAACCATTAAACAAAAAACTCTACCTGTAGTGGTAGTACCTGTTAGGCTCCCATCCATAGGTCAAATGATACTAAAGTGCATCTGGTGGGGAAACTCCAGTTATGGAAATCTGGGGAGTGTAGAATACCTCTTCATTGCCATTACTCCCATGTCCACTCAGATCTGGAATGGTAATAGATCTATTTGAAAATTATTAGTATTGGATAGGAATATTTCAAACTATAGAACTGTGTGCAAAAATATCGTCATTATTGTTATAAACAGATGTTAAAAGGCTCGATAGAAATGTAATGGGGAATTGAAAATACGGGGTGGACCATAATGATGGGACACATTTTAATTGCTATTTTATTTAGGACAGTTTAAAATTGTTTTGAGAAAGTTCCGAGATAGCGGTGGAAAAAAGTGTGTCTAAAACCCTGCTTAGTTGGTTAAAAAGGACCATATGACTTTTAGGCACCCTTTTTGACCTCGATTATGAAAGGACATGTTTTCCATTTACACCGTCAATATCCGGTTGTTTTTAACAGACGAGTTTTAGATTTTTTTAAATTATAAAACTAACCCCTAACCCTAACCCATAACCCTGACCTTAACCCCTAACAAACAACCGGATATTGACGGTGTAAATTATGTTCTTTATTTATACTAGCAAATATATGCACCCTCCGAGTGCAAGTATTTAAATTTTAATATAATAAAATATCATGTTAAATTAGAAAAGCCAAAGAAACTGAATAAGAATTCAGATAAAAATATTTGAACAGAAGGGGTATGATTAAAAATAGAACAACTTTGAACTAACTCTTTCATCATTTTCCCTTACTCCCGTCTTTCATTGGTAAATTTTCCTAAATTAACTATTTAGTTAAAATAAGAAGTAAAGAATGAAATTACAGTTATTTCTTCTTTTTAATGAATTTCTTTTAAGATTTATCCCCGAGATTTTTGCTCATATTCATTTATATAAAACCAAACAATTAGAAATCAATAATACTAAGCATATATTTATTAAAATCAAATTTTTAAGATCAATATGCAAATTAGCCTTCCCACTCACACTGTAAACCGCTATCTTCTTGTATATATAAATACAATTGCATGTTATTAGTATATAGATATGGTCAACCGTCTTAATGATGTAAAACAATTTTATTAATAATTGAGGTTTAAATAAAAATAAAATCATGGAGAATGTGACGTAAATAACAAAGGGAATTATGATTTGAATAGTAATATAGTTTCGGTTACAGACATAAAAACCCACAATCTCCATTATAATAAGATTTCAGTAATGTGAATAATCACTGGGGAAAATGATTTTGGTTGAGTTCGATCTGATACATGTTTTTGACTATCTTTCTACCTCTGAATGCAAAAATGACCCAAGTGTTTCTATATCACTTTTGAGCTACGGGATACCCTCGATTTTTCTTTAAAAAAAAACAACATAGAAATACAGCATCTAATAAATTTGTGCATATTTTATGGAATGTTTTAAATATATGTAACAGTCTGAGCAATGATATTTTGGTTCTCTCCAAATCATAGTTAGACCAAATTCCAACTTATCACGTGTCCCTTTGATCCAAATTCGTAAACTCTTAACACACTGCTTGCACATCTTGTGAGGAGCTCAAGACTTTTCTTAATCGCAAAGTTTTAATGTAAAATAACTTTGAACCATGTATTTTTGTGAATCTGTGTTACGTCTCAAAGATATGTGGTTCAAAGTTAACTGACCTGTAAAAATGTAAGAGTTTTCAAATAAAATAACTGGTGCATTATATTGTTTATTCATTAATATATCAACACTGAAAATTTCATTAAATTCGGTTGATTCCCTGATTTTTAGTATTTTTTTTCTTTCGGCGGGGTGACATACGATGGTGGAATTTATGTCCGTTAAGTAGGATTTAACCATATTACTTGTACGTTTAATCTTGAGTAAATCTTAAAATCTTTTTTAATCATTAAGCTACGGACTTATTGATCTGCCTACATACATGTTCTTTCTTAATCGATATCAAAAAGGGGTGCCTAAAGGTAATATGGTCCAAAATGTGACCCATCATTATGGTCCACTTTCTATATGGGACTGTGTAAATAACAATTTAGGTTTCTAGTATATTCTGTTATGTATGATTATAATCTCATTATGCCAAAAGCATATAAACATTTTAGGAAGCATGTGCACATTCTTTTTGTCAATTATATTATAGTGATGAAATATCTATTAAAAGTAGCGTGTATTCAGCAATCACATCTCTCAATAAAAGAAATAAACATAGACTTAGGCTTTAGTACTAATCAGCTCTTTAAAAAATTATAAAATCTTACTATTGTAAGATAGGTTCAAAGTTATATATATTGGATACATGACTCCGACGAAGGTTAACAGACAAAACATTTAATATAGTACAGCACATGGATATGACGAGATACAAAGTACAAGGTAAAACAAGTTACATGTAGACAGATAAATACACATTCATGAATGGTACAAGATATACAAAAGTAAAGGGATGAGACTAGGGATAGTCCATGCTGTATAATTCACTTACAGTAATGTAAGGGGGACGAAGCCCCAACGAGAGAGGTAGACCAAAATCTACCCCATGTGTCTCGTGGTTACTGGAACAGGAAAAGAGACAGAAGGGTTTGAACTCGGTGCTTAAATACTCTAGCCCCTGGCGGGCACCAGCAAACTAAACGGGCAGACAACTCAACGGGAAGATAATCCCTACACTATTAATAGGCTTCACAGTATCCTTTTGTTTATTTGTACACTTTTAATATTAATACCTGAAGAAGGCCGGGGGGCATATCGACCGAAACGTTGTACAGATAATAATGAAGATGAGAACAATAGTCAGATAATATTAACAATATTCATTTCTCTGAATTTTTTGAGAAGAGGCTTGATAATTAGTATTATTTCGATTATTCGGACTATTGTCCTCATTTTTATTGTTATCTGTACAACGTTTCGTTCGATGTGCCCTCCGGCCTTCTTCAGGTATTTCTTGTCGAATTCGGGAACATTCTCAAACTCTGGAACCTTCGTTTCGAACTCGGGAACCTTCTTGTCGTAATCAGGAGCTATCACGGAACTTTGAACCCAACCCTTTATTCAACCCACGGGGGTATCCTGTTCTCATTCCGCTAACCATAGCTGGGATACCGGTATTAAGCCGTGTTAATTATTATTCTATATTACTGCTGCCCCTGACCAGGATTTAACAATAAAGATGAAGATAGTCCGAATAATCCAAATAATACTAACAATATTCATATTTCCTACTAACATGATTCGGATATTTTTATATTCATACTAGAAAATATGTGACCCATCGAGTCACCCATTCAACTCTGGGTAGATAATTGAGATTAGGGGAATGGGAGTTAGCAAAGCGAATAAAAAATTTTTGTAATAAATACGGCCGGACTAAACCTTAAAATCATTTTGTTAGCTTTCTAAGAAAGGAAATGTTTGACCTCATTTAATCTACGGGTTTCTGGTTGTGAAATTTAACATAAATATACATTTCAAATTATCCTCTCTCTCTCTCTCTCTCTCTCTCTCTCTCTCTCTCTCTCTCTCTCTCTCTCTCTCTCTCTCTCTCTCTTCAGAGAAACTAACATTATATAACGAGGAGGTGGTCAAGAGATACACAGAGGGGAAGAAAGAGATAGACAGAGAGTAAAGTAAGAGATTGGTCGTTTTTTTGGCTTAATTGCAAATTACAACTAATTAGAACCAATTAAAACAGAATGTTTTTCAAACATAATTTAATCCTAAAAGTAAGGAATAATTTAGTATAATTTTCGTGTCATTAAACTAAACAGTAAAAAAGCCTTTATAAAGCAAAAGTTGATTAACTCAGTTTTAGTATAATAATAATAGATACTTGAAGAAATAAACTGCAGAAAATCTGAATGAATGATAAATGTTTGACCGAATTTCTAAACCACAAATTGAGCGAGTAACAATTTATACATTTTAAAAATCCCATTTTCTAAGAGTTTTAGAATAGTTATTGAATGGAAAACTGATGCGATTGGCTTTACAATAGATATGTCTACATGTTTCTCTGTTACCCCGCAAAATCATAGACTAACTTAAGTTATGCAAGAAGTAGTAAAAGACGAGATGTATACGCATAGTAGATATGAACGAGACGCGCGTACAATAAAAAAGAAAATGCATTTTGGGAAATGAAGAACGGCACAACAAGGACATTGATTTTATCGACGCATTCTCGGCTGGCTGGTTATGAAAAAGAATCACAGGACTGATCGTGAAACAAAATCAATCACCTTATTCCTACGATTCACTACACTTACACACACACACAGATACAGACACACACACACACACACACCCACACACATTCGAATATTTCTATGTCCTTATAAACAGGCACGATCAGGATCGTAGAAGTTAATGTGTTTTAATTGGGGCTCACCCAGATACATGCAATATTAGTCTGGCAGATAAGGTGGATATATATAAATGGCTGGTTATAATATATTTGTTGTGGAAGTGCGTGGTGTAATGGTTATTAAAGTCATGGGAAATGGACGCGTCGTCCCGAGTTCAAATCCTGGACGCGGTAATTGCATTTCACTTAGCGCTAATACCCTTGGGAAAGGTATGAATCCTACTCTCCCTCCAACTATGGATAAATAGTAGGGCAGACTGGGCTCTTTAACCTTGGTTAGGCAACTGGTCTAGGAGAAGGAAAACTCTGAATTCAAACCTGTTGTACTCCGCTTAAGAAATTGACCTTGTGTCACATCCTGCTCGTGCGAGGGGTTGGTAAATATATATATATATAATATATTTGGTATCTTGAGGCATAAACCGTCTGGATTGAGATATTGATCGATAAAGGTACTACAACAGCTGGATAATGATTCAAGGTTTTAGACGTCCAGAAGTGTATTAGTCTGGTAGATAAGAAGGTGGACCAGCAAAAAAATGTTACCAAGCTAAATTTGGTATCCTCTGTTGAAATTTGAAAACTCCTCTTTTTGGGGATATTTTTTTATTGGGGATCGGGAAGTACGCAAACCAGATCTAGTCTGGAAGATAAGAAGGTGGACCGGTTAAAAATTGTTACCAAGTTAAATTTGGTATTTTTGAAAGCTTAGGGTATCCTCTGTTGAAATTTGAAAACTCCTCTTTTTGACCCTTTGGGGAAAATCTTTTTTTTTTTTGGGGGGGGGGTCTGCAAACCAGATCTAGTCTGGTAGATAAAAAGGTGGACCCGGAAAAAATTGTTACAAAGCTAAATTTGGTATTTTTGAAAACTTCTTTTTTGACCCCCGCTGGGGAAAATCTTTTTTTTTTTTGGGGGGGGAGTATGCAAATCAGATCTATAATATCTTATATATTTTCAAATATAAACATCATGTATACATTTTTTCTTAATTAAAAAATCTGCTTCTACATAGTTTGATACAAATATAAATTAATGATGAATCAAGGATAACATAACTGGAATAATAGAAAATCTTTGAAGTTTTAATAAAATTTGCAAATAAAAATTGTGTTGCCAACTCTATTACATGCCAAACAATAAAATGGAATTTAAATTAATTTAATTCAATTAAAATTATTTTTATGGACACGAACAAGTTTGCATTATTATAATCTACAGGGTGTCCACAAAGTCTGGGTACATTAACACATACTTTTAAAACAAAACAATTTTATCTAATTATAATGTTAATTAATAATATTCAATTGTTTATGTTATGATTTTATTTACTGCTAAATTACCATATCTGCCTTCTCAGAAAAATAACATAAATGAATACAATAGTGAAATCTCCATGTACCCAGACTTTGTGGACACCCTATAAAATAAATACAGCCAAAAGAAAAGTGGGGGGGTAAAAAAAGGAAAATTATTATTTCTTATATTTAATTGTTTATGTTATGATTTTATTTACAGCTAAAATTACCATATCTGCCTTCTCGGAAAAATAACATAAATAAATACAATAGTGAAATCTCTATGTACCCAGACTTTGTGGACACCCTGTAAAATAAATACAGTCAAAGAAAAAAAGGGGGGAAAAGTTGGGTTTTTTAAAAGAAAATTATTATTTCTTAAATTTAATTGTTTATGTTATGATTTTATTTACAGCTAAATTACCATATCTGCCTTCTCGGTAAAATAACAAATAAATATAATAATGAAATCACCGTGTACCCAGACTTTGTGGACACCCTGTAAAATAAATACAGTAAAAAAAAAGGAGGGGAAAAAAGTTTTTTAAAAAAAGAAGGAAAATTATCATTTCTTATATTCAATTGTTTATGTTATGATTTTATTTACTGCTAAATCAATATATCTGCCTTCTGGGAAAAATAACATAAATAAATACAATAGTGAAATCTCCGTGTACCCAGACTTTGTGGACACCCTGTAGTTAAGATTTTCTACTTTGAATAATAGAATTTTGCATATCCGCACATTTGTTTCATCGACAAAAAGGTAGAAATACATTTTCATCTTTTCGCTATTTCTAATTCTTTCTCTGTCTACATAATATTCATTTCAGTTTATTTTCGATTAAGTTCTCTAGGTTTTTCATCTGTCATTGTTTTTGAATTTCCTGTTCTGGAAGACATTTGCTCATTTCGCGTTATATTAGCTCAAATTACATAGAATGTTTCTGTCAAACGATCATCCGTCTATTTCATTATAAATTGAGTTGGCAATAGCTAAGTCATTGTTACTCAAACACACTGCCAGCTTTTTACAGAGAGTCGACATTCTCCATTAGAAATCTAACCACGTGTCTGCTCTTTCTTGCCACAACGAAGGAGTTCGATAATCGGACACCCTATTGTCAAAGAAAACAACAGATCATGATGTACGCATACTAATCTAGTCAGGAGTTGCCATATCAGGCCTCCTGCCAAATCAACAGAATGAGATGGACTCGTGTATGTGCCGTTTGGGAATGAAAAATTGAAGAAGGGGGGGGTGATAGAAATGTAGACTGAGACAAGAATAAATATAACGTTGCAGCATCTAAACACAATCATAATTATGAGACTGTGGTCTCTCTCTCTCTCTCTCTCTCTCTCTCTCTCTCTCTCTCTCTCTCTCTCTCTCTCTCTCTCTCTCTCTCTCTCTCTCTCTCTCTCTCTCTCTCTCTCACACACACACACACACAAAATACTTGCCAGTCAAGAGTACACTATGCCATATTCGGATCTCTCTCTCTCTCTCTCTCTCTCTCTCTCTCTCTCTCTCTCTCTCTCACACACACACACACACACACACACACACTCACAGAGAAATGCTTGCCAGTCAAGAGTCCACTATGCCATATTCGGACCTATCAGTCCATCCTTAAAGACATATGCGTATCATAATATGTGCCTGTAACGCGATGAACCTGAAAAAAAAAATAGAACTTTAAAAAAAACTGTGTCTCTATTACACCGATATAAAAACAATGCACTAAGCTGATTCGATTTGGCAATTTTTCGATGTGAGCATAAAACCTTTTGTAAAAGAACTTTAATCATATGAAAATCGAATATGCTTGTCTTTAGAAAAAATACAAACATTCCATCTTATAGAAATTCGTACTTTATAGATTAATCCAAATCCTGTTTAGAATTTCGCTGGTCTGATGAGAAATGTAGGCCATTTATAAAAGAATATGTTTTAAATCAGTAAACAATCAATTTGATTACTCGTCTAGATTTTCATAAAAAAAAACAATATGAATTATGGAGCACGTGCACTGAATGGTTTCTTTAAATGTCAACGTAAAGTTCAATTTTACAACTTTTAATTCACTATTAATATCTACTATAAAAGAGTTCGTTTTATTTGGTAAGCTATTTTTTATCGTAAAGTATTATATTTTCAGCACAACATCCCGCCCTGTCGGCTGGTCACGTCAAGCCTTAGCACCTATATGATTTTCCCAACCCTATTGACCTTATTGCAAGCCCCAACCCCTTTTTATCATATGGGTGCTAGAAGGCGGTGGCTGCGGGTCTACGTTGTACAAATCACCAACTTTTAATTCACTATTAATATCTACTATTAAAGAGTTCGTTTTATTTGGTAAGCCATTTTTTATCGTAAAGTATTATATTTTCAGCACCACACCGAATATGTAAGAAAGTACATTTGAAACCTATATACGGTTTCTAATATTGAAACGGAATACGTAGCACATTTTTCTTAAAAAAAGGCATCTCAAGAAAATCATTTACAATTTCCAAATAACATTACAATTTCCGATTGTTAGACGGTTTCAAAAGATACAACACCGAATATGTAAGAAAGTACATTTGAAAACTACATGGTTTCTAGAATTGAAACGTAATACGTAAATTTTTTTATTTTTTTAAAGGTGTAAGATTCAAAGTGATAATACTTGAAGATAAAACTCCGACAAAGGTTGATAGACAAAACATTTTATATACAGCACAGAATAAACAGGGTACATAATACATAGAGGTGTACATGAACATACATACATAAGTAATACAAAGTTACATGTAAAAGGATAAACATAAAAGCAACAGACATGAGACTAGGAATAGTCCATGCTGTATGAATCACTTACAGTAATGTAAGGGGGAGCAAAGCCCCAACAAGAAGGGGGTAGACCAGAGTCTAACCCATGGTGTCTCGTAGGTCGAGCAGCGGCAAAGAGAGAAAGAGACGTTCAAATCAGCCGCTTAGATATCCAAGGCCCCTAGCGGGAACCAGCGAAACTAAACGGGCAGACAACTCACCAGGCAAATACGAAAATAACGCCTACAAAGGCATCAAAAGAAAATCATTTATAATTTCCAAATAACATTACAATTTCCGATTGTATATATTCCGGTTTCAAATGATACTTTTGGTTGACTCTATTACTGACTATCAAATTAATTGTCAATTTAGTTACTAAATACAGAAAAATAAGACTTAAAAATCTGAACACGTAAAAAACATGATGGCAGCATAAAAAACTTTATCCGTCACAATAATAAAAAATAAACCGTATTATTTGGATTATTCGCACTATTGGCTTTATCTTTATTGTTATTTGTACAACGTTTCGGTCGATGTGCCCTCCACCGAAACGTTGTACAAATCACAATAAAGATGATAATAATAGTCTGAATAATCCAAATATTACAAATTATCAAGCTTCATCTTAAAAATTCAGGTTAATAGTAAAAATAACCCATTACGGGTATGCTAAAATGTTTTTATTGTTACCTTCTACCACATAAAACTGGGTTAATTATTTATACTTATTCAAAGATGCTGATAGGTACGCGTCCTGCGTCCCTGACGCCCAAAAATCTAAAAGGACGCAATAAAATCGTATCCATGCGTCCCAGTGTATTTCCTTTTTTCCTCCTTCACCATTTCAAGTTAACTGTAAATACATTTCAATAGTTTCTTATTACACCCTTTACAGTAGTTCATGTGCATCCCAGGATGAAGCTATCAACATCACTGTGTCTATTTAGCAGTTAAATGTTACAACTGCATGTCAACCCATCTCTAGAGGATAGTGACGGTCGTTTGTGTAGTTGTTTCTTAAGAGTTTTTTTGCACACAGTCTCATCCAACAGTGATCCTAAGATGTAAAACTAAAAGATGCTATCCATCCATCCCAAAGAGTAGGCAGATCTTCAGAATTTCCTTCACAAATTAACGTTACATAGCTCAATTAAAACGCCATAGCCCCGAACTGACCATAGCTACCGATTCTTGACAGTTAACCCGCTGTTACAATCTTATTAACGCTGTTACAATTTCTGCTGTCATTCCCATTTATGCAGTGGTCTTAGCTTGGGCTTTTAGTGATTACTTTAATTTTTGCCATAGGTTGGATCGGATTACAATCCGGTCAGCCCAGCAGTCCATAGAAAGATGATTGCCCCCGTTTCGTAATAGGCAGTTTCCCCCTACCAATCGATATTTTAGGCCCTTAAGGACATTGACCATTTTGCAGGGGATATAGCGGACGGACCTAGGGGACGCTCGCCCAGCGCCACAGCTAGGGCAGCGATATTGCTTTTAGGGGATTAGGTGCGTATCTTAAGCGACGTTCAATCTACCATAGCTAGGTGCCGTATCTTAAGCGACTTGACTCATAGCTAGGGTGCCGTAACTTTTACATTGTACTTAGTTTAGTGTCATAGTTAGGGCATAGCTAGGACACACACTTATTTGCAGCGGGACAGACTGGGTTGATATTGGTTATTAGCTCATTTAACTTTGGGTTGATATTGGTTTTAGCTCAATCTTCGTTAGTTAGCTAGGTGCATAGCTAGGACACACATTTGCAGGGGATATAGCGTAACTTCTTCTGGGTTATATTGCATCTCTTTCAATCTACTTAGTTTACATAGCTAGGACACACATTTGCAGGGGATATAGTGTATCTTAAGCCTTACCGACAGGGTCGGTTGATATTGCATCTTTTTCAATCTACTTAGTTTTTTTTTCATGTGGTGCGAGAACTAGGCTTCTCGCAAGATTGTTAGTCAGCAAGACATTTTAGTCCGGAATACTTGCAGGTGCTTTTTTCTGTGATTTCTTTCTTTTTTTTTTTTTTTTTTTTTTTTTTTGCTGTATTTTTTTTTTTTTTTTTTTCACATTTTTTCTATCTGTTTTTTTTTCTTTTCCTTTTTCTGTTGTACATTTATTGATCTGCCTTAATGTTTTTTCTCAGTTTTATCTTTTTTTTTTTATCCTTAATCCTGTTGACTACATCGCAGTTTTCAGAACGAGGCGACCAACGATGTTTATTCTGATTGCTATAGTTTACACATCAATTGAAAACAGTCCAGTAAAAATACAACTCGAAGGAATACAATACCAGAAACGACAAAAGTCACCTGACGAAATAAAAATGGACCATATGACCTTTAGGCACCCCTTTTGCGATTCGATTCATAGGGACATTTTTTCCTTTACACCGTCAAAATTCTGTTGTTTGTTAGGGGGAGGATTAGGATTAGGGGTTAGGTTTAGGGGTTAGTTTTATAATTAAAAAAACTAAAATTCGTCTGTTAACAAACAACCGGATGTTGACGGTGACAAAATTCTGTTGTTTGTTAGGGGGTAGGATTAGGGTTAGGGGTTAGGGATAAAGGTTAGTTTTATAATTTAAAAACTCTAAAAATCGTCTGTTAACAAACAACCGGATGTTGACGGTGTAAATGAAATAAAATGTCCTTATAAATCGAGATCCCAAAAGGGGGTGCCTAAAGGTCATATGGTCCATAAAAATTCAGTATATACAGGGTGTTCGGGATAAATTTGACATACTTATATTTGATTATTTTTCTCCGTATGTTGGAGGTATGATTATATAAAGTATTTTCAAACCAATAATGTTGTTATCATTTAATAACAGCCTGTTCAGCCACAATCACTTGAATAATGAAATGAGAATTATGAGGATGAATTTTCAAATATTCGAATAATTCTTTGAATGTATTTATGAAAATATTCTTGGAAATATTTTTCTTCTAATTAATAATTTAACAAATAAAAGTAAAAAAAAGTTGGTTCATAACTTAATGTTACGCTTTATTTTTAAGCTTTTAAATTTGCAGTAAATATATATTCCGGATAAATTTGACATATCTATATTCGGTTATTTTTCTCCGTAGGTTGGAGTTATTGACGCACACTACGCAGTGATCTGTGCGGTAAAGTAAGGAGCTGATGGTAGGTGTGGCGCTCCACCTCAGACGCTAAAATAATCTCCTTGGTCTAGCGCTAGTGAAAAGGGGATAGACTCCCTCGCTGCATGGCTGATACCGACATTAGGCCGCCCCGACGATTTTACTTACTTACGCATTATTTAAAAGCTTGGACCCTTGGCCATTCATATACGTGTGTCAAAAAAGTAGCGAGATTTTCAGGTACTTTTTGACACACCTTGAATTCTGAAAAAAAAATAATGTTACATTTATTGTTCATTCCTATCTTGGTAAATACAGCTTCAATCTTTAATTTCTAAATTGTTATACAATAAAAACAAACATCTTTAGGTATTATTAATTACCAAATTAACAGTACTGAAACTACAGGGTGTTCGGGATAAATTTGACATATTTATATTTGGTTATTTTTCTCCGTAGGTTGGAGATATTGACGCACACTACGCATCATTTAAAAGCTTAGACCCTTGGCCATTCATATACGTGATGACAGATAGAATGGATGACTGGAACCCACCTGAATCATGGAAGAGAATAACTTGTATCATGATCTGCGCCGGCCATCAAAATAAAGATATTATGGTTGCTGCCCAATGCTCCCTGAAAATAAAAACAATCAGGCATGAACTGCAGAATTGCAATTGAGACTACGAGGCTGTGGCTAGAAGAAATCAATATAACAGACGATCTGATTGCGTTCGTACAGCAGAATTCCTCGCATTTTTTTCAGAGAGGGTATCAGGTTGAATTCAGATGCCTATGCGGAGTTGCTAAACACTGTAAAACCCTGGATAACAAGGGTAGCCAATGGTAGGCCATATGTATGGCAGCAGGATTCGGCTCCCTGCCACACCTTTGGGAAAAGTAAAAAATGGTTGTATATTTACCAACACCTCCGACGAACAAAATGCGATACAAGGTCAATTTCTTAAGCGGGGTTTAAGAGGTTTGAATTCAGAACGATTGGTGGGCTAGACTTAAGGATAGAATTAGATCCTTTGCTGCCGATTATAGTAGAAGACTCAAGCTAGATAGTCTAGCAGAGCAAAGATTTCTAGAAAGTAGAATAGATAAGGCCGTGGTGGAAGGAGATAGCATAGTTACTAATATAGCCAGGGCTGATCTGGCTTTATCTGATAATAAACGTACCAAGCTCAGGTAGTTAGGGCTAGGTAGACCCTTATAGAATGTCATCAGGAGAAACATGGGTGATTTAGAAGCCTCGATGAAACTTCCAACATTATGTATATTTACCAACCCCTCCACACGAGTAGGATGCGACACAAGGTCAATTTCTCAAGTGGAATTTAACAGGTTTTAATTCAGAGTTTTCCTTCTCCTATGCTGATTATCAAGCTATAGTTAAAGAGCCAAGTCTTCCCTACTATTTACCCATAGCTGGAGGAGAATTGGGTTCATACCTTTCCCAAGGGTATTAGCGCCATGTGAAATGCAAAAAGCCTCGTCTAAGAATTATAAAAGTAATTATGAGGACAACAGTCCAAAAATATGAATAATACAAATCACCACACTAAACAGTATTAAAGTAATTTCTCACAATTTAGGCCGACGTTGCAACAAAAGAAGTTACGGGGGCCATTCTATAAAAAGAATAAATGAAAATTCGTTTATTTACACAGCTAAACTGATGGACTAGTAAAGTAAGAGAGCAAGTCCCTTAAATGCCATTGATTTTTGGCTAAACTTGCAAATCGGTCGGAAAATTAGGGTGACCCAGAAAAAACAGAACCTACAAATTTTGTAATATAACTGTTAATATTAACTAGGGAGGGTTAGGGTTAGTGTTAGGGTTTAGGGTTAGGGTTTAGGGTTAGTTTAATGAGAAAATAAATGAATAATTTGGGTTCTGTTTTTTCTGGGTCACCCTGTATACAGGTTGACCCAGAAAAAAACAGAACCCACAAATTTTCTAATAAAACTTAATTTTAACTAGGGTGGTTTAGGCTTAGGGTTTAGGGTTTAGGGTTTGGGTTGGAGTTTAGGGTTTGTTTAATGGGAAAATAAATAAATAATTTGGGTTCTATTTTTCTCGGTCACCCTGTATACAGGGTGACCCAGAAAAAACAGAACCCAAATTATTTAAAACAGAAACAGAAAAAACAGAACCCACAAATTTTGTAATAAAACTTAATTTTAACTAGGGGGTTTAGGGTTAGGCTTAGGGTTTAGGGTTAGGGTTAGGTTGGGGTCTGATGGTAGGTGTGGCGCTCTACCTCCGACGCCAAAACAATCTCCTTGGTCTAGCGCTATTGAAAGGGGAATAGACTCCCTCGCTGACTGGCTGATACCGACTTTAGGCCGATCCGATGATGACTTTAATGAGAAAATAAATAAATAATTTGGGTTCTGTTTTTTCTGGGTCACCCTATAATATGTTTTAATTTTTCGACCGATTTGCAAGTTTAGCCTGATTTTTTTTAAAGCAATCTTAAAGACGATCGCAAAGTAGATTCCAAATAGTTGTGGCGCGAGAACGCAGCCGTTTCTTACCATTCATAACCGAAACAGGCTCTGCAAGGGTACCATTATATGTGACCAAAGCGTTCATATCATCACGAAGAAACCAAATAAGGACTATAAAATGGGGAGGACAATCTAACTTCCCAATATCTCGCCTCGCGGTTGACCGTTTCAGATCGATGAAATATTGGTTGAGGTCAAGATTCTGTTCAATGCCCTTTTCTTGCAATTCGTGAGCCGAGAAGATCATATCAGTTGTGCAACGTCCAGAGCGGAAACCACAATGGGATTCTGGGAGAATGGTTGGTGATGTATGTTCCTCCAAGCGATTTGAAGAATTCTCGAAAAAAAAAACTTTCCAACAATGGAGAGCAAATCAATACCTCGATAGTTGTCACATGGGCTTCTAGAACCCTTTTTGAATAAATGAATGAGAAGCACATCCCTCCAATCCTGGGGCGCTCCTTTAGTCCAAGCGTGTAATAACACTTCGTGCAGCATCTCATTCAGTCTGGAGACACCACATTTTAATTCAGCATTAATTCTCTCCAATTCACACACATACACATATATATACATACACATATGTGGGAGATTATATGCTTAATTAAAGTGATACCTAATTTTGTTAATTAATTAATTATAATTAAATGAATTAGGCGTGTATATCGGTTTAAATGTAAAGCGTAAACAAACTCGATTTGTTTACGCTTTACATTTAAACCGATATACACGCCTAATTCATTTAATTATAATTAATTAATTAACAAAATTAGGTATGACTTTAATTAAGCACATAATCTCCCACAAATTGTCGGCCTTCGCCATTTCAAACACATCGTTTGACTACTTCACATACACATATATATATACACATAATATATACACATGTACATATAACATCCCCATATACTAATATATATATATATATATATATATATATATATATATATATATTCTTTGTTGGGGTACCAAGTTTCTTGGTACAAGGTGAATCTAGGATGGTCCTATTCTCTACCAGTAGTTTGTTGTAGAGTTCATGTTCTGTATGAGAGCTCAATGTTTAGTTATTATAAACAGAGCAAATTTATTTGTGAATAAAAAGGCCTTAAATACCATGGGTATCGAGATTATGGACCATTTTCACTCATGGATATCTGGGACCCACAGAGCTTCGTCAGACCACGTTTATCTTTTATTTAGACAGGGTGGAGGTTGCACCACATATATTTCATTTCCCCACCCTGATCCTGTCTAAATAAAAGATAAACGTGGTCTGGCGAAACTCTGTATGCCCCAGATACCCACGAGTGGAAATGGTCCATAATCACGATACCCATGGTATTCAAGGCCTTTTTATTCACAAATTATATATATATATATATACAGAAAAGAATTGGTCGGAAGTACACGCAATATTTCCCGCTCCAGTCGCTGTGTAGCTTCGAAGGCAGGGTGGAGGTTGCACCACATATATTTCCCCACCCTGATCCTTTACTGATTGTCTGTACACTGTCTGCTTAGCGGCTCGGTTATTGGCGCTCAAACGGTGTATCTATTCGCTCTTGGTTTGAGGATACCAAACTTGGCAGCTCACAGAGCTGTTGAGAAGTTGTCATTCTTAACAAATCGATAACACAGGGGACTGCGTGATCATCGAGAGTTTGGGCTGCCTTCCCAAAGTGTTGGCGGTCTCATGACGCCGTGGGCCGACGTAAGTCTCCTAGAGACCGCGATTCCCCGCTGAACATCAGGCGGCACTCCGTAAAGTTCATTACTCCAGTGACCTTTTATGGCTTCGAATGGCACTATATCGGGCGATAGTGGAGGGTGCCAGTTCAGAGCTGCTCACAGAAGGACACGGGTGCAGGGTTCCTCAACAACTCTAAGTTTTTACTCATCTGGCGACCTGCTCGGAATGCTTTGTTTCTTACCAACATGACCTACAAATCGGATACGGTAACCAGCCCCTTTTTTTAACCACTGTGACACTGTTATGGGGAAAACGGGCAAACACGTCTTCTGCTGAAGCAAGGTTTGTCAGCTTTGGGATTATATTGGTGAGGTCACAGCTAACATCGCACTTAAATCAGTTAGTGCTACTCGACGTGAGACACGTCATTGTTTTTCAGGTGTAAAACGAAATGTGTTTTTTCTCGGCGCTGGTCGTGGCTTGATTGGTGATTTGGACCGTACGCTCAGGAGAATTGTATGAGAAGAAACTTTCTTCTTGTATTTGTTCTGTTAAGCATCAGCTAAGGGTAAAGATTAGATGCGACAAGAGGCTTGATCACATAATATTCTGAGAAATGTGGGAGTATGCAGCAATCCTGTGTGCGAGAAAGGGGGCGGGTTATAGAGCATTAGTACACAGTGAATTACAAACAACCTCGTCCAGGATTTGAACTTAGGTCGCCAATTTCATTTCCTACAATGATAATTGTTATGCTAAGTGTACCTCCTTGGGGTTCTGTTTGTATAGCGAGAATGTTTTGTTTTGTTTTACGGCATAACAACCTCAGTGGGTCATTTAATGCCGATAAAGTTTTGAAATAAATCAATTCTTAATGGATAATACAATTTTTCTATAAATACATTTTTCTATTTAACCCATAGATGGGACCCTAACAGGTGCTACCACTCCGGGTCAGAGTGGACCAGAGAGCAATGGTGATGAAGGGTGTTCCACATTACCCAAACCTCCAAAACTGGAACCTCACCATCAGATAGAGTTTAACGTCATTCCCATGACATGTAGACCCGCAGCCACCGCCTTCTAGCACCCATATGATAAAAAGGGTTTGGGACTTGCCATAAGGGCTTCTTTTTTTATCAGCGTTGTGTTGACATTAGAGATACCACACAAATTACGATGCGTTTTCAATGCTCCGTCACAGTAGACCTTTTGTGGCACACTAGAAAGACTAAAATGTTAAGGAACCAGAGGGAATTTTTTATAAACAGTCAGAAGATTTACGGACCCAGCAGAGGAAGCTTTGTGAGAGATACACATAAATTCAATCACCAATCTTACTTGATAATGTGCGAGCAGTCAACATTTCTATTACAAACTATAATGAAGGATTAAAATTGTGGTGTTTCTGAAATATTAAACAAGGAAAAAATGTATCCTCTGTTATGGTAATTTCTCTAAGTAGCTAGAATTTATCTGGATGATAATAGTAATATCATGCATGAATGCGGTCCACCATGTTTGCTGCGCCTAGTGAAGTGAATTCCATGCCCAGGCCAAAACGAAGCGGGAAAATCACACAGCCCATCATGACCCCGACATTGAACAGTGTTTGCCACTTGATGGTTTATTTCCTGATTGTGAACTTCCTGAAAGTCGACCCAAAGTAGCTCATTATTATTTCCCCAATCTTACTTGGAAAGTTGAAAAATTTGAAGGCAATTCAGATTAAGTTGTGTGGAACTGAACTGTATGCGTTGGTAAGATTGACAGTATTGCGTCTCAGATTATTTGGGAATGCGCCATACAGCCGGGGTAGCTAGGTATCCCAGTCTTCGGGACAGATGTATGTAAGGGTTACCCATTAGGAAGTCCATCATACGGCGAGCAAGAACAAAAAAATGTCCCCTCTACATTCAACAGGGTTATGGGGCGAAAACTTGCAATGCATTTCGCATTCATCTCTTTAGGTATACCGCACTTCTAAAACTGCTGAAAGGAGAAAGTGAGTTGTCTGAGGATGTATGAATAGTCTCGCACTTCTCTCAGTTTCATCCCACCCCCATTAAAACGGACCTCTGGATGTTGTGGCCTGGGTAGTTCTCTTATGAGAGGAATAGAGACAGCACTCAGGTCATCAGAATATCGTCCTTAAGTGTTTTTCAAGTTCCTCCTGTGCTACGTGGTCTAATGGTTAGAGTCATTGGAAATGGACTTGTCGATCCGATTTCAATTCCTCGACGAAGCTGTTTGCATTTCACATGGCGCTAATACCCTTGGGAAAGGTATGTATCCTACTCTCCCTCCAGCTATGGATAAATAGCATGACAGACTGGCCTCTTTAACCATGGCCAGGTAACCAGTCTAAGAAAAGGAAAACTGAATTCAAACCTGTTAAACTCCGCTTTAGAAATTGACCTTGTGTCACATCCTGCTCGTGCGGAGGGGGTGGTAAATATATATAACAGTAATGATGAGGACAACAGTCCAAAAATATGATTAATACAAATCATAACACTAAATAGTAGTAAAATAATTTCTCACAATTTAGGCCGGCGTTGCCACAAAAGAAGTTACGGGGACTATTCTATAAAAAGTATAAATAAAAATTCGTTTATTTACACAGCTAAACTGATGGACTGGTAAAGTGACATGGAGTTTGTATAAAAAGAAAAAAAAAGTGACAAAGTTTCTATGCGAATACATACGGGTGTGTGTGAAATGGTCTACTAACTTTTCACTTTTGACGTTTTCTCTGGTTCTCGGCTATGGAGATCATTAACATCTTTTTTTATGTTATTTATCAGAACATGTGTTGTATACCCACATCTCTGGTATATAATGGAGAGAGAGAGAGAGAGGAGGGGAGAGTAGAGATGGGATGAGGGGTTTTACTTGTTAACTCGGCCGCTTACAGTCTGCTACTAATTCAGGCGCCATCTTCTCTTGTTGGTCCAGTGAGCTGCTTTCTCGGGTTGGTTTTTTTATTTCTTCGGGCTTGTCATTTCTTGTCCAAATTAACTCAGAACTTAGTTGTTTTTCGTACGTCTTTATTTAACACAACCCAGCCCATCTTCAACCGCCGCGGTGGAGAACGACTCTCACAGCGAGTGACTTTCGAGTCCATTCGCTCTGAATCTCTGGTTTCATCTGTAAACTAAACTAAAAACTAATTTTCCCGCCTCTAATGGCACTCTTTTTCAGAAAGGTGAAGTCGGGGTCATCAATCAATCATAACCCTAATATATTTATAAGAAAAATGTGGATCCACCTTTTTCTTATAAATATCCGACTTTTAGCATTGTTCGATAGACAGTCAAGCTGCTTATCGTTGGCACACAACATGACTGTCTCATTCTTCCTCCTGTCTACGGGAACCTTTTTTCTCATGCTGACTACTACAGCTGCTGATTAAATACTGAACTGACCTTTTTAACTGTTCAAAAAACTTACTTCGACCGTTGTTGTAAATTTGTTGAAATTGCTTATTTCGTTTTTATTGAATAAAGCCTTTGTAAGTAGCCTTTTGTCTAATATTATCTTTATCTAGACAAGTCCACTACAGTGTAAGTTATTACTTTGAAGTATGATTCCTCATGAATCAGTTGTAGTGATATGATAATAAGCGAACCGGAAGTTAACGCATCGAAAGCAGAAATAAAATGACGAAAGTAAGCAATTTGCGCACAGGATCAGCGCAGGTATAAAGCAAAAATAGAAATAATGAAAATTATAATTTTCGACCAACAAAGGTCTTTTCGCCTAAACAGAAGTTTTCAAAAAGACCGAATTTGGAGCCTATGTTTGGAGATATAAAAGGAAGGTTTTCGAGTAGAAGTTCAGAGAGACTGACACATGCTTGACAAATCCACGTCACTGAATTTAAAACTATTTGCCTGCCGCTGAAGGTACAAACTTATCTTACCCTCTCTAAAATTCCGCTGCTGATATAGATGCAATACTCTTTCTTACTCTACATTACTGAACTTTTGAGTATTTACGGTTTTCGAATGAGCTATTATTTCTCCGTAGTTGTCGGACAAAGAAAGAACAAACACGAAAGTAAATGCAGACACTTGTATTGACAAAATTACATAAAATTGTTGCAAATTTTAATGGTATTTGCTATAAGACTTATCTGAGTTAGTAATTTTCTTGTAGTATTGGTGATAACAGGGTATTCTTTTCATCGGTAGGAAATGTTGATAAGACGCTTCTTCTCGGTAGTTTCTCGTCCTTCAGTAAGTGTGCTATTGTACCTGCCTTTTAACGTATGCTGATACAATGCCTTAGAAGGGAGCTGGTTGTAGAATTCTGTGATAAGTTGAACCTGGTAATTAGGGCGTTTGTTTTTACGTCTCTCGTCCAGTAACTGCTTTTCGATAAGTAAGCCCTGTTTTGGGGCTAAGTGATGAATGAAGTGTAGGGACCGCTGTTTACGCGACTACCCTCAGTGGGTGCTCCGTGATAAGTAGGCCCCGTTTTGGGCTTGGTGATGAGAGCGTTTGTTTTTACGTCTCTCGTTGGTAACGGCTCCCTGATAAGTGAAGTTTTTGGTGCCAACATACGATGTGGCGACCCGCCCCCTAGCGGCAGGGGGAGATAATTAATTATGGGATTTCCAATAACTTTTTTTAAAAAAGCATATTCTGCTGGACTTTGAACGGTACATTTTGACTACTGTAATTTATTTGTTTTAATACACGGATTAATCGTTAAATTTATGAGTTGTTTATTTTTCTGTTTTTATTTATGTGTTACATAATTATGGATCCCTAATATCTTTTTAAGGTAGTATAGAAATCCTTATGGCGATCAGTACAGCTGATGGCCTTGAGAGTGAGTGACAATGCTTGACCTCACTCTGACCTTGCCTTGCGGGATAGACCGTGAGAATCGGAAGGCAATAGAAAAGCCCCCTTCCGGTTTAAGGTGTAAGCAACTCAGACAGAGAGTTAGAACTTAGAAGCGAAGCTAGCAAGATGTGAGCTCACTGCGTGATTGTCTGGTCTGGGGGTCTACGAATAAAGTAACATCATCATAAATCGAAGTCTTGTTGTTATTACTAAAAGCTAACAATGACACAAGGCTTCTGATAAGAAATGATCCCCGACAAACATCCGGAGTCCCCAAGAAACACCACGACAAGACCAGACCAAGATAGAAGATAGATGATAGAAGTACCAAGCCGGCCAGAAGAGAAGTATATAACATATGTAACCTTATTGTGTGTTTGTTGTAATTACCAATACTATACATAAAATACTTCACTCAAGACAACCACCATACAGCCATCGACTGACAAAGGATAACCAGTGATCAATCATCTTAAATACTAAGGTATTGAAATAACAAAAAATAAAATACAGTGGTACCTTGACTTATGAGTTTAGTTCGTTTCACTCGTAACTCAATTCCCCCACCCACCATTGAAAAACAAATGCCATTAATCGTTCCAGCACCCCCAATTTTTGTTAAGTTTCTTAAATGAATTTTTTATGAATTATATTTTTCTTTTGCATTATAAATTTGAAAACTTAATTGTTTTTAGTGAACTTATTAACATAAGCGTACCTAAAACTCACTCGTAGCTCTCAACACAAAGCAAAAATCGACTGAGCGACTGTTCATAATTTGAAACTCGTAGTCAAGGTACCACTGTATAATTCATATTTTCTTCCAAAGACGTCGTAAATTACTTGCTGATTGTCATAACAAGTGTCTAACTTATTTGAATAAAAACTATTTATAATAATTACTTTGTAAGTTTTGGAGTTATCTATGGAAATATCATTTCATATGTTGAGTAGTGGTGTGTGTATGTATATATATATATATATAAGTGTTTACAGAAATAACCTACTCGAGTTTCAGCATAAAGATCTTCAGGTTTAATACATTACAACATTAACTCCTGCAGTTAGCTAGAATTAATATCTTGATTAATTCAGTGGATTTAACCCTGAAGATCCTTATGGTGAAACTCGAGTAGATTATCTATGTACACACTATAATGATACATTCGCTGTACTTATGTATTGTGCACTTTATATTTGTTATAACGCTGACTTATCTGAGTAACGCTTGTACCAACCAAATATTGAGACCAACCCAATATTTTTACCGGTAAGTCATTCCTTTTCCATATATATATATACCTCGCAGCCCACTTATGCAGGTATGACACATAATCCCCACTTTACCACTATAGAATACAATTCTATATTTTTAAATAAATACACATTTCTTTTCACAAACTTAAGGAAAAGAAATTAAAACAAACACACAACACAATCCTTTTCCTAAACTTAAGGAAAAGTGATTAAAACTAATGTTTACATAAAAATCAGAATCGATTGGCTATGTAAGCATTGCTTACTACTACGTACGCACGTTTGCACCAAAAAGTTAATTACTTTTTGATCCGACTAGATATCATAAAAGACGGAGAAGAAATCAACAATTACATAGACTTCATCTCACGTTCAAACTTGACACATCTGACGACCACAAACAAAAACACGAATCCCGTCTCGCTGCCAGATAGAATACGACCAAGTCAACACAATTACGACGCTCCTACTACTACCATTATTCTTACCATTTCGTTCTACAATAAGAATCCGTTTCAGCAGGTCGTATATACAAATTTGATTCTCATTTCTGTCCACATCTAATCGAACTTTGACAAATACACAAACATTTCACATTTCTTGATAAACTTTTACATTTCTTTTGCACATTCACATTTTGTTGATTATCGCAAATTTATTCTCTGAATAAATTTACAGGCCTTCTCAAACCGTCCTGTGTTAAATTAATAGCGTCGATCTCAGGTAATACCTGTCCCCTTGAGGGCAGGGCTGGGTTTATTGCCCAGCGCCTGAGGCACCCCCTTGAGGGGGAATGCCGAAGGGATCGACGCAATTTTTGTTCTCTCCCACCCATTAGCTTCGGCTTGTGGGTGGGCCCACGTTAAAACGATGCCTTGTGCCCAGTCCATATAGGTGGGGTACGAGACAAATAAATTCTCTGAATAAATTTATTCCTTATTTTATAATTATATGCATTTGTTTTATCATTTCTCCGTATTTTCTACCTAAACTGTGTCATTTTTATTCGTCATTCCTAGTATTATTGAACACATCTCATAACTCCCTACACCACCCACGAACCGAAGATCATAGAATGGTAGGTACAAAAAATGCATAGATCCCATCGGCATTCCACCAATGTATACAAGTAAATTAATTAATCTTCCAATGATAGACTAAGTTGATTTCAATTATAATATGTTTACTCTTAACGCTTTCTTCAACATTATGCATTACAGGACAGCTTACTTATTGTCGGTATCAGCCCGACAGCGAGGGAGTCTATCCCCTTTTCACTAGCGAAGGGAGATTTTTGCTGAGGTGGAAAGGCCACACCTACCGTCAGCACCCCACTTTACCGCACAAATTAGATTGTTACTTCTGCGCCGAGTTGGCGAGGGCCGTTATCAAACCAGAAACCTTGCGATTCCTATGCGGGTTCTCTACCGACTGAGCTAAACCGGCCCCTTGTCTATACAAGTTAACAGTTATGGGGAAAATGAGATGGATTTACTAATAGGGGAAAAAACTGAACTTTTTTTTTGTAACAAAATAGGTGTATCTTAGAAATCCCACACAAACATGTATGATAATTGCATGAATTTAAACTATAAATAACATTGATTCTTTTTTTTTTTTTTTTTTTTTTTTTTAATTTTGTTGATTTAATAAAATAGATTAAATAACCTCACGGGAAAAAATATCTTTAACATTCAGCTCTGAAGTTAAAGTAAATAAATCTTTTAAACGAACAAACAAGATTACGACTTTTTTTTTCCCCCCCCATTTTTAGGTATTTCGATTTATAATTTGGTTAAAGTTTCTGGTTCACAAGAATGTCAAAATTGATAACACCATCGCAGTTGGAAATAAAAAGCAATCATTCAAAAAGCAACCACTTTTTTTTTTTTTTTTTTTTTTTTTTTTTTTAAATCGTGCTAGGGAGAGAAAAAAATTGAAAATGAATAAATGAATAAAACAATTCATTTTCAATTTTTTTTAAACCGATTTTTTTTTTTTTTTTTTTAAAAAAATCTGCGATTTAGCCTAACCCTCTTATAAAAGAAACATTCCTATTTGACATGTTACATAGCTTTTTTTAAGCTTTAAGTCGTCGGGGCGGCCTAATGTCGGTATCAGCCAGACAGCGAGGGAGTCTATCCCCTTTTTTCCACTAGCCTAGACCAAGAGATTAATTTTAGCGTCTGAGGTGGAGCGCCACACCTACCATCAGCTCCTCACTTTAACCAACAAGATCCTGTGCTACTCATACCTGAGTCGGCAAGGGCCGTATCGAACCAAGACCTTGCGATTCCTAGCCGAACACTCCTACCAAATGAGCTAAAGCGGCCTAGCAGTCTACTAAAAAAGAAATAAAAAAGAAAATAAGTAAATAGATTTTTTTTTTAAATAAAAAAAATAAAAATAAAAACCATACAAAAAAACAGGAGAGAAATTCATAAAT
Organism: Doryteuthis pealeii; assembly: GCA_023376005.1. Taxonomy (NCBI): domain Eukaryota; kingdom Metazoa; phylum Mollusca; class Cephalopoda; order Myopsida; family Loliginidae; genus Doryteuthis; species Doryteuthis pealeii. Next base: position 17,138,262 of record CM042148.1, read on the forward strand.
TCTATTTTCTCAATTCTTGCATTGAAATTTTTTGTATTTGGCATTTTTGTATTTAACACAGGAAAACAAAAAAAGATTCTTGATCAAACATTTTTAAAGAATATGCGCAGCATCAATAAATAATAAATAGATAAAAAAAAGAGGGTGTCTAAATAAATAAAACAAAAACAAAACAGTCAACATACTTTATTCTTTTAAATTTACATTTCCCATTGTAAAATATATCTGACAAATCAATTTGATATTTTCAACATTGACAGTATAAGATTTCATGTTCTTCAATTAACAAAAATAACTGTTTTATCAAATAATCTGTGAAAAATGATTAGTGAAAATAATTTTAATATTTTAAATTTGTCTACGTTTAAAAGCGTTTCAATCATTAAATATATAATCAAATACATCTTCTATTAGTAATGGAGATTCGCTCTTAATTTTGTAACAAAAAACTACGTCATTGCTTACGTCACATGATCAAAATCGTCATAACATAGATAAATACATTCAAAGGTGAGTATGCAACACTAGACGATCCTCATTGTTTCTTTTTAAACTGTTTTTAATAAATACAGGTCGTGTATTAAATATTTATATATAGTTTTTTTATTTTAAATATATTTAAGTTATCAGAACATAGTTTCCATTTCAAATTGTTTTAATTTTTTACTCTTTAATGAATTGATGATTTTACTTAAGGTACAAAACTCTGATATTGATTTTTAAATCCCACACCCTCAGGCAGTATCTTTCAAAAATTCATTTTTTACATCGCCCGGAGGGTGTTTTTTTTTAAAATCATTTTGCTAGTATCTATAATCTCTATGAGAACATTAAATTCCTGATGATGTCGGCATATTTATCAAAATGATAAAATATGTCAACATCAGCAGGAGATATTCGAGTGTTCTGATGAAGATTACAAACATATAATAATCAAATATATATATATATATATATATATATATATTAATATATATTTGATTATATTATTTGATAATCGACAAGCTTTAGATGTAGACAAAAAAAAATCAAGAAAATCTTATAACTCATTTTTCAGCATTTGTTTTCCCACACACAGTCAAATTCATTTTCATTTCTTCCATAACAGTAAAATAATGCGGTGGTTATTTCCCTTTCAACGCATCAAGGGAGATAACGTTGGTATTATTTAAAGTTATTTAAATATATAATATTACTAGTTTTTATTTTTGAAGGTTAACAATCTATAATATTAGACTATTAAATTACTTTTATTTTTTTTTTTTTTTTTTTTTTTTTTTTTTACTCAATTTCCTATTTATTAAACAGTGGTGGATCAAGAAATTCTTTTTTTTTTTTTGGGGGGGGGGGCTAGAAATAAGTATGCATCATAGCCCCTTTATTCTTTAAAAAGTTCTTTCTGAAATTTAACTCAACCGGTGGTAGACATAAAATGCCTATCATCCAAAACATAACAAGTTATTTGCCTGCATATTTTGTTGTTCATTAATAAAGTAGAGAATTACATTTGAAATAAACAGCAAGTTTGCTGTCAATATCTATCGTACAGTCTTCAAACAACGAAAGAGGAAAAAAAATGTCATCTTCGGATCCCTTGCGAGTTGGGGGAAGCAATTCCACAGGCACATTATCTCATCGAACCTGCAGATGCTTGAAGAAAAAAAAAAAGAGTAAAACAAAGTTAACTTTAATACGATATTTAATATTTGCTAAATAATTAATTATATATACTAGAATATATGCACCTCCAGGTGCAAGTATTTAAGTTTTTAATGTAATAAAATAGGCCGTATAAATTAGAAACGCTAATGAGAAACTAAATAGATACAGATAAAAAGATTTGAAACAGAGGAGGGTATAATCGAAAAATAAGAACAAGCTGACCCTTACTCTTCCATCCACTCTGCGTCTTATCATTGTTATTTTTCTAATTTAGTAAAGTTTAGTTTAAAATACGAAGTAAAGAAAAAATGACACTTATCTTTTCTGTTAATCGTGGATTTCACAATTTAAGATTAATTGAAGCGATTTTTTGCTTATATTATAAAATAAAATCAAACAGTTAGAAGCCAATAATAACTAAGCAATATATTTATTAAAATATACATTTCTAATATCAATATGCAATTACGCTTCCGTATCACACTGTAAACCGCTATTTACTTGTATTTATAATACAGATTGCATGTTATATTATGTGATATGGGTTAACAGATATAAAATATTTGGTTAAAACATTTTATCATAATTGAGGGTTAAAATAAGGATAATTCATAGGTGAATGTGTGCCAATTACAAGGGAATTGTACTTGAAGTATGATTTAGTTTCGGTTACAGACAGAAAAAACACACAATCTCCATTATAATAAGATAATTCTTCAGCCGTTTCGTATCAGTACATGCTGTATGAGCTACACACGCTGGACCCTAACGAGCGACTAACTAGATGGCAGCTAACACAAAAATGCGCTGCGCTGTATCCTGAACAAAGACGTGGAACAACACCCCAAACGAAAAACAGCTGTAACGGCCACTGCCACATTATCACCAAACCAACGAGTAAGACGGACCAAAAGACAACACAGGAATTGCTAAAGAAGCAGGACGAACTCATAAGTGACTTCCTCCTTGATAGCCAGCACATGGGCAAGCGATCCGTGGTGGGCCGACCAAAAAAAACGTACATTGACCAGCTCGGGTGCGGAACAGAATGCTGGCATAGAGGACTCCGTGAATGATGAGTGATAGAGACGGACGGAGAGATTGTCATGGGATATCGTGCTAACAGCGCGAAATGATATATATATATATATATATATATATATATATTATATACTATTATATATAGTTGAACTGTGCAAATTTTGTCTGGAAATTTTGATATTATATCATCTATCGGCAAATAAAAGGATTATGAAGAAAGATTTGCAGAACACAAATGGCTGACAGTTCAAACTAAAATGTTTGAAAAAAGAAATGCTACCCTAATGATAAACTACTCACACACAACACCACATAACACACACTCCACGGTAATTCCAATGACTGGTAAAGTAAGAGAGGATTCTAATTGGGGGATATCGAAATCTCACTGTACACCATCTGTAATGCTCTTTAGGTGCAAACAATATATTCACAGAAGATTTTTATAACATCCTAAAAAAAAGAGCTCAATGTTTCATAATCATTAAATTATATACAGAAGCAATATTTAACTTTCAATACAAACTTAACAAGCGAACCGTCATACTAGTATAATATTTTTCAAAACCAGAAACCAGAAAATGATAAGTCTCATACAGACAGGGTTTATACAAATAACATACCATCACACATACACACACACAACGCACACAAAACAGGTGTGTTTGGGGTATAATTTGACAGTTCGCATAAAGAAGAGGAAAAAGTGCTTGATAACTACAAAATTTAATGGGTTTGTAAGAAATTCACAACAGGCACAGAAATCGCACTGTCAACAAAGTTTCATTCCAAATATAACCGCCATTAGCGTCAATCACACCTCATCCTGCCTTCAGAACCTTGAAGCAAATCTGATGTTACAGTTTTCTGGGAAAGAGTCCTCAAAAAACTACCTTAATTCTGTCGATTAAACTGGGGCTTTTATAGTCTGGCACGGCGATTTGGTGTCTTCTTCTCAAAGATCATATAATCCATGGATTAAAATCAGGGACTGGTGTAGTCGTAAATTTAACGTGTCAAAAACAGTTTTACTTTATCGCTCAGAGGTGTGACAGGGGGCCCCGGATCCTGCTGCATACATATGGCGAGGCTTGACTACAGTGTTTTAGCATTTCCATGGCATCTTGAAATCAACCAGATACCCTCTCGGAAAAAATGCTGACGGCCATCACTTCTCCCTCAAGAGACACACATCCGAAACCATCACAGTTTGGGGAATTAGGTGTATGACACAAGAAGTGTCCTTTTGGACCTCTGCAAGCATCTGTTTATCTGCGTGTTTGTGCTATTGATCTGGCAAAGTTTTTTCTATCGGAGTAAGAACCAGATTGATGGTTATCCGGCCAGGAGGTTTCACTTTGCTTCAGAAGATTCTTCGCTTTTGTCAGACGATTTTCACGAGCTTTCTGGGAGGGCAGATTTGACGCTCTGCGAAGGCTTGTATGAGTAGTTAACGAAGGTCTTTTCAATTGAGTGCAAGCTTCATGGTAAGAGGCTGAAACATTCAAAATTCACGTGACAAAGCCCGAATGTTCCGAATGCAGTATCCTCCAACACTTTTTTCTCAGAATTTTCGAGGAATTCTGCCTGTAGGACGTTCAATCAGATGTCTGCAATGTGCTTTTCTTCTAGCCACAGCCTCGTAGCCTCCGTTGCAATTTTTCCAGTTATGCCTGATTGTTTTTTCCGTGTTCAGGAAGGCACCGGGCAGCGCATCAATCTTTTTGAGGCCCGGCGCAAGAATGCATCATGATACAAGTTATTCTCTTCCATGATTCAGGTGGGTTCCCAGTTATCCATTCTGTCCATCACGTATACTAAGAAGAAGGGTCCAAACTTTTAAATGATGCGATAGTGTGCGTCAATATCTCCAACGTACGGAGAAAAATAAACCAAATTAAAATGTCAAATTTATTCCGAACACCCTGTATTTTTCAGTAGCTGATAAACACTGTTTAACAAAGAAATTGAGGGCAAGCACAAAAATTAGCCGTTTAACCCTAATTGGGGGTGCTGAATTCAGATTTTGAATCCGTTTTTACTCATCCCTCTATTTTTTAGATATGCATACTGTACATTTTTGTACACATACTGTACTAAGGCAATATATGGCCTTCAAGAGGTTAATTTCTAATATTGGGTGCGACTTAATGTCTTCTTTTTTAGTTATAATGCAATAAATGTAAGTGAAGCTTACATTATATATATAGCTAATATATCAAGACGGATTTGGGGAGTTAAAGCGTAAGCCCACACGTCTCAATCCAACACCAGTAATGCACTGGCAATCAGCGCAGGAGGTTGTCGTCCCTCGCAGCGCAGGTGTCCTCGACCAATTATGTACACATTTTTGGGTAATATATTTTGTAATACAATTTTCAACGACCGGCACATTTTATTGCCCTTACATATGATTTTAAATTTTACTTGGGTTTTTTTTTTTCATGATTCTTCAATGCTTTCAAGCTCGTCAAAACATCGAGGATTGACTACAACGAAGCCAATTTTTTTCCGGAATTGTGTACATTGGTCATCCAGTATATTTATTCCGGTCAATGGTTTTTATCTATCCACTTATCTGTAATAAAAGCTGCCTGCAACTTTGAAATAAGCACGTATATACTCTCTGTAATATACTAAAATGAGACTATTAAAAGACAGGACTAGGTGATAGAGGAAAGCTGTTTAAACTTTGAATTCAGCACACCCAAATTAGTAAAAAAGACACCTATTCCATTTTGCCTCAGAAAAAAATATTTTTTGTAACCAGTGTAATTTGGTAAAATTAATAATACCAAAAGATGTTTGTTTTTATTGTATAAAGCAATTTAGAAAATTAAAATTCTGGTATCTTTGGTTGAGAATAGATTGAATATTATTTTTTAAAATGTTAGGGGTATACTTATTTATGGGTGATACTATATTTATTGTTATCTATCAATTTTATATTACGAACGATTTAAATACAAGGAATAACTGAAAACTAAAGTACAAATAGGCATGACTTGACCGAAATTAAACTATTATGAAAGACTAGAAGCGCCACCCGCATCGCCAGGGTAGAGGGGGGATTTCTTTAAAGTTAGTCCCGCGGACCATTATTATCATCGTGAGTTGGATCCTCATGGATGCCCCATTAAAATTTCCATGTAAAAAAAAAAAAGACTTTACATTGATCCAGCCACTCTGAAAATATAAGTTTATACAATTCTCCCAATTTTAAAAGACTAAAACAGTTTTTTTACGTGTTTTTTTTCTTTCTTCTTCATAATACAAGATTATATTGGAGTACATTCATTTTACAGAGTGTTGCTGTAATTTTAATTCATAGAGAGATTTTTTTTAATGAAATTTGGCCATACCAAAAAAAAACAAAAAAAAGTTTTAAAAAAGCAGTTGCAAGAGGAAATAGACGAAATAATGTTACATAATTATTAGATTCCTAATATTTGTGTACAGTAGTGTAGAAAACAAAATGGCTGTTAATAAGTTCAGCCGGCAGCCTTGAAGGATTGAATGACAAGGCTTGACCTCAGTCCTGAATCCTTCGCGGTGGATACCGTGAGAATCGGTGGAGAAGACCCTCTTGCCGGTTTAGATTAGAAAGAAATTTTTAGTCAGATCGGCCAAAAGCCACGACGGTGTAAGATCATGTTATGCACGGTGCGACTCAATCTGCGCAGGTAGTCTGGTGGGATTTCAGAATAAAATATGATCTAAGTTTAATCGAAGTTGTGTTATTATCTAAAAAACTACCAATGACACAGGCTTCTGGTAAAGAGAAATCCCCAATGCAAGACCAGACAGCAAGTCCCCAAGACGAAGTCCAGACGCTAGAGAGACGCTAGGAGAATAGAAGTAAGAAAGTAAGGAAGAGAGTATACAACAATAATTCCTTTCTTTTCTGACTTTTAAGCTACTCTTTCAAAATTTAAAAAAAATTCCTTGAAATACTTACCAAGAATTGTTTCCAGTGGGGCTGAGAGCCAGGTTGTAGCGGTTGTCCAATCGTGTTGAGATAAACTCCCTACTAAGTCAAGATTATCCAAATTTTGATCCTTCCAAATGCAATCTGATTTTCATGTTTGGACCAGCCAAGCCGGTCAAAGTTCTTTATATTCTGTTGACCAAATCATACTGCACACCTAAACCATAAAGTTTTGAAAAAAAGTTTTAAAGTTCGATACTGAAATCAGATATTAAGATATTATGGGACTCTCAAAATCTCCTGGTAGCTATCAAATAATTTTGATGAAAGAATACGAATAATAATATTTGGAAATTAAAACATGTATTCAAAAGTACAAAAAAGGGGCTGCAAATTTGGGTCGCATTTGCGGCCAGACTTATCTTGCTGAAGTGAGGTGAAGGTGTGTTAGAAATACTATTCTACTAGCTGTTGATAGGACATGCTTGAAAGTGCGTTTGCTTGGTGAAAGTTCATACCGATAGGTGAAGGGGTTTCATTTTTGGCGCCAATATCGTATATTGGCGATTCGCCTCTAGCGGCAGGGAGAGATAATTCAACTAGCATTTTTCTGGTATGAATATAATTTAGTTACTAATTGAACACATACCCATGACAAACTAGGATATTTTTTCATAAGATAAGGAAAGTATCATTTGATATATTACATACCAATTCATATTTTTATTACGCTTTTAAAAAAGTTACCAACAACTATTTTTTGACAACTAAAGACTAAATAACACTTCTTTATGTTCGGTACTTAGAGAAACATGTAACATGTGTCTTATTACTTATATAATAAATAAGTAATCCACAGACACGTGTTCCGAGTACACTTCTCATCAGGTGGTTATACCCGTTAAGCAGCTACCCCTGGGCCGGGTTCGAGCGAATGACTTCGTTCGCGCAACGTCTTACCGTAGGGCCAGAGGCAGCTGCCAAATAAAGAGAATTAATCGCTAACTTTCTAAGCCGGAAATGAATTCACTAGAGGCTCAAACAATATGTAAACAAGCGAGGCTTAGCTGTGGCGCCGATACGCTGAATTTTTGCAATAATCCTTCTATTTAAAGTGCTCGACACAAGTGGGAAGGCACATATAATATTAGTAAATCCAGCAGACACGTGTTCGGAGTATCACTCCTCATCAAGTGTGGTATACCGGTTTAAAACTACCGCAGTAATGAATAAAGCTTAATTATTTTCAGGATTTTTAAGCACTAAAATCGAGTAAAAAAGTGCTGAATATAAAAGAGCTAGTAGACGTTTAAAACGAATTGTTTAAAATATGAATAATTCGCGGTTATGCGAAAAACTTAAGTCGGTATATTAAACCATTCTTTTTTAAACGTCTGTATATAATATGTGAGAAAAATGAGTAAAGAAAGAAATGTAGATGGATAAAAATGAATTTTATCGATATCAACTTTTAATCGATATCAACTTCACATTGTTTCGGTCCGTTTATCAAAAATGTATACGGATTTACGTTATTATTATTAAAAATTAATCAGATGGAGTTGAAATTATGATAATAAATAGAGAAAATGCATAAATTTTCCGTTACCAGATTTTGCCGACCTTCATCAGAAGTAGTATTTTTATTTTTTTTTTTAAAAATAAATAATAATTAATAATACACTCTGATGAAGGTCGGCAAAATCTGTGTACGGATACATTTCTATGGCTTTTTCCTATTATTATCACTCATTCATTTTCTTTTTTTCCCATCTGATTTCATTTTAATAACGTAATAGTATAAGCATTTTGATAAACAGACCGAAACACATGTGTAAGTGATATCGAATAAAGTTCATTTTTATCTATCTACATTTCTTTTTACACATTTTTTCTTCATAATTGTCGGAATCATTTCCCATTCCTCACACACAACATGCACACCACAACATAATATTATATCTTATTATAATGGAGATATTGTGTGTTTTTCTGTCTGTAACCGAACATAATTCCCATCCAAGTCACAATCTCTTTTTATTTGCATCACATTCTCCATCGATTTTATTTTATCCTAAAACCTCAATTAATTAATAAAATTGTCTTACATTATTAATAACTGTTAACTTGTCATAACATACTGACAACATGCAATTTTATATCCTACCTACTATACAACAAAATAGGCGTTTACAGTGTGAACGGGAAGGCTAATATTGCAATATTTAATATATTTAAATTCGAGTATTAATAAATATGTGCTTAGTATCTACTATGATTCTAAACTTCGCTTGGTAATTCAGCGATATATTAGTTCTAATTACATTATACATAAACTCTTCAATTAAATCTTATATGAGATCCATTAAACAAGAATAAGAATAGCTCATTTTATCTTTCTTTACTTCCTCTTAATAACTAAATACTTAATTAGAAAAATAGGCAATGAAAGACGAGAGTGATGAGAGTAAGTTTCAGTTCTGTTCAATTTTTTATTATACTCCCTCTGTTTCAAACTTTTATCTGTATTCTTATTTAAGTTGCATAGCCTTTCTATTTAATACAATATTTTTATAGCATTAAAAAGTAAATACTTGCCCCGGAGGTCATATATTTGCTAGTATATATAGCAAAACAGTTTAACTTTTTTGTAAAAAAGCCATTACTCAGTATTGTAGAATAAGTGAATTACAAGAAAGCCTGTAAAACTGTTACAGCCTAAGCGTTACAAATAATATTGCAATATTTAGATGATTTGCAATGAAAAAACGAACTGCTATATGACACCGGTTCACACCACATTTACAACTGTTGACGACTCCCCTCGAAAGTGAATTTTTCTTTAAAAAAAAAGATTAAAAAAATTAAAAAATTTTAAAAAAATGAAGCGAAGCAAATAAAAAAAAGGGCTAAAAGCCCCAATAAGCTCGGTTGGTTGGATTTTGGCGCCATGTCAAACTTGTGGTTTAATTTATGCTTGAAAGACGTTTTGTGTTTTATTCCTTCTTGATGGGTATTCAAACATTTTTATTAACAACTATTTTATAAAACTCCTATTTAACCCTAGAATAGGACGCCTAACAGTACTACCACTCCAAACAAGAGTGATTATGTCAATTTAGAAGATACTCAGGAACAAGTAAATTAAGTTTCAATCAGGTGCCTTTTAATTATTAAAATTAACGTTGTCATTGAATTTAGAAAATTTGAAAGCTTAAAAAAAACATGTATGATCGGAATATTGAAGACTAGAAAGCGCTACAAGGCGTAGCCTGGGTAGGTGGGTAAGAAAGGTAGTCTCAAAGAATCTATTGTTGTTGATCGCGAGTTGGACTCCTCGCCAAGGAAGCCCGCATTACAATTCCTATGCAAAAAAGACTTGCGTTAATCCAGACACTTTGAAAAGAATAATTAAGGTCTATTTAACATTAAATGCAAAAAAAAATTCCATGTAATCTAATTCTATTCTTAATTATCTTTACATATAATAATCAATATCTTCATTATTTGCTCAAAAAAGCAAGATCTGAGGATAGTGAATGTTTGTATATATTTACTTTGTCACTAATTACTTTTTATTTTTATAGTTTCCTCCGGACATACATATACACAACTGCCCTTTATATATGTATAAATTTCTTTTTTAAAAGGTTTTTTTTACTTCTTACCTTAGAAATTGAATTTTGTTTGGCTCACAATTTGCCGTGGTAGGCGTGCCACGTTTTATTGATCCATCTTCTCATAACACCAGTGGCTATGCATATTTGGAACGCCAAGGACACCCAAGACAAAGCTAGAAAAGTCAGAAAAAATTTTAAAATGTCAATTATTTCAATCAAAATGTTGCAAAAGAAATTTTGAATTGAAAGGTTATGCAAATAGTCCAGAGACGCTGATCAGGTACGGTCCTGCCGTCACCGCACACAAAATCTGAAAAGGAACGCCAGTAAAATCGTATCCATGTAGCCGACTGTAAATACATTCCAAATAGTTTCTTAGAGAATACACTGGATAGGTTACACGTTAGGAGTTAAGACGGCTTTTAGTTGTTTCCCTAAAGAAATCATAACAAAAGCCCTACAATTTAAGAAACTTTAGTTGGAACGCCATCAAGTTTTCAGCGGGACTCATTCAAAGCAATATGTGCGTCCCAGGATGCACAAATCAAAAAGGCTATCAACTTGCTGATGTTTTATATTCTCTCACATTGTTGCGAATGCCATAAAATGATAGTTCTAAGTGGTTTTAAAAACCATTGCTTTTCTTTTTTCTTTAATAAAAAAAATCCTAATGTGATTAAGCGATAAAATAAGCATAAGGGTCAATAAGGCCTAGTGATGCTGATAGGCCTTTTGATTTTAGTGCGTCCCTGGGACGCGCAGATTTGATTTGGGAGTCCGAGAAAATTGGGTGGTCCAGCAACTAAGTTCTTAATAATTGCAGCAGTTCTTTTTTTTTTAATCTATGAACAACTAAACCGTCTAACCCCTACCTTGTAGCTTCATACAGTGTAATTTCCGTTCGCAAGAAAAATATTGAATGCATTTTTCAGTTAGCTGGAAATGATGAGGGAAGAAAAAAACACCTAGGACGGCATGGATACGATTTTTCTGGGGCGTCTGTTTAGATCTTTCTGCGTCCAAGTGACGCCAGGACGCGTACCTTCAGAATCTCCGAGGCCTAAAAGTAAAGATGTTTTCATGCAAAATCAATTTTCAGCGTTTAAGTTTTGCGAAAACTATATCATCCGCATACAATCTGATAATAATGAATCTGACAATACCTTTGTTAATTCCATGAGTTCAATCTTGTTACATTTGCTAGTTTCCGAATGTCCGTATATTAACAACGCCATCATTCGCCCACTACTTGCCAGTAATTATGTTGAGAAAATTTGAGATTGAACATAGACCGAATGTCGACCATATAGGTCACGTGTTCAAGTTGGTTACGCCTGCGTCGTGCAAACAGATGTTTCCAAGCAACAGAACCTCAGNCGGGCAGAGGTTATTAGAATGGCGAGTCCACCTGTTCAGCGAAAAAAAAAGATTATAAAAGAACTTGATTATAAACAATAATACTTGAAGCATATGCATTTATTTTAATACATTTTAACTGTATAATCATCTCCAAGTAAATAAAAAGTTTCTATTATTTGGATCATTCGGACTGTAGTCCTCATCTTTATTGATTCGGCCTATGTGCCCTCCAAGTAAATAAAAAGTTTCTAATATTTGGATCATTCGGACTGTAGTCCTCATCTTTATTGATTCGGCCTATGTGCCCTCCAAGTAAATAAAAAGTTTCTATTATTTGGATTATTCGGACTGTAGTGTATTTTTATATGCGTTCTTATTTAATTTTGTTAGACTTTCTAATTTTATATATTTCATTACATTAAAACTTATATACATACGCCCGGAGGGCTTATGTTCTTGCTAGTGAATATAACGTGAATATAACGTACAAATCTATTAATAATGGAGATTCGCTTCTGGTTTTTGTCTGTAACAAAAATTACGTCACTGCTTACGTCACTAAACATGAAATCGTCATAACATAGAATAAATTCACTCAAAATTTGAGCATGTAATTGTGGTATACTAAGACCCGGAAGCACCGGTTATAACATTGTTGTATGAAACGGAAGTACTGTTTCAGCCATCTTGTATTATTTTAAATAAAAGGCGGAAGTGGGTTCTTCTCGCAGTTAACGTCAACTGGGCTACACGTCTTATTATTCGCTAAGCGCGTTATAACAATTGGCAGACGAGGATTTGTTTCACTGAAGAAAATGCCATTACTCGGACATTTAGAAGAATTCTGTACGGAATCAGGAAATATTTCAACTTATTTGGACCGAGTAGAACAGTTTTTTATCGCAAACGATATTGAACATGAAAACCAAGTAAAATGCAAAGCCATATTACTGAGTACAATTGGAGAAAGGACCTACAGAGTCTTGGAGGATTTATGTACCCCTCAAAAACCAAGCGAGAAGTCTCTGGGGGAAATTACCCAGTTGTTGTTGGAACATTTTAAGCCTAAAAGACTAATAGTGGCTGAAAGTTTTCGTTTCCATAATGCAAAACAAGAGGAGGGTGAGTCAATTTCAAAATTTCTTGTTCGCCTTAAACATTTGGCTTCTACATGCGAATTTGGGTCATTTTTAAAAAGAGCATTGCGTGACAAATTTGTGTGTGGATTAAGGGACGATAAAATTCAAAAAAATTATTGTCCCAAGATATGTCGTTAGAAGAAGCTGTTAAAATGGCCACAGCTATAGAATTAGCAATGAGTGACGTTGCACATATAAAAAAAAAGAGACGGATAAAGTAAATAAAATGTGTTCCGAGTCTAACACAACTGAATTACAAAAGAAAGAAAAAAGTTGTCTTGGTTGTGGTGGGAAATGGCATGAGAAAAGATTTTTTTGTCCCGCATGGGGAAAATTTGTTTTAAATGTAACAATAAACATCACTTTTCAAAATTTTGTAAAAATGAACAAAGGAAAAAGGTGTCGAATTACATACAAGAGACAGACGACATACCCTTATTTTTTACGAAATCGAATAGCCGTGAACCATATATGTGTAATATTTATTTAAATGGTATTCAATGTCAAATGGAAATTGACACCGGTTGTTCGTCTACTCTGATAAGTAAACAGCAGTTTGACTTACTGCCGAACGCGAGACTTATAAAAACGGCAACATTACAGAGGTTGCGGACCTATTCGGGTGAGGTCATTGTACCTAAAGGGGTTGCTAACCTGAGTGTAAAATACCAGGAAAAACACATTATTTAAGACTGTTAGTTGTACCAGGTTCTGGACCAAGTCTTCTTGGAAGAGACTGGCTGCAAAAATTGCCAATTAATATCTATCCTACCTGCAACAAAATGGAATGGACTGATTTTAATCAAGAATTTGCAGAACTTTTTAAACCAGGCTTGGGTACATTAAATATTGAAAAAGCTAAATTGTATGTTAAAGAAAATAGCAAACCTCGTTTTATGAAAGCTAGACCCGTACCCTTAACAATTAGAGAAAAAGTTGAAACTGAACTTCAACGAATGGTTGCTACCTCTGTTATCAAGCCAGTCCGTTTTGCAGAATGGGCTTCCCCTATTGTCCCCGTTTTAAAGAGAAATGGTCAAGTTCGGATTTGTGGGGATTTTAAACAGACCGTTAATCCTGTTTTGCAAATCGACAAATATCCCATTCCAAATATAGACGACCTGTATTCCAAAGTCTCGGGTGGACAGTATTTTACGAGACTGGATTTGAGTGACGCGTATTTACAGGTTCCTTTGGATGAAGAGTCACAAAAACTAACTACTATAAAACACACATAAAGGTCTTTTATGTATACTCGTTTGTGTTTTGGTATTGCTTCATCACCAGGAGTTTTCCAAAGGATCATAGATCAACTTATTCAAGGAGTACCAAAGACAGTTGCTTATCTAGATGACATCCTAATCTCGGGACAAACTATGGAAGAGCATAATAGGAACCTGCGGGCAGTATTAAAGAGATTACGAGATGCCGGTCTCCGACTTAAAGGGGATAAATGTGAATTTAAAAAGTCGTCAATTTCATACCTGGGCCATAGGATTGATTCTGAAGGAATCCACCCAACGCAAGATAAAGTCAATGCAATTCATAAAGCACCCACCCCAAAGAATGTGTCTGAACTGCGTAGTTTTTTAGCTTTTGTTAATTACTATCGGCGGTACTTAAACAATATCAGCACAGTTTTAGCTCCTTTGTACAAATTACTACAAAAGGGAGTTCCCTGGAAATGGGACCAGACGAAGCCTTTGCTTTCAAGCAATCAAAGGAGTTGCTAATGTCAACTAGTGTTTTGGTTCATTACAATGCTGAACTTAAACTTATCATGACGGTGGATGCATCTCCAGTGGGTGTGGGGGCAGTGTTATCGCATATAATGAAAGACGGAGTGAAAAACCGATTTATTTTGCCTCCAGGACATTATCAGAACGAAATTATGCCCAGATAGAACGTGAAGGACTGGCAGTCATTTTTGGAGTTTCTAAATTCCATAAATATATCTATGGTCGAGAATTTACCATCATCACTGATCATAAACCACTGCTTGGGCTTTTTAAAGAGGACCGTGCAATATCACCAACAGGAAGTGCTAGAGTTCAACGTTGGGCCTTGATTCTAGCAAGTTATCATTATCAACTAGAATACAAGCCAGGTTCAAAAATTTCTAATGCAGATGGACTGAGTCGGCTACCTATAGAGGACCATTTTACGCCATTACCTTGTCCGGAGGAAGTAGTACTCTCCATGTCAGCTTTAGACTTAACCCCAGTCACGTCAAAAACTGTTGCTTTTTACACATCAAGAGACCCCGTGTTATCACAAGTGCGTAGATGGATCTTGCATGGATGGCCGGGAAAAGGATCTCTTGACTTTCAACCATATACAACCAGGAAGGATGAGTTGTCGGAACAACTGGGTTGTATTTTATGGGGATCACGGGTGATTATCCCAGCAAAGTGTCGAGAGGCGTTACTGAAAGAATTGCATGAGAGTCATCCAGGAATTTCACGGATGAAGTCTCTTGCTCGTAGTCACATTTGGTGGCCTAAAATGGATGCAGATATTGAATTATGTGTGAGGAGTTGTGCCATGTGCCAAGATAGTGCAAATATGCCTCAGGCTAGTGCATTGCATCCCTGGGAATGGCCAGGAAGGCCTTGGTTCAGAGTGCACATGGATTATGCGGGCCCTATCCAGGGCAAGTGGATTCTAGTGATTGTCGACGCCCACAGTAAATATATAGATGCACATGTTGTGTCATCACCATCTTCTTCAGAAACAGAAAGGATGTTGAGACGCACGTTTGCCACACATGGGAGTCCACATGTGATTGTGTCGGACAATGCTAGCAGTTTTACTAGTAAGGAATTTTCCAGGTTCTGTACCCTAAATGGCATTAAGCATGTTAGATGTGCGCCATACCACCCCTCCTCAAATGGACTGGCTGAGCGTGCAGTTCAAACCATTAAGAGTGGTCTTAAAAAAGTTACTGGAGATTTGGAAACACGATTATTGCGTGTATTAGCCCGATACCGGTTATTCCCGCAATCAACAACAGGTCAATCACCAGCAATGCTACTAATGGGCCGTCAGCCTCGATCGCGTCTGGACCTTGTGTATCCAGATTTATCTACCCAAGTCACCACGAAAATAGACGATACTAAAAGAACAACGGATAGATATCGTAGTGAAAGGATGTTCCATATTGGAGATAGTGTTAGTGTGGTGAATTTTCAAGGGAGGCCAAAATGGCTGTTCGGAGTTTTAGAGGAGCAGCTTGGTCCACTGACTTTTAGAGTGCGATTGGAGGATGGTCGATTATGGAAAAGGCATGTGGATCATATTCGCGCGAATATTCCAACAGAACCTGTTGTGAGAGGTCCCGAAGAATCAAGGCAGCCTCAGGGGAGTCAGGAACAAACAGTTACAGGGCACTCAACAGCTTGTGCACAGCTTCCTGCACCCTACGGAGATAGCAGTTTTTCAACAACCGGTGACAGCTTGGAAGATGAACACCCAGAACTCGCATGAGAACACGGTTTCAGAAACGCAAAGAGGAGGAAAGAAGGAACAATGCTGAGAATAAACCCGAAAGACAGCGCACCAACATTAAACCAGATACAAAAGGGAAACGACCCAGTACTAGCCCCTTAACTGGGGAAATTGCTGTTCAGGAGTCTCCAGAGGCTACAGATGATGAGGATGTGACTATGTCTGAGAGTCGGACAATGCCTCCTATAAGTAATGGGAGTTCCGGGGGACCTATGGATGTTTCAAGCTAAGTGGGGAGGATGTGGTATACTAAGACCCGGAAGCACCGGTTATAACATTGTTGTATGAAACGGAAGTACTGTTTCAGCCATCTTGTATTATTTTAAATAAAAGGCGGAAGTGGGTTCTTCTCGCAGTTAACGTCAACTGGGCTACACGTCTTATTATTCGCTAAGCGCGTTATAACAGTAATATTAGACAGTCCTCATTGTTTTTTTAAGACAAGTTTTAATAGATACATCCCCAGTATCATATATTTATATATAGTTTGTTTTATTTTAATAGATATTCAAAGTTAATAGAACTTAGTTTCGATTTCAAATTGTTTTATTTTTTTTGTTTTTTGTTTTTGCTCCTTTAATAAATTTGATGATTTCATGATTTATGGTTCAAACTCTCCGACATCTAATTTTTAACTTCCACCTCCTCGAGCAATATCTTTCAAAAATCTATTTTTACATCGCCCGGATGGTGTTTTTTTCATTTTGCTAGTAATAGTAAATGAAGCTTTATCATATTAATCAGAAAATTTTAAGGGACAGATAAATAAAAAAAAGCAATGCTTTTAGGTAATTGATATTCGATTCACTAACACGATTCATAGGGATTTTTCATATCATTCTCAAAATATGTTTAGTTATCAGGACGTGATATGAAGTCAAATTCTGTGAAGTTTTTAAATGCCATCCTTGGCCAGTTGAAAAGGACTTAAAGAAAGTCCTGTGTTATGGAATCCTTTGGTAAGCGTATAAGTCCTATCCTGCGTATTGGTAAAGGTCCAGTGATTTAATCCTATGTCCGTCATCAAAGAATTCCAGTGTAATTATGACCAGTATGGTCAGTTAAGTATTGTATCAACCTCAGAGTACTGCCAGTGATTGGCCAAGAGTTAGATCACATAATTCTGGCCTAGTCTATAAGTATAGGTGAGGATCTAGCACACACCTTATATACTAGAAATTCTCAACAAATCTATTTTAACGCTTTTCAACATACAAAGTTAAAACTTCGATAATTGGCCGCTAGATCTACTTTAGTTATATGCAAAAGCGTGGTGTAATGGTTAAAGTCATGGGAAATGGATGCGTCGTCCCGAGTTCAAATCCTGGATGTGGTAACTGCATTTCACTTAGCGCTAATACCCTTGCGAAAGCTATGAATCCTACTCTCCCTCCAGCTATGGATAAATAGTAGGGCAGACTGGACTCTTTAACCTTGGTTAGGCAACCTGTCTAGGAGAAGGAAAACTCTGATTTCAAACCTGATGAACTTAAGAAATTGATCTTGTGTCACATCCTGCTCGTGCAGAGGGGTTGGTAAATATATATATATATATATGGAAAAACCGAAATACATAAATTTGCTAATCCTCCCAGGTCCATCATTTCCCTAATCTCTTAAACTTTTTTTCCACTATCCAAAGCAATCTGATATATTATACCATGCATACTAAACAAATAGAAAGTCAGGTAGGGATTTTCTATCAATTTTGCGCACAAAAGTAAATAAAATAAAATAAAATAAAATAAAAAAATTAAAAAAACAGCATCTAAAGAATCGCTGGATACTGAAATTCTTTCAAAAATATTCCCGTAAAAGAAAAAACATCAAATTTTGTATTAAAAAAACATAATTTTTTCACGTCCAAATGTGAATCTTATGTATCCTACTAATTCTAGTATAATGTACCATGAAATGCTCTCTTTCTTGGGATCGCATTGGTTGTATCTTGTTACATCCGGGTTCCAGAAATAACTTTTCTATGGAAAATTCTACAATAAGATTCCCTGATATTCCCTTTCCAGACGTATACATGTAATAAAAAAAATAAAAGTCCGGATTTATATTAGATTTTCATCAGAGAAGAACTATAAATTCAATATCACACAGGGACGAATTGCAAGAGACAACGTAAGACGTAGATAATCTATTAGGATAATAATTTTATTAATGAGAGTTATAACCAAGTAATTCTATTGCTGTAAGTTATAGACAACAAGTTTACAACAAATCGCTGATAGAAATACAAATTATAGAATGTTAGTTTCGAATTCATTCTAAATTATTGTATGCCAATTATATATATATGAAAAATAATTTACAAACACCAACAAAAAAAACAACACTATGGTATTTAAAATCATCAATTGACCCGTATAAGATAAGTATTATAAAAAAAACCATGAGAATCAAAGAGCACATTGAATTAGAAAAGTTACCTTTCAAAACGTCAAACTTTTAGTGTTGCATAATTTATGTGGTAACATAGATTATTGACAACACCGTGTAGCGAGAATACAAAGAGCCCAAATGGAAAATTACAGACCGTTGGGAAACTTTGACCCCAGAGGCGGAAAAACTAAAAATCACGTGAGAACTAGTTAGATCCTCAGTTACAGCCGAGACGTAACCCAGAATAGACGTATCCTGGGTGACTGGACTCATCTCCGCGTGACTTTACGTATAATCTTCTTATATGTATGTACGAGATGTGTTCAAAAAGTATCGAGAATGAGTCTGTATTTACCAATAGCGAAATGGAAAAAATAAATGAAACTTTGATTTTGTCTAAAATAATTTCCTTGGCCTTATTCCAGCGAGTTTTTCATTGGCCGAAGCAGCTGCGAAAATCTGTTTATATGGTGTGAAGGTGTGCAGTTTTATTCTTTTTAATATCAAATTTGATTTTAATTTTCAATTTAGGAACCAGGAAAAATCCAACGAATCTAGAAGTGGTGAGTATAAAGGATGATGCACTTGCACAAACCTGTGTTCTGCCAAAATGATGATGAAGACAACATCACCTTATTATATAAGTTGCTCGCTGACTCTATATTCTAAAATGAAAAAATTGAAAGATATATTATGATTACATCCTGAATATTGACATCTATTAATAATGGAGATTCGTTTCCAGTTTTTGTCTGTAACAAAAATTAAGTCACTGCTTACGTCACATTACCCCAAATCGTCATAACAGAATAAATACACTCAAAATTTGAACATGCAACATTAGACAGTCCTCATTGTTTTTTAAAACAAGTTTTAATAGATACATGACTGGTATTATATATCTATATATAGTTTGTTTTATTTTAATACATATTTAAAGTTTACATTTCAAATTGTTTTATTTTTTAATCCTTTAATGAATTTGATGATTTTACTTACTTAGGGTACAAACTTGCTGACATTGAATTTTTAACTCCCACCCGTCAGGCAATATGTTTCAAAAATCTATTTTTACATCACCCGGAGGGTGTTTTTTATTTTGTACTAGTAATATTTAATAAAATATAAATGTTAAAATGTGTTTAATTTGGTTGTAGCAAGTAAAGAAAAACGGTACCACCGGTGATGAATCTAACCAACGCATGTAGGTTTAATCATGAACACCAAATTTGTTTAAAAAGTAAGAATTATTTATATTATTTCTCTGAATGTTTGACATGAGGCTTGATGATTACTATTATCTGCGTTATTCAGACTATTGTTCTCATCTTCATTGTTATCTGTACAACGTTTCAACTGGTTTAGAAATTAGGTTTAGAAGTGACAGTTATTTCTCGACTGCAGGTTCAATCCTAGCCAGGAGCAGCAGAAACATAGAATAATAATTAACACAGCTTAACGCCTGTACCCCAGCTATAGTTAGCGAAATGAGAACAGGATACCACAGTGGACTGAATAAAGGGTTAGGTTCAAAGTTCCATGATGGCTCCCGGTTACGACAAGAAGGTTCCTGATTACTACAAGAAAGTTCCCGAGTCCGAAAAGAAGGTTCCGAGTCCGAAAAGAAATACCCGAAAAAGGCCGGAGAGCATATCGGCCGAAACGCTGTACATTTATTTATATTATTTCTCTGAATATTTGAGATGAGGCTTGATGATTACTATTATCTGCGTTATTCGGACTATTGTCCTCATCTTCATTGTTACCTGTAACGTTGTACAGATGACAATAAAGATGAGGACAATAGTCCGAATAACGCAGATAATAATATAATTATTAAATCTTCAAAAAATTATATTGGTGTGTTAAGTTTTTGTATTGAAAAATACAACGTTTCGTCCTATATGCCCTCTGGCCTTCTTCAGGTATTTCTTCCCGAGTCCGACAAGAAATACCTGAAGAAGGCCGGGACGTTGTTCAGATAACAGTAAAGATGAGGACAATAGTCCGAATAACGCAGATAACAGTAGTTATTTATATTATTTTTTGAATTTCTAAAGATATTTTAATACTTAATCATTTATTTCCTTTCTCTTCTATGGAAATGACTACAGTCGGGTTTTATTAAAGTGAACTCTATCCTTTACTGATGGAATTGTCCAAGCGGTGCATGAGCACATAAATGAAGGAAAATGGCATCTTACGACTAAAGCCCCCATAACCCCCCACCTCCCACTGCATCACCCCCAAGAATCACAGCTTAATCTGCGTGAAAGCGCTTTCTGGCTAAATGTTCTTTGAGAAGCCCAACTAAATGATAATCTGAAGAAGCCAAGACTCTGTAGTTGATGCGGCAAAACATGATAATCATAACAATCTATGCACTGGAATTTGTATACTTTCAGAAAGAGATGGCACTTGTCGGTATCCGAATTTCTTGGGAACAATTTTATGGACCACTGATTTGGATGATCAAGTCCCACAGCTCTATCAGGAATTTTACGCCATCTATAATTATAAATCAAAGCTTCAGTGCGGGCAATGTTGTGTTTAGTTGCTCATGAATGTAGATGCGCTATACGAGGTTCCTATGGAGGCGCCTGGTCTAATGGTTAGAGTCGTAGGAAATGGACTCGTCAACGCGAGTTCAATTCCTGGACGAAGCTGTTGGAATTTCACATGGCGCTAATACCCTTGGGAAAGGTATGAATCCAATTCTCCTCCAGCTATGGATAAATAGCAGGGCATACTGGACTCTTTAACCATGGCTAGGTAACCAGTCTAGGAGAAGGAAAACTCTGAATTCAAACCTGTTAAACTCCGCTTAAGAAATCGACCTTGTGTCGCATCCTGCTCGTGCAGAGGGGTTGGTAAAATATATATATATATATATATATATATATATATATATATATATACGAGGTTCCTATGCCTCTGTGAGTGCACTACAACAGAGCAATACCAGCTTCCAGCTCTTTACATGATCAACATACACAACAACAAGTCCATAATGAATTTCTCTTGAATTTTCGTCCTTAAATTGTAAACCTCTTATTAAAGCTCATACCTTTATAATTGTCCACTGTTTGTTATGACGTCACCTGTGCTCAATATCAAGACTGTTCTAACTGTAATTAATAGCTGTTCGATACCCGCTATTGAATTCTGCTTACATCTATACATATATAAAGGGCAGTTGTGTGTATGTGTATGTCCGGAGGAAACTTCGAAAATAAAACAATTAAAGACAAAGTAAATATACACATTAAATATTACCTTGGTTTTTGAGCAAAAATAATAAAGATTCAATTTATATTTATATTTGTGAAAAGGATTAAAAAATAAATTTTAAATGATAACAGAATGGAATATTTTCTGGCACTTAATATTTTGAATAGTAGACATTAACGTTAAGTGGCTGGATCAATGTAAGGTCTTTTTTTTTTACATGGAAATTTTAATGGGGCATCCAATGAGGATCCAACTCACGATTGAATAATAATGGATCCGCGGGACTAACTTTAAAGAAATCCCCCCCTCTACCCTGGCGATGCCGGGTGGCCGCTTCTAGTCTTTCATAATAGTTTAATTTCGGTCAAGTCATGCCTATATGTACTTTAGTTTTCAGTTATTCCTTGTATTATCAAAATCGTTCGTAATATAACAATTGATAGATAACAATAAGATATAGTATCACCCATAAATAAGTATACCCCTAACATTTTTAAAAAATAATATTTCAATCTATTCTCAACCAATGATACCAGTGTTGCGTAAGGGCCAGTCGGGTTGCAGTAGTAGTCATTAGTAGTAGTAGTCGTCGTTAGCTCGAAGGAATAACAAACGAAAGCCGTATAGTCGAAAAGGGGTTGTTTATTTCTTTCTAGGCTCGTGGGTTCTTTTTTCAGAGAGAAGGGGAGAGATATATCTATATAGAGAGAGTAAGGTCGAGGTGTTCTATCTTAAATCACGCCCATGCGTGCTGTTCGTTGCTATCCTAGATATGTCACGACAGAGCCTCAACAAATGCATTCTCGGGTCCGGCGAAGAAGAGCCCGAATTTTCTTTACTTCCGTCAGTGGTCCAGGAGGTGGAGGAAGGTTACATCCGCTTCCGCTCAAAACCCGGAACGTCCGTCTTTATTTTTAAATCTAGTTCCGGGGTCATTGGCCGCTCAATGGCGTCTCCCCATTGAGTGTTTACCCTTCTAAACTTTAACCTCTCTTTGTTCTCATTTCTTTTTCCTCTCTTTCTCCAGAAATACGATTACCATTTTCTTTTCAATCCCCAAATTCCCCTAGACCATAATAACTACGCTACACCAGTATTTTATAATTTATAGATTGTTATACAATAAAAACGAACATCTTTAGGTATTATTAATTACCAAATAATCAGTACTGAAACTACAGGGTGTTCGGGATAAATTTGACATATTTATATTTGGTTCATTTTCTCCATAGGTTGGAGGTATTGACGCACACTACGTATCATTTAAAAGCTTCGACCCTTCTTCATTCATATTCGTGATGGCATAGAATGGATGACTGGAACCCACCTGAATCATGGAAGAGAATAACTTGTATCATGATGATCGGCACCGGCCATCAAAATAAGGAGATTATGGTTGCTGCCCAATGCTCCCTAAACACTGTAAAACTAATCAGGCATGAACTGTAGAATTGCAATGGAGACTACGAGGCTGTAAAAGCAACATAACAGACGATCTGATTGCGTTCATACAGCATTTTCTCAGAGAGGGTAGCAGGTTGAATTCAGATGCCTACGTGGAGTTGCTAAACACTGTGGGCAAGCCATGGATAACAAGGGTAGCCAATGGTAGGCTATATGTATGGCAGCAGGATTTTGCCCCCTGTTACACCTCTGGGAAAAGTCAAAAATGGTTGTCGGCGAATTTTTACAACTACACCAGTCCCAATCTTTGGCCTCCGAACTCCCAAGACCTTAACCCTATGGATTATTATGTATGGAGAGCTGTTGAGAAAGACACGAATCGCCGTGCCAGTACTACAAAATCCCAGTTAATCGACAGAATTAAGGTAGTTTTTGAAACCTTTCCCAGGGAAACTGTAACATCAGCTTGCTCCAGGTTCCGGAGCAGGATTGAGGCTGTGATTGAGGCTAATGCCGGTTATTTTGAGTGAAACTTGTTGACAGTAATTTAATTTCCGTGCCTGTTGAATTTCTTTATAATCCATTAAATTTTGTAGTTACCAAAGACTTTTTCTTTTTTCTTTATGAAACTGTCAAATTCATCCCGAACACCCTGTATAACGAAAATTATGAATATAAAGGGTGTCAAAAATAAGTACTTCTCATATCTATGCAATTTTAGTTTTGGTTACAAGCTTTCAATGTTGTGAATTTGGTAATAAATAACACCTAATAATATCCATTTTGATAGCATAATATTTTCCTAAGAATGATGAAATCTTGTGTTTAGAATAGAATTAACAATTATTTGTTCGGGTTATACTTGTTTATGGGCGATACTGTACGTGGCATTTAATCTTAAACAACAAATATTTTATATTATTTGGATTATTCGGACTATTGTCCTCGTCTTTATTGTTATCTATTCAACGTTTCGATCGATGTGCCCTCCGGCCTTCTTCAGGTATTTCTTGTCGGACTCGGCGACCTTCTCGAAGTCCGACAAGAAATACCTGAAGAAGGCTGGAGGGCTCATCGGCCGAAACGTTGTACAGATAACAATAAAGATGAGGACAATAGTCCGAATAATCCTAATGATATTAATTACATTGAGGAATACAATTTTTGTTGAATTGGATTTGACACTTGTTTTTGACTATTTTTTTATCACTGAATAAAAAAAAACTCAGTTTTTCTATATCACGTCAACAGGATACCCTCGCTTTTTCTCAAAACCCGTAAAAATACAACGTCTAACAAATTGTTGCTTATTTTATGGAAGGTTTTAAAAATGTATATATAATGGGAAATAATAAAACATTACACTGGGCATCACAAATTTTGTTGAGCTAGATCTGACACTTGTTTTTGACAAACTTTTGGATTCTGAATCCAATCATTTACCCATTTTTTCTCTATTACATCAATTTTTTAAATAACAAGATACCCTCGCTTAGTCTCAAAAAACATTAAGATACTGCATGTGACAAATTTGGGCGAATTTTATAGAATGTTTTAAAAATTTATAATGGAAAATGATGATAAAATTGCTTGACTGTAATGTTTGAACAAATTCATCTTGTTCATACAAAGGATATTGTTATTGTAAGTAAAATTGTCTTCAAGTATATAAGGTAAAACTTTACAGTTTTTTTCCCCTAGAGTGTTCAATATGTGGTCAATTCCCCTTTATGCTCCATAGTCAGCCATCATATTTACATCCCATATACTCTTATACCATTCCTCCATGAATTCCAAATCTAGGTGGAATCATTCATCTTACTCATAGCTGACCACATCAAGGTTTTTCAAGAAGTTAACAAGATGGCTATGCAGAAAATGGAACTTGAGGCTCATGTTGCAATCAAGCATTTTGTGGCTATCCAATTTCATTGTAATTCATTGCTCATGCATTTCCAAGAAATTTCTTGACAAGGTAAAGAACTTGTTAAAAACCAAGCATTCTTTTCGAATTCTGACATTTTCCCGATGAAATAACTTCCAGATTCTGTAGACCATCAAACATACAGGCCTTGACTTTTTCAATTGACAGGCCAGGAAATTCCAAAATATGGTACTTCAAACACTGGCTTTCAATTGGCCATGATTTAATGAATTGTTTCACCATAAGGATCTGAATGTTTTGAGATGGCTTGATAACACCGGGGAAAAACTTTGGACATAATTTCTGGTGAGTTTGATTTTTCATTTGATTTAGACTAATATTGGCTGGCTGATTTCAAAACTGCAGCCAGTTTTTTTTTCTATCACGTCAAGTTTTTTCTCTACAGCTTACTCCCAAAATAAGCACAATTGTATTGTTTGTCTGTAAGTAATAGAACTGGTCAACTGATTGTGTTGATTATCTTATTGAAAATGAAGAAGAATTATTCAGATCTGGTGACTAGGTTGATTCCCAGTCAAAGAACAAACATCAATCTATTTGTGAAATTAGTCTATTTTACATATTTTGAATTAAAATGTGTTGATTAAGACAAGTCCTGGGCCCCTCACAAGATGTGTAATCAGTGTGTTAACCAAATTAATAAAATTTTCAGTGTTGATATATTAATGAATAAAATATATAATGCACCAGTTATTTTATTTTAAAACTTTTACATCTTTTTCAGGTCAATTAACTTTGAACGACGTATGTTTGTGAATCTGTGTTACGCTTCAAAGATGCGTGGTTCAAAGTTAACTGATCTGAAAAATGTAAAGGTTTTTAAATAAAATAACTGGGGCATTATATATTTTATTCATTAATATATCAACACTGAAAATTTCATTAAATTTGGTTAATTCCTTGATTTTTAGTATTTTTTTCTTTCAGCGGGTGACATACAATGGTGGAATCTGTGTCCGTTAAGTAGGATTTAACATATATATATATATATATATATATATATATATATATATATATATATATATATATAGTACTGTTCAAAATAAGAGAACGATTTCAAATGTAATTATTATTAATAGTAATTGGCATAGGATATTGAAATTTATAGAAATGTCAGCTCTTGGTATATAAGCCATGTACGCAAAATCCTTTATCGAAATATATGGGCAAAAAAAGAGAACAATTTTGTTTTTGTCACGTTCTAGAACTTTCTCTGGGGCATAAGGCAATGTTGACCTCATTAATCGATAAGTACCAATGTTTTCAGTGTTGTATCAATTGCTAGACACGCCAGAACAAGTCAAAATGAATGCGGCCCTTCAATAAGAAAAAGTAAGAAGAAGTCCGATGACATGCCTTTCTCGGCATTTTTAAGAAAATTTGAATGGTCCAAGAGGGTAATTTCCTATGTAATTGTAGGACGAAAATAAAAATAAAAACTTTTCTTTAAAAAACAAAACTGGTCAGACATGTAAGACTACAGGGAGTACAGACAAATTGGGAGACGTGATAGATATGATTTTATTCAGCGAAGAAGAACAGCTGTATGGATACTTCAAGCGACAAACTAATGAAATTGCACATGAAGTGACTTGGACATACTACAAAAAGGAAACCTAAAGAAATGAAATCAATGAGAGGGAATCGAATAAGGCCCGGATGTTGAAACACACCTGGATTTACTGAAAGCGCCTTCAACAAATCTCAAAGAAGAAGTCAAGCAGGTTTGGTTTGGTTTGGTTTGGTTTGGTTTGTTATGTCTTACGGCATGTAAACCTCAGTGGGTCATTTAATGCCGATAAAGTTTTGAAATAAAGTAATTCTTAATGGATACTCAATATTTTTAAATATTTTTTTTCTATTTAACCCATAGATGGGACCCTAACAGGTACTACCACTCCGGGTCAGAGTGGACCAGGGAGCAATGGTGATGAAGGGGTGCTCCACATTCCCCAAACCTCCAGAACTGGAACCTCACCAACAGATAGATTTTAACGTCATTCCCAGGACATGTAGACCCTCAGCCACCACCTTCTAGCACCCATATGATAAAAAGGGTTGGGGGTTGCCATAAGGACAATAGGGTTGGGGCAATCATATAGGTGCTAGGGCTTGACATGACCAGCCGATTGATCAGGGGGCCTCTCCGACCGCCTGTCTAGCCTAAGTAAGTGCCAAAGTGGAGTATTGCAAGTCATGGCCGATTTTAGCAGTGCTGTGGTCAAGATGTTCTCATTTTTTGTGTTCACCGATTCTATTTTTCAGGTTATTGAGCATTGTTCCAAGTGTTCCAATTACTATTGGTATCACTGTCATTTTCATGTTCTACAACTTTTTCAGCTCTCTGGTAAGATCAAGGTATTTGTAAAGTTTTTCACTTTTTTCTTTTTTTTTTTTTTTTTAATTTTTAAAATCATCCTTTTTTTCAGTTCTTCGCCTTTGAATATAAGTATTGTGGTCAGATAAAACAAAATTAACTTATTGATTGGTGTCACCTAAAAGAGTTTGGTGTCTAAAAAAACTGGTTGGTATTAGCAGTTTAGTGTGATGGTGTGTGTCGGGGGGGGGGCATGAGCTGAATTGACTCTGATCAGCTGCATTTCATCGACGGAATTCTGAAGTTTTCAACAACATATTAAAAAAAAAAGGCTTTAAAATTCTCTAATAAGCTAGGTTCAAGTCTTTGGTACTCAATTTCCCTCTT
This sequence comes from Doryteuthis pealeii, assembly GCA_023376005.1. NCBI lineage: Eukaryota > Metazoa > Mollusca > Cephalopoda > Myopsida > Loliginidae > Doryteuthis > Doryteuthis pealeii. The sequence goes on from CM042148.1 coordinate 17,166,193, forward strand.
TTGAAACTAGTATTACACTTTTACTTATATAATCTCAAAAATGTCAATTGGATAAACTGGTTTTCTAATAGACTCAATAATTAGACATCTTCTCCAATTAGCCAAAGGTTCATCCAAACTCCTCTCAACCTTTTAGTAACCGTTATTTAGATTTAAACAATTCAACATTATTTTATCATGAAAATTTAATCTAATTCCAATCCCAAATTTTTACATTTCTAGAAAGATCAAATCCTGGAGACCACATTTGAAAAATAATAAAATAATCACCCGTAAAAAGTTATTCAAAAAATTTTAAGTTATCTTCTTAAAACTCAAAAGATAATTTTTTTAGCGTTTTTTTTTTATTTTTTTTTTATTTGTAGTTATAAAAACAATATTTATCTTTGAATTAATGTAAAAAAAAATATTTTCTCAAATTCAATTGGCCTATTTTTATTCATTTAAAAATTTAACAATTTAATCTTTCAAGTATCGAACTAGTTAAAAGAAAAAAATAATTCTCATGTTGAGTTGTAAATTATGATTACAGGATAGCTCAGTCGGTAGAGCGTTCGGATGGAAACCACAAGGTTCTTAGTTCGATACCGGTCCTGGTCAACTCAGCGTATGGGTAGTATAGGGACCCGTGCAGTAAATCAAGGAGTTGATGTTAAGTGTGGCGCTCCACCTCAGACGTAAAAATAATATCCTTGGTCTAGCGTTAATGTAAAGGGGATAAACCCCCTCGCTGTCTGGCTGGTAGCGACTTTAGGCCACACTAAAGTGTAAGAAGATACCCACTGTGTAAACAATAATACTTCCTGAGGATGGGGCTAAATTGATTCAATTTTGTAATATACTTTCCATTTTACTTTGTGTTTTGGCATCAGTTCTCCTTTTTGATGATGTTGGCAGCAACTGAAATAATTTGGAAAGCATTGTTAATTTCATAATGTTCAACAAAAAGTGTTTGAATTCCTCAGTGGTGGCAGCTTGATGGGTACAGTAGAAGAGACTTATAGATTTTTTTTTTTTTCAAAAGCGTAATCATACCGTTGGTCATCGTTAAAGACTCGCCACCCTCAATGCAAATCTAACCCCTGCTTGACTTCAGCCCAGTCGGCTGGGGCGTTAGAATGCACCGACTGCACCTCTGCAGAAGGGTAAGACTCCCGCAATGGGGCCATCTGTTAGCCGTGGGTTGCGACCCGTGATGCTAAAGGATAGAACCCAGGTGGATGAGCAGTTCATGACTTTCAATACTCCACTTTGGCCCTATCTTGGGCTAGACGGGCGGTCGGAGAGGCCCCCTCCGATCAATCGGCTGGTCACGTCAATCCCTAGCACCTATAGGATCCCCCCCAAAAAAAAGGCGCGTGGTCTAATGGTTAGAGTCGTAGGAAATGGACTCGTCATCGCGAGTTCAATTCCTGGACGAAGCTGTTGGCATTTCACATGACGCTAATACCCTTGGGAAAGGTATGAATCCAATTCTCCCTCCAGCTATGGCTAAATAGCATGGCAGACTGGATTCTTTAACCATGGATAGATAACCAGTCCAGGAGAAGGAAAACTCTGAATTCAAACCTGTTAAACTCCGCTTAAGAAATTGACCTTGTGTCGCATCCTGCTCGTGCGGAGGGGTTGGTAAATATCTATATGATTTTCCCAACCCTATTGCCCTTATGGCAAGCCCCAACCCCTTTTTATCATATGGGTGCTAGAAGGCGGTGATTGATGGTCTACATGTCCTGGGAATGACGTTAAACTCTGAGGTTCCAGTTTTGGAGGTTTGGGGAATGTGGAGCACCCCTTCATCACCATTGCTCCCTGGTCCACTCTGACCCGGAGTAGTAGTACCTGTTAGTGTCCAATCTATGGGTTAAATAGATAAATGTATTTATAAAAAAAATTGTATTATCCATTAAGAATAATAATTAATAAGCTATCCCATGTAAGAAAAAATATTAAAAAACAAAAGACTAAATATTCAGGAAATTATTTAGATATTAATAAGCTATATAATGTAAGAAGAAACATCATTAAAAAAATATTTCTTAACTGAATACTGAAAAAGAAATAATCAAAGAAAATGCAGTTGAAAAGGAAATAGGATTTAAGTTGAAAATTGACAAAGAAAGGATCTTAAACATGATTGCTAACACTTTCAGTAAGCTATGAGCACTACTGTTGCTTTTAAAATAAAAGATTTTGGACCATAGGACATTTAGGCACCCCTGTTTGATCTCGATTAAGAAAGGACATGTTTTTCATTTACACCGTCAATATCCGGTTGTTTGTTAGGAGTTAGTTTTATAATTTAAAACAAAATCTAAAAATCGTCTGTGTTTTAACAGGATATTGACGGTGTAAATGAAAAATATGTCCTTTCTTAATCGAGATCAAAAAGTGGTGCCTAAAGTTCATATGGTCCGATAATTCAAATAGCGATCCGAATTTTCACGTAAGAACATAGGAAGTCAAGGAAAATATTTTGACTAATAGATATAAGTACTAGTTATTAACTAATTTCGTTAAAAACAAAACAAAAAAAAAACTTTTGATTACACCAAATGCAAGTATCAATCAATCTTACGTCCCGCCCTGTCGGCTGGGCTGTTAGAATGCACTAACTCCACCTCTGCAGAGAGGTAAGACTCCCCCAATGGGACCACCAGGGTTAGGGTTAGGGTTAGGGGTTAGTTTTATAATTTTTAAAAATCTAAAAATTGTCTTTTAGATTTTTAAACTAGTAGTATGGAATGAATTAAGAGGCCAATAACTCTTTTCCCCCGGGGTCAGTCCCCGTCTATCAGTCCACTCCTTCACTGAAACTTATAACGAAAGACTAAAAACCAAGAGTAGAAATCTGCGATAAAAAAAGGAGCAATAAAATATTTAAATCGGTCGAATTATTGATCAACCTGTTGAGGTTTTGAATAGACTAAGTAGTAATAGTATTTTTGGCAGCAACTTACACACATATCTCGCATGATGATTGAGAGCAAAAGCAAATTTCAAATCTTAACACGCAAAGGAAAATCGTTATTAAAACATCTTAGAACTGGTAAGTAATCAGTTAAGTCAATAAACACAAAATGGCCACTTACAAACGCCTCGAAGTAGTTGAATGAATTCCATAAGACAGGAGGAAATTAAATTAGAAATGAAAAAAAAAAAAAGAAAGTCATATCTCTGGAGAATAAGAAAATGTTTAAATATGACCTGATCGGTAGAAATCTAATAAAAGGAAAAATACATAAGTGGTATCAACGATGAGGTAATCAAATCTGACAAAAGAGGAATATCAGAAGTAGCAAGAAAGAAAGAAAATACAATACAAAAAAAACAGAAAGAAAACAAACGTTTATCTTTGTAGAGAAAGAGATTATGAGATAATCCATTAAGAAGATTATTAAATGCCGTATTTGACGGCATATAGGACGCACTTTTTTTTCCCAAAAATTTTGGCTCAAAAAATTACCCTGCGTCTTATACATCGTAGATGAAGTTTGAGACCTCCCGTAGGCCTCGGCTAATCTTTCTCTATGATGCTCACTAACCCAGCTTACGCTCAGTACTTTTACCTACCCTAAACTCCATGCATCCTTATTTTATTGGTGGTCGGGTTAGCTCAGTCGGTAGAGTGTTCGGCTAGAAACCACAAGGCTCCTAGTTCGATACCGGTCCTCGCCAACTCAGCGTATGAGTAGCAGAGGGATCTGTGCGGTAAAGTAAGGAGCTGATGGTAGGTGTGGCGCTCCACCTCAGACGCCAAAAAACAATCCCCTTGGTCTAGCGCTATTGAAAAGGGGATAGACTCCCTCGCAGACTTGGCTGATACCGACTTTAGGCCGCCCCGACGACTTTCACTTTATTGTTATAATCTAGGTTAACAGTAGACTGTTTTCAACAATATATGCTTAAATACACTAAAAACGTTTTTTTTTTCTCCTAAATGTGACCTGCTGAAATGGGGGGTGCGTCTTATATGCCCATGCGTCTTATATGCCGTCAAATACGGTAGGTAAAATCTATTTCCAGTCTTTTCTTCTTCTTTTTTTTGTTCTTTTGGTGCTTCTTTTCAGACGGGCACAGTACATTTGGGACATCTGACACGCTTCTTCTGAACACCTTCGGGAATTTCTATGAATTAGGTTTGGTTTGGTTTGGTTTGTTTTGTTTAACGGCATATCAACCTCAGTGGGTCATTTAATGCCGACAAAGTTTTGAAATAAATTCATTCTTAATGGATATTCAATTTATTTTATGAACACATTTTCCTATCTAACCCATAGATGGGACCCTAACAAGTAATACTACTCCGGGTCAGAGTGGACCAGGGAGCAATGGCGATGAAGGGGTGCTCCACATTCCGAAGACCTCCACAACTGGAACCTCACCATCATCTACCGCCTTCTAGCACCCATATGATAAAAAGGGTTAGGGATTGCCATAAGGGCAATAGGGTTGGGGCAATCATATAGGTGCTAGGGCTAGACATGACCAGTCAATTGATTGGAGAGGGCCTTTCCGACCGCCCATTTAGCCTAAGTAAGGGCCAAAGTGGAGTGTTGCATGTCATGGACTGCTCAGCCACCTGAGTTTCATCCTTAAGCATCACGGATGCCACCAACGGTCAACAGGTGGCCCCATTGGGGGAATCTTACCCCTCTGCAGAGGTGCAGTCGGCGTATTCTATCTAAAGGCCTAAAGTCGGTATCAGCCAGACATCAAGGGAGTCTATCCCCTTTACGCTAGCGCTAGACCAAAAATATTGTTTTTGCGTCTGAGGTGAAGCGCTACACCTACCATCAGCTCCTTACTTTACCGCACAGATCCCTGTGCTACTCATACGCTGAGTTGGCGAGGGCCGGTATCGAACTAGGAACCTTGTGGTTTCTAGCTGAACGCTCTATCGACTGGGCTAACCCGGCCCTCTTACTGTAGTAGTTAGTAGTAAATCAAACCTACTGCTCTTTATTTTTTAAAAATGTATTGCTACAAGTAGAGTCCAATTTGAATTGTACATTGTAGATAAAGAGTTAGACATGTGTGTACATAAAGTCAGTGGAGTGTCCTATTGTTGGTAACAGCGAGGAAATCTATTTTACAAAATAAACTTTCAACAACCATTTCTATCAATAATTTCCCTTTTTTTTTTGTAATCTCATTTTCGTTTTCTTTATATTTCCCCATTAAAAAAATAAAGGTAGATGTGTTAAATGGTTTGCATAATTATTTTAGTTGCTACGGAGAATCATTATATATATTAGCAAAATAAAAAACACCCTCCGGGCGATGTAAAAATAGATTTTTGAAACATATTGCCTAACGGGTGGGAGTTAAAAATTCAATGTCAGCGAGTTTGTACCCTAAGTAAGTAAAATCATCAAATTCATTAAAGGATTAAAAAAAATAAAACAATTTGAAATGTAAACTTTAAATATGTATTAAAATAAAACAAACTATCATCACCTTCCTTAAACCAACAAATACCCTGAAGATGATCTAATTAATAGATCAAAACACTGCAGCGTCGGCCAATAAAATTACCACCCAACTTATTTAAACCTATGTTTTTTCAATTTTCTTAATATAAAACAAACTATATATAGATATATAATACCAGTCATGTATTTATTAAAACTTGTTTTAAAAAACAATGAGGACCGTCTAATGCTGCATGTTCAAATTTTGAGTGTATTTATTCTATGTTATGACGATTTTGGGTAATGTGACGTAAGCAGTGACGTAGTTTTTGTTACAGACAAAAACCGGAAGCGAATCTCCATTATTAATAGATACTCAGTGAAACGTTGTTTTTGTCGTGCTTTTGTTACATTACCAAAATTCTACATCAGAAAGAATATGTTTACTCTTTAAATCACTGAACCATTAACGAGAAAGCGGTGTGTGTGTGTGTGTGGTTTTTAGTAGAATACGTGTGGTTGCATTAAATACGAACGATAGAAAAGTGAACGAGGGCCTTTAAAGATACTAGCAACAGAAAACACCCTCCGGGTGTCGTAAGAATTAATTTTTGAAAGACATTGCCTGAGAGGGTGGGAGTTAAAAATATAATGTCAGAGGGTTTGTATCATAAGTAAGCAAAATCCTCATATTTATTTAAGGAATAAAAAAAAATAAAAAAAACAATTTGAAATGAAAACTGAGCCCCGTCCTTCTCAAATAAAATATTACATGCATGTAATAATCAAACGATTATTTAGAATATTTTCCACATCAATTTTCCACAAAATCGTAGGTATTTATTTATTTGTAAACTTTTTAGTTAACTTCTTGTTACTGTAAAAAAAGAAAAAAGAAAAAGAAAAGGACGAGAGTAAAAAAAAAAAAACAATTTTAAAATTGCTTACTCAAATTTTGGGCGTATATAGCATAAGAATATTGTGACGTAAGCTGTGACGTAGAGCTATGACGTAGTTTTTTGTTACAGACAGAAATACAGACAATCTCCATTATTAATAGATTTGCAATTCTTTTCATTCATAAGAAAAATGCCTCATGTTGAATTTATTCAAAAGGCTCAGCAAACCACGTGCAAACCAACCGACACACACAAACAAAAGCTCAACACTGAGCATGCGTCCCGGTCAGACATGTCATCACAATGTGGACGTTTTGAATTGGGGGAGTGAGAATGTTTATAGTTACAATTTAAACAAAATTATTTTCAAACACTTTCTTAAAGGTTGTCTGTCTGTCTGTCTGTGAAATTATTGAATTGGTGATCACATGATGTTTCATCAGACATTTAGGAATCTTTAACTTATGTATTTAAATAGGGACAAGTAATAAACAAATCCCAACTGATTAGTATTATCTGCGTTATTCGGACTATTGTCCCCATCTTTATTGTTATTTGTACAACGTTTCGGCCGATATGCCCTCCGGCCTTCTTCAGGTATTTCTTGTCGAACTCTGGAACCTTCTTTTCGAACTCGGGAACCTTCTTGTCGTAATCGGGAGCCATCACGGAACTTTGAACCTAACCCTTTATTCAGTCCACGGGGGTATCCTGTTCTCATTCCGCTAACCATAGCTGAGGTAGGAGTTTTGTTAATTATTTTTCTGTGTTACTGCTGCTGCTCAGGATTGAACCCGGAATCCAGAGATAACTGTCACATAGAACTGTCTTAACATAACGACCTTATCCACTAGGCCATGTGTCCAATTCGATAATTAACACAACTCGGTTGGGATAATGAATCTTCTTGGATGAAAAAATATTTTTTAAATATCGATTTTGGTTATTACATATTATTTTTGTCGTCGATTCCACTCCGTTTTTCATCATATTGGATATAAATTTCACTACTCAATTTTAAATATATTTGACGTTCAGTAATTACAATTTTGATGATCGTGGGATTTTTTTTATTCTAACCATCCAATTTTTATTTTATTTTGACTTCAAATCATTGGATTTATTCAGAAAAAAATATTTTCTTTTTTTTCGGATTATTTTTGTTTTGTCGTAGGAAGTATTATTGAGCTTTTTTTTTCTGTTATGTTGAAATGACTGATTAATTTTAACAGCATGTCAACCCATCTATGGTAATCCTGTGCCTAGTGGTTAGGGAATCATGTTCATATTTACATTTATCGTGGAGTTGTTTCTTTGTTTGATTTTTGTACATGAATATTTTTTAAATCTATTTCCCATAGATGAGACTAAAAATATCTATTTGACCACTGACCCACAGATGAGACTAAAAAGATTATCTATTTGACCACAGATGAGACTAAAAAGATCTATTTGACCCATTTCTGAGATTTCTGAGACTAAAAATATCTATTTGACCCACAGATGAGACTAAAAAAGATCTATTTGACCCACAGATGAGACTAAAAAGATCTATTTGACCCATTTCTGAGACTAAAAATATCTATTTGACCCACAGATGAGACTAAAAAAATCTATTTGACCCACATGAGACTAAAAAGATCTATTTGACCCACAGATGAGACTAAAAAGATCTATTTGACCATTTCTGAGACTAAAAATATCTATTTGACCCACAGATGAGACTAAAATATCTATTTGACCCACAGATGAGACTAAAAAGATCTATTTGACCCACAGATGAGACTAAAAAATCTATTTGACCCATTTCTGAGACTAAAAATATCTATTTGACCCACAGATGAGACTAAAAAGATCTATTTGACCCACAGATGAGACTAAAAAGATCTATTTGACCCATTTCTGAGACTAAAAATATCTATTTGACCCACAGATGAGACTAAAAAGATCTATTTGACCCACAGATGAGACTAAAAAGATCTATTTGACCCATTTCTGAGACTAAAAATATCTATTTGACCCACAGATGAGACTAAAAATATCTATTTTACCCAGATGAGACTAAAAAGATCTATTTGACCCACAGATGAGACTAAAAAGATCTATTTGAACTGAGACTAAAATATCTATTTGACCCACAGATGAGAGATCTAAAAAGATCTATTTGACCCACAGATGAGACTAAAAATATCTATTTTACCCATTGATGAGACTAAAAAGATCTATTTGACCCACAGATGAGACTAAAAAGATCTATTTGACCCATTTCTGAGACTAAAAATATCTATTTGACCCACAGATGAGACTAAAAATATCTATTTGACCCACAGATGAGACTAAAAAGATCTATTTGACCCACAGATGAGACTAAAAAGATCTATTTGACCCATTTCTGAGACTAAAAATATCTATTTGACCCACAGATGAGACTAAAATATCTATTTGACCCACAGATGAGACTAAAAAGATCTATTTGACCCACAGATGAGACTAAAAAGATCTATTTGACCCATTTCTGAGACTAAAAATATCTATTTGACCCACAGATGAGACTAAAAATATCTATTTGACCCACAGATGAGACTAAAAAGATCTATTTGACCCACAGATGAGACTAAAAAGATCTATTTGACCCATTTCTGAGACTAAAAATATCTATTTGACCCACAGATGAGACTAAAAATATCTATTTACCCATTGATGAGACTAAAAAGATCTATTTGACCCACAGATGAGACTAAAAAGATCTATTTGACCCATTTCTGAGACTAAAAATATCTATTTGACCCACAGATGAGACTAAAAATATCTATTTGACCCAAGATGAGACTAAAAAGATCTATTTGACCCACAGATGAGACTAAAAAGATCTATTTGACCCCTGAGACTAAAAAGATCTATTTTACCCACAGATGAGACTAAAAATATCTATTTTACCCATTGATGAGACTAAAAAGATCTATTTGACCCACAGATGAGACTAAAAAGATCTATTTGACCCATTTCTGAGACTAAAAATATCTATTTGACCACAGATGAGACTAAAATATCTATTTGACCCACAGATGAGACTATCTATTTGACCACAGATGAGACTAAAAAGATCTATTTGACCCATTTCTGAGACTAAAAAGATCTATTTGGCCCATTGATGAGACTAAAAATATCTATTTGACCCACAGATGAGACTAAAAAGATCTATTTTACCCATTGATGAGACTAAAAATATCTATTTGACCCACAGATGAGACTAAAAATATCTATTTTACCCATTGATGAGACTAAAAAGATCTATTTGACCCATAGATGAAACTAAAAAGATATATTTCACCCACAGATGATACTAAAAAGATGAGACTAAAAAGATCTATTTGACCCATTGATGAGACTGAAAAGATCTATTTGACCCATTGATGAGACTAAAAAATACTACCCCTCCTGATCAGAGTAAATATTTACACTCCCCAGGACCAGAGCCTCATCATCAGATGTAGTTTAGTGTCATAGCTAGGACACCCCTTTAGGGGGTATTTTCCCTCTGCAGTCGACTTATTCTAACCCCCACAGATAGAGCGTTATGTTAGAAGTACCAGACATGTTATGTCTATTAGAAATGTTGGGCTTTACAATGAAGTTGTTATGTTTCCTATATCAATTATTATCAAATGTAATTACTTGCTATGATATTTTCAATTTCAGTGTTTTCAAGCAGCTATGTATTTAGTTACTAGACTAGTTGGCTGTTTGCTTTATTGATTTTAACGGCATATCAACCCGTCTGAGGTTGTGTCATGCCTAACGGGTAGGAAGTAGGAAGGCCCACATAAAAATGTCCTTGTGTCACGCCCTCATAAGTGGGATGAGAGGCCAATGAAAAATGTCTAATATTCCTTCATCAATAATTATAACGAAGTAAATGTTTTTATAAACGTAGTTTTACCCAATGTTTTCTTTAAAAGCAGGGATGCTGATAGATTGTTAATTTGCTGCATCCTGGAACGCACGTATTTGCTTTGAATGAGTACCCGGGAAATTTGATGGGACCCAACTAAAGTTTCTTAATGAATTATAGGGTTTTTATTTATGATCTTTGTTGGTTGGTTTGTTTATTGATTTTAACGGCATATCAACCCGTCTGGGGTTATGTCATGCCTAACGGTTAGGAAGTAGTATATGTTGTGTATTTATATCTATACTTTTTAGTAATTGGTTTGAACAATGTGTTATCATTATTGGGGATCACGTTGTATGGTATTGATTAAGTTCATGTCTATATTCTATGGTATAATTTTATTTCCCTAAAAAAGGACACACCGTCCTCCATGTTGACATTTTCAAATAGATCTTCCATATTGTTTGTATTGAAATAATGCTTTCTGGTGTGAGTAAAAAAAATGCATTCCATGCATAAGTGTTTAACTGTCAAAGGTGTTTGACATGTTTCACATTGTGGTTATTGCTCTTGTTTGGGTGTATTGGAGTGCGTTAGTCTTGTGTAACCAGTGCGCAATCGGGACACAATGACTTGTTCTTTTCTAGACTTTTGTTAATCTCTTACATTAAAATTCATATATACCATCATTTTTCGTTGTTTTCCAGTTAGCGATTTTAACAAGATTCTCAGAATACAGTCGCTATTATTTTTCGAGTAGTTCATTCTAAGTAGATCAACCACTTTTTAGTTTTATTGTGTTCTTTTTTCTTTCTTTTTTTTCGTTGTCCCATTTGCTCTTAAACGTTCACATTTCAGTATTATCTTCGTTATTCGGACTATTGTCCTCATCTTCATTGTTATCTGTACAACGTTTCGGCCGATATGCCCTCCGGCCTTCTTCAGGTATTTCTTGTCGGACTCGGGAACCTTCTCGGACTCTGAAGAAGGCCGCAGGGCATATCGGTCGAAACGTTGTACAGATAACAATAAAGATGGGGACAATAGTCCGAATAACGCAGATAATACTAATCATCAAGCCTCATCTCAAACATTCACAGAAATAGTTCACATTTCAGTTGTGTAGTTTTCATCTGTTAACTTGTAAATTTGCTTACATGCGTCGCTAAGTTTGAGAAGAGCCAGTAACATTCAAAATGTTGCTATTTTGTTGTGTATCTAAATACAATTGTATGTAATTAGTATGTAGATATGGTCAACAGTATTAATAATGTAAAACAATTTTATTAATAATTGAGATTTAAATAAAAATAAAATCATGGAGAATGTGATGTAAATGATTAAGGGAATTGTGACTTGAGTAGTAATAGTTTCGGTTACAGACAGACAAACACACAATCTCCATTATAATCTATTAAGAATAGTTACTTGAAGATATAATTATTTTAAAATAATTACAATCAATAGTTACTTGAAACTATATAATTGTGAACAAATTATTAGTATTAAGAATAGTTACCTGAAGCTATAATTGTTTACAAGGATTATTATCATTTGTTACTTGAAGCTATATAATTGCACACACATTATTTGTATTAAAAATAGTTACTTGAAACTATATAATTGTGGATAAATTATTTGTATTAAGAATAGTTACTTGAAGCTATAATTGTTTACAAAGGGTTATTATTATTATTAGTTACTCGAAACGTGTTAGTGATTGCTTAGCATGCTGCAGAGTGCTTCGGCCTCTGGAGCGGCGGCTAAGTAAAATTAACAGCGTTGATCCCAGTGGGCTATAAACCCAGGCAATACTTGCCCCCTTGATTGAAAGGAGCAAAGATGGGTTTATTGCCCAGTGCCTGATGCCGACGGGATCAACGCATTTTTGTGCCTACCACCCATGAACTTCGGTTTGTGGGTAGATCCACATAAAATGTCCTTGTGTCACGCCCTCATAAAAGGGATGAGAGGTAAATACATTGCTTTGAAACGTGTTTCTTTAATATCTTGAACTCAATCTATTCCTACGTAGAGATTTATCTATTTTCTTTTTCAATCGTTCCAAATATATTTCTGCGCACTTGAGTACACCGTTTATAACCCCTACAATTAAAACAGATGCAGATATTTTTTACTATTTCTCTGAACTTTGAATTGGACTCATAGCCTGGTGGATAAAGGAGTTAGGTTAAGACAGTTCTAAGTGACAGTTCTCTCTAAACTGCAGGTTCAATCCTGGTCAGGGGCAGCAGTAACATAGAATAATAATAATTAACACAAGCTTAATACCTGTACACCAGCTTTGGTTAGTGGAATGAGAACAAGATACACACGTGGACTAAATAAAGGGTTAGGTTCAAAGTTCCGCGATGGCTCCCGATTACGACAAGAAGGTGCCCGATTACGACAAGAAGGTTCCAGAGTCCGACAAGAAATACCTGAAGAAGGC
>CM042148.1:17183849-17193389 GCA_023376005.1 Doryteuthis pealeii
CCCAAGTAATAAGTAATAGGTAATCCTATTCAAAATAACCTAAGTAATAAGTAATAGGTAACCTTATTTGAAATAACCCAAGTAATTAGTAATAGGTAATCTTATTCAAAAGAACCTAAGTAATAAGTAATAGGTGACCTTATTCAAAATAACCTAAGTAATAAGTAATAGGTAACCTTATTCAAAATAACCTAAGTAATAAGTAATAGGTAACCTTATTTAAAATAACCTAAGTAATAAGTAATAGGTAACCTTATTCAAAATAACCTAAGTAATTAGTAATAGGTAATCTTATTCAAAATAACCTAAGTAATAAGTAATAGGTGACCTTATTCAAAATAACCTAAGTAATAAGTAATAGGTAACCTTATTCAAAATAACCTAAGTAATAAGTAATAGGTGACCTTATTCAAAATAACCTAAGTAATAAGTAATAGGTAACCTTATTCAAAATAACCTAAGTAATAAGTAATAGGTAACCTTATTCTAAATAGTCTAAGTAATAAGTAATAAGTGACCTTATTCAAAATCACCTAAGTAATAAGTAATAGGTAACCTTATTATAAATAACATAAGTAATAAGTAATAGGTGACCTTATTCAAAATAACCTAAGTAATAAGTAATAGGTAACCATATTCAAAATAACTTGCTTCTCTACGGCCTCATGAAAGAGGGTTTGAGAGGCAACCATTATTCCAGTGATGTGGAAATAAAATCTGTAGTGAAGAAGTGGCTCAAAGAACAGTCAACAGAATTGTACGTGGCAGGGATACATGCTTTCATTCGAAGGTGGAACATTGCAATTGAGAGAAACGGTGACTATGTGGAGAAGTAGGGATGTGATACACAGAGGACCAGCTTCATTTTGATATATGATGGCACTACATATTGACTCACCCTCGTAGATCTCAAAATTGTGTAATTTCCCCTCTGACATTATCTATAAATGTATTTCTTATAGAAGTGTACTTCTTGAAAATGTTAAATGAATATTTCTTTCATTTCAGGTTATTTAACTATTTTTAAGTATATCATCCGAATCATTGTGTTTTCTGTGGAAACGGTAAAATTGTAGATAAAAATATGATTGAAATAAAACTCTGTGTGTTGCATACCTCTTCTTCTTCACTTACTTGGACATCTATTCTTCTGCTGGCCGTCTTGGTATGCTTCTGATCGTCTTTGGTATATCTTCATCTTGACTTGGTCTGGCATCTTTTAAGATCTTGCGTCTGGAGTTGACTTGGGGACTTCGGTCTGGTTTTCTGTTAGGGATTTCTCGTTATCAGAAGCCCTGTGTCATTGTTAGTTTTTAGATAATAAACACAAGACTTCGATTTACTTTGATGTTACTTTATTTTGGTAAATCCCCAACCCAGACATCTGCTAACTAACATAGCGCGCACGAGTTCCAGTTTAGACAGAGCATAAAATGGCCGACCGCTCTGCCTGATGTCCAACTGCAAACTGGGGACTCTGAAAAAGGCCCCACGTGACTTCACATATTTGGCGGGCTTCTGTAATTTTCCATGGAAGGACCCGGCCATGATATGAAAAGGGTCATCCCCTCAGAATTACAGGGGATTGACAATAATCTTATGCAACCGCATAGATTATGTAACATGTGGCACTGTTAAATATCTGTCTTTAAATGTTCCTGTGTTGGTAATTATAAGTAAAAGTAAAGTCGTTGGAGTTGCCTAAAGTCGGTATTAGCCAATCGGCGAGGGAGTCTATCTCCTTTTCACTAGCGCTAGACCAAGGAGATTATTTGGGCATCTGAGGTGGAGCGCCACACCTACCATCAGCTCCTTACTTTACCGCACACATCCATGTGCTACTCATACGCTAAGTTGGCGAGGGCCGGTATCGAACTAGGAACCTTGCGGTTTCTAGCCGAACGCTCTACCGACTGAGCTATCCCTACCGGCCCCATTGGTAATTATACGTCCTAAACAAAATGGCATTACTTTTTGACTAGACTCGTACATTATGCGGTTGTATTTTTTTTAAACTACAAAAATTTCACTCTCCTGATCAATTTTTTTTTTAATTTGACGTATACATGTTTTATTTTTATTTCCTGTTTTCTATGTGCCTGGCAAATGCAGAGCAAAACGTAGTTCTTCTTCTTCTCTCTCTCTCTCCTCTCTCTCTCTCTCTCTCTCTCTCTCTCTCTCTCTCTCTCTCTCTCTCTTCTTCTTCTTCTTCTTCCTCTTCTTCCTCTTCTCTTCTCTCCTTCTCTTCTTCATCTTCTCTCCCTTCTTCTTCTCTCCCTTCTTCTTCTTCTTCTTCCTCTTTTTCTCCTTCTTCTTCTTCTTCTTCTTCTCTTCTTCTTCTTCTCTCTCTTCTCTCCTTCTTCTTCCTCTTCTCTCTCTTCTTCTTCTCTCCCTTCTTTTCTTCTTCTTCTTCTTCTTCTTCTTCTTCCTCTTCTTCTTCTTCTTCTTCTTCTCTCCCTTTTTCTTCTTCTTCCTCTCCTTCTTCTCTCTCATCTTTTTCTTCTTCTCTCCCTTCTTCTTCCTCTTCTACTTTCTCTTCTTCTTCGTCTTCTTCTTCTTCTTCTTCTTTCTCTTCTTCTTCTTCTTCTTCTGGGCAACCTAATGTCGGTATCATCCAGACAGCGAAGGAGTATATCCACCTTTTCACTAGCGCTAGACCAAGGAGATTATTTTACCGTCTGAGTAGAGCACCACACCTACCACTAGCTCCTCACTTTACCATACAGATCCCTGTGCTATTCATGGTTAAACTAGGTAAAATACACGTATACACCGGACAAAAGTTCAACATTTCTTGGTTATTTTAATCTTTGTTTTCGATAAGAATTTTTTTACCGAATGGTCATAAAATTTTGTTTGGTTTTTGCACCACCTGACCTGACCTCATTGATGTCTGTGTACAAAATAAATTGAAATAAAAGGATGTTTGTCGAAAGTTATGTATGGAAAAACATTTGGATCGTACTAGTCACTAGTATGATCCATTTTTCTTTTCACAGACTGATCATATCCCAGCATTTTTTAACTTTCGACAAACATCCTTTTATTTCAATTTATTTTGTACCAACCATGAATTATTGAGTTAGTGGTAATTTCCCCAAAATGGGTCCTAAAATGCCATTGTTTGGTTTGGTTTAATGGCATATCCACCCTGTGGGTTATTTAATGCTAACTCTTTATAATATATATATATATATATATATATATATATATATATATATATATATATATATATATATACAACTCTCATGAACCCTCCCTCACATATATAAAGCATTAAAAAAATAAACCACCTCATAGAGGTTCTTCACGGAACAAATGGACATGCTACTACTAACACACTCGTCTACCCGGATTTTAATAGTATGTCAAACCCTCAAAAACACTTCAATTTTTATAGTTCGTCTATAATGCTCCCTTTCAACAAATCTATAAACAATTTCTTCAAATAAGAAATTTTCTCCTGACGATGACCTAAGGTCGAAACTAGTTGAGAATAAACAACATACAAGAAATATTCCTGCTTGTCTTATTACTTTTAGTTCATACTATATATATATATATATATATATATTATATATATATATATATATATATATATATATAAATCAATTTAACAGAAAATAAATTTACCAGTTATTTGAAATATATAATTTGAGTAACACGATTCAACATTTTTGTCTGTAGTGTTTAATCCTACCTAAGCAATAATACTACGCAATTATATCAAAATCTCAGCTTGAAGAATTATATAAATCTTAAAATTATATATACTAGCAAATATATGCACCCTCCGGGTGGAAGTATTTAAGTTTTAATGTAATAAAATATTATGTTAACTTAGAAAGGCTAATGAAACTAAATAAGATGCAGATAAAAAGATTTGAAACAGAGGGGGGGACAACTAAAACTTGCTTTTTCTTCACTCCCGTCCTTCATTGCTAAATTTTCCTAATTTAACTATTTAGTTAAAATAGGAAGTAAATAATAAAATTACAGTTATTTGTTGTTGCTAATGGATTTCTTTTAAGATTTATCCCTGAGACGTTTTCTCATATTCATTAAGATAAAACCAAACAATTAGAAATCAATAATACTGAGCACATATTTATTAAAATCAAATTTTTGATATCAATATGCAAATTAACCTTCCCATTCACACTGCAAACCGCCATTTTTTGTATATATAAATACACTTGCATGTTATTAGTATATAGATATGGTCAACAATATTAATAATGTAAATCAATTTTATTAATTATTGAGGTTTAAATATGAATAAAATCATGGCGAATGTGATGTAAATAACTATGTGAATTGTGACCCGATTAGTAATATAGTTTCGGTTACAGACAGAAAAACACACAATCTCTATTATGATAAGATATACACACACACATATATATATATATATATATATATATATAGTTAATTCCTTGTTAGTATTGGAGAAATGATAATAAAGTGCTCAATTACTTCTGTAAGAGCTGTATTTATTTCATTATAGTTTACAATACATTTAAGAGTCCGTTTTATTTTTAGGTGATTGGTCGTCATCAGAAACGTTTCTGATGAGGACCAATCACCTAAAGATGAAAAAAAATTTTTTTTTAAATTAAAAAAAAAATATATATATATATATATATATATTATATATATATATAATATATATAATATATATATAACTAATCCTATTAGTACACCCTTGCGGTAAGAAGAAGACCCTGGCAATAATTTTTGTTAGTAAAAAATACTACCAAACCTCAACTGGGGAAAAAAATGATAAAAAGAAAAGACTAGGAGGGTCGCACCAACCGAAAAATAATTGATTAACACTATAACATTTGGCTAAAAGAATATATATATATATAATATATATATATATATATATATATAATATATACTATATATATATATATATATATAATTTATTTATAATTTTATATATATTATAAACCAGTAGGATTGTCTAAAGCTAAAATGTAAAAAGTGCTCAATACCTAAGTAGAGCAAATATTAAAGTTAATCTTACTGAGTCAGATATACCGACTAATAGTCTCGCTTAATAGTTCAATAGGGCAAGAATATTATGTTGATGAGCTACTAAGCGAAACTATTAGTAGGTATATCTGAATCATTAGGATTAACTTTACAATATATATATATATATATATATATGTGTGTGTGTGTGTGTGTGTGTGTGTGTGTGTGTGTGTGTGTGTGTGATTTTACTAGATAAGTATTTTATTTTTATTTTTTTTATTTTGTCTATGTGTTATTTATTGCAAGTTAGGAAATTTAAATTCTGTACCATTAGTTATAGTTATAAAGCGCTGGTTAGCTCAGTTGGTAGAGCGTTCGTCTATAAGCCACAAGGTTTCCTAGTTCGATACCGGCCCTCGCCAATTCAGCGTATGAGTAGCAACAGGGATCTGTGCGGTAAAGTGAGGAGCTGATGGTAGGTGTGGTTCTCCACCTCAGACGCAAAACAATCTCCTTGGTCTACACGCTAGTGAAAAGGGATTGGATTTCCCTCGCTGATTAGCTGATACCACGTTAGGCCACCCCGACGACTCTTACTTTACCATTAGTTTCGTCTTGCAGCAACATGTCTTCTCAATTGCCATTGTTTATTTTAGAGACCTCTCTCGATGAGAACGCATCCTTTTAAATATGGATACAATAAGCTTTTAAGTTTAAACATTTCTCCTGCCCATGTCAGGATGGGGCGTTAGAACATGCACCGGACTGCAACCTCTGCATCAGGGGTAAGACTCCCCCACATGAAGCCCCTGTTGGCCCGTAAGTGGCAACCCGTGATGCTCAGGATAGACCCAGGTTGTTGAGCAGTTCCTATGACTTGCAATATTCACTTTGGCCCTATCTTGGCTAGACGGTCGGTCGGAGAAGGCCCTTCCGATCAATCGGCTGGTTCACGTCAAGCCCTAGCACCTATATGATTTTGCCAACAACCCTCGTTACCGCCTTCCTAGCACCCATATGATAAAAAATGTCGGAGCTTTACTATAAGAGCAATAGGGTTGTGGCAATCATATAGGTGCTCAGGGGCTTGACGTGGACCAGCCGATTGATGGAAGGGGCCTCTCCGACCGTACCGTCTAGCCCAAGATAGGGCAAAGTGAATATTGGCAAGTCAATGGACTGCTCAACCACCTGGGTTCTATCCTTGAGCATCACGGGTTGCCACTTACGGCCAACAGGTGGCCTTCATTGGGGAGTTCTTACCCCTCTGCAGAAGTGCAGTCGGTGCATTTCTAACGCCCCATCCTGACAGGCAGGAGAAATGTTTAAACTTAAAGCTTATTGTTAATCCATATTAAAGGATTGCGTTCTCATCGAGAGAGGTCTCTAAAATAAACAATGCAATTGAAAGAAACATGTTGCTGCAAGACGAAACTAATGGTAAAGTAAGAAGTCGTCGGGGTGGCCTAACGGTTGGTATCAGCTAATCAGCGAGGGAATCCAATCCCTTTTTCACTAGCGTTAGACCAAGGAGATTGTTTTTGCGTCTGAGGTGGGAGAACCACAACCTACCATCAGCTCCTCACTTTTACCGCACAGATCCCTGTGCTACTCATACGCTGAATTGGCGAGGGCCGGTATCGAACTAGGAACCTTGTGGCTTATAGACGAACGCTCTACCAACTGAGCTAACCAGGCTTTATACTATAACTAATGGTACAGAATTTAAATTTCCTAACTTGCAATAAATACACATAGACAAAAATAAAAAAAATAAAAATAAAATACTTTATCTTAGTAAAATCACACACACACACCACACACACACACACACACACACACACACACCATATATATATATATTATATAATTGTAAAGTTAATCCTAATGATCAGATATACCTACTAATAGTTTCGCTTAGTAGCTCATCAACATAATATTCTTGCCCTATTGAACTATTAAGCGAGACTATTAGTCGGTATATCTGACTCAGTAAGATTAACTTTAATATTTGCTCTACTTAGGTTTGAGGCACTTTTCATTTTAGCTTTAGACAATCCTACTGGTTTATATATATATATAATTATATAAATTATTATACTATATAATATATATATATATATATATATAATATATATATATATATATATATATATATATATTCTTTTAGCCAAATGTTATAGTGTGTAAATCAATGTATTTTCGGTTGGTGCAACCCTCCTAGTCTTTTCTTTTTATCATTTTTTTCCCCAGCTGAGGTTTGGTAGTATTTTTTTTACTAACAAATTATTTGCCAGGGTTTCCCTTCTTACCGCAAGGGTTGTACTAATAGGATTAGTATATATATATATATTTATAATTATATATATATATATATATATATATAATGTATATTTTTTTTTAATTTAAAAAAAAAATTTTTTTTCATCTTTAGGTGATTGGTCCTCATCAGAAACGTTTCTGATGACGACCAATCACCTAAAAATAAACGGACTCTTAGAATGTATTGTAAACATATAATGAATAAATACAGCTCTTTACAGAAGTAATTGAGCACTTTATTATCATGTTTCTCCAATACTAACAAGGAATAACTATATATATATATATATATATATATATATGTGTGTGTGTATATCTTATCATAATAGAGAATTGTGTGTTTTTCTGTCTGTAACCGAAACTATATTACTAATCGGGTCACAATTCACATAGTTATTTTTACATCACATTCGCCATGATTTTATTCATATTTAAACCTCAATAATTAATAAAATTGATTTACATTATTAATATGTTGACCATATCTATATACTAATAACATGCAAGTGTATTTATATTATACAAAAAATGGCGGTTTGCAGTGTGAATGGAAGGTTAATTTGCATATTGATATCCAAAATTTGATTTTAATAAATATTTTTGCTCAGTATTATTGATTCTAATTGTTTGGTTTTTATCTTAATGAATATGAGAAAACGTCTCAGGGATAAATCTTAAAAGAAATCCAATTAGCAACAACAAAATAACTGTAATTTTATTATTTACTTCCTATTTTAACTAAATAGTTAAATTAGGAAAATTTAGCAATGAAGGACGGGAGTGAAGAAAAAGCAAGTTTAGTTGTCCCCCCCTCTGTTTCAAATCGTTTTTATCTGCATCTTATTTAGTTTCATTAGCCTTTCTAAGTTAACATAAATATTTTCTTACAATTAAAACTTAAAAAAATACTTCCACCCGGAGGGTGCATATATTTGGCTAGTATATATATTTTAAGATTTTATATAATTCTTCAAGCTGAGATTTGATATAATTGCGTAGTATTATTGCTTAGGTAGGATTAAACACTACAGACGAAAAAATGTTGAATCGTGTTACTCCAAATTATATATTTCAAATAACTGGTATAATTTATTTTCTGTTAAAATTGATTTATATATATACTATATATATATATATATATATATATATATATATAATATATATATATATATAGTATGAACTAAAGTATAAGGACAAGCAGGTAATATTTCTTAGTATGTTGTTTATTCTCAACTAGTTTCACGCTTAGGTCATCGTCAGGAGAAAATTTCTTATTTGAAGAAATTGTTTATAGATTTGTTGAAAGGGAGCATTATCGACGAACCTAATAAAAATGAAGTGTGTTTTGAGGGTTTGACATACTATTAAAAATCCGGGTAGACGAGTGTGTTAGTAGTAGCATGTCCATTTGTTTCGCGTGAAGAAACCCTCTATGAGGTGGGTTATTTTTTAATGCTTTTATATATGTGAGGGAGGGTTCATGAGAGTTGTATATATATATATATATATATATATATACTAATATATATATATATATATATATATTATATATTATAAAGAGTTAAGCATTAAATAACCCACAGGGTGGATATGCCGCATTTAAACCAAACCAAACAATGGCATTTTAGACCATTTTTTGGGGAAATTAACCACTAACTCAATAATTCATGGTTTTTGGTACAAAATAAATTGAAATAAAAGGATGTTTTGTCGACAAGTTAAAAATGCTGGGATACTGATCAGTCTGTGAAAAGAAAAATGGATCAATACTAGTGGACTAGTCGATCCAAATGTTTTTCCATAATAACTTTCGAACAATACATCCTTTTATTTCAATTTATTTTGTACACAGACATCAATGAGGTCAGGTCCAGGTGGCAAAACCAAACACCCAAATTTTATGACCATTCGGTTAAAAAATTCTTATCAAAACAAAGATTAAACTAACCAAGAAATGTTGAACTTTTTGTCGGTGTATACGTGTATTTTACCTAGTTTACCATGAATAGCAACAGGGATTCTGTATGGTAAAGTGGAGGAGCTAGGTGGTAGGTGTGGTGCTCTACTCAGACGGTAAAATAATCTCCTTGGTCCTAGCGCTAGTGAAAAAGGTGGATATACTCTTCGCTGTCTGATGATACACATTAGTTTGCCCAGCAAGAAGAAGAAAGAAGAAGAGAAAAGGAAGCAGAAGAAGAGACGAAGAGAAGAGAAAGGTAGAAGAGGAAGAAGAAG
>CM042148.1:17193489-17315989 GCA_023376005.1 Doryteuthis pealeii
CACAAAACCGAGAGATTTTAAAGCTGTATTTACAAGATAGAAAGTGAACCAATGAAACGGAACGTTAATTTTTTTTCAGAAATCAAGGTGTGTCAAAAAGTACAAAAAATCTCGATACCTTTTTGACACACCTTGTATATCGTGCAATTAGAGTAAGGAAGCTTCCATAAAGACAACCTTAACCTTGAAGATAAAATATAAATCGATTTATCATTAAATTAACTGCCAATATCTGCCTGAATCGATAACTGGCATAATCGAATACTTAGTTTTGTTTTTTTTTGTAAACTAAATCAGTTGCCATCGGATTTCAAAACGAGATTCCTTATAGACGTATACATTATTTTCCCGTAATACTTTTTTGGTACGATCAACTGCCACTCGCTCGCTTTCGGCCTATGACATCAGCTGTAGACACGCCCACAAATCTTGATGAAAACAAAATCTTTGCTTACAGTACAGCCAGGACCAACTTAAAACGTAATATTTTTAGCTTAGAAAATTGAAAGTTTCAAATAAAGAAAATGTAGTGTTTCTCATAGAAAACAACAACGCAGGTGTTAGTTAAAGGCTTTATTCCCTTTTTCCAAGGTACACATTGCCTAAGTCCCCAGGCCGGAAGTGTCCGGTGAACCGGGAGGTGTTGTACCCTGTGATGATACATACATTACAGAAAACAACTTTGAATCATGTAAATTTAGAGTTCTACAAACATTTTTTCTTTAGTTACGAATTTTATTTTATTTACATTTTTACTTACAATTAAAACGATTCTATATTTTATATTAATTACTTACAATTTAAAACGATCTATATTTTTATATAAATTTTTACTTACAATTAAAACGATTCTATATTTATATAAATTTTTTACTTACAATTAAAACGATTTCTATATTTTATATAAATTTTACTTACAATTAAAACGATTCTATATTTTTATATAAATTTTTACTTACAATTATTTTAATATACACGAATCTTTACATTTTTTTTTTTTTTTTTTTTTTTTTTTTTTTTTTAGAAATCAAACAAATCATTTCATGTTTCTCCTACTCGATAAATTTTAAGATCTTTGAGTGAAAACTTTACTAAAAAAAAAAAAAAAAAAAAAAAAAACGAAACAAAAAATAAATAAATTACGGAAATTTCTACTTCTAAACGCACTATAAAAATGTAATATAAAATAAAATTCGTAACTAAAGAAGAAATATTTGTAGAACCAGAAATGTACATGATTCAAAGTTGTTTTCTTTATTCAAAACTTTCAATTTTCTAAGCTAAAAATATTACGTTTTAAAAGTTAAATAGTTGTGGCTGTACTGTAAGCGAAGAGAAATTTGTTATCAAGATTTGTGGGCGTGTCTAAAGCTGATGTCATAGGCCGAACTCGAGCGAGTGGCAGTTGATCGTACCAAAAAAGTATTACCCTTATTTTCTGGACATTTTTCTAAGTTCGGTAAATTATATCCGACGTTAGTCATTTACAAGAAGTTATTTATATTGGATAATTCTTTTTTTTTTTAAAGATGTGGCGTTCCCTCTAAAACTGGTAAGTTTAGTGATTTTTTCTGGTTTACATGTATAGAAGAAACAAATTTTCATTTATCTTTTTGTTAGACTACAATGTTTATGCTGACCCCCCCCCCATGTATGGTTTGGTTTGTTTTGTTTTACGGCATATCAACCTCGGTGGGTCATTTAATGCCGACAAAGTTGTGAAATAAATTCATTCTTAATGCATAATACAATTTTGTTTATAAACTCGTGTTTTTCTATTCAACCCATAGATAGGACCCTAACAGGTATTACCACTCCGGGTCAGAGTGGACCAGGGAGCAATGGTGATGAAGGGGTGCTCCACATTCCCCAAACCTACAAAACTGGAATCTCACCAACAGATAGAGTTTAACGTCATTCCCAGGACATGTAGACCCTCAGTCACCACCTTCTAGCACCCATATGATAAAAAGGGCTGGAGCTCTCCATAAGGGCAATAGGGTTGGGAAAATCATATAGGTGCTAGGGCTTGACGTGACCAGCCGATTGATCGGAGGGGGTCTCTTAGACCGCCCGTCTAGCACAAGATAGGGCCAAATTGGAGTATTGCAAGTCATGAAGTGCTCATCCACCTGGGCTCTATCCTTAAGCATCACGGGTCCACCCTCGGCCAACAGGTGGCCCCATTGGGGGAGTCTTATCCCTCTGCAGAAGTGCAGTCGGTGCATTCTAATGCCCCAGCCGCAGCCTAAATATAGTAATATTGTGGACTGTTCGTAGTTACCTTTCGGATTTACTAAGATGATATAATTCATCTGATAACTACTAATTTCAATCACTATAAGTAATCTATTTTAAAAGTTAGTTTTACCGAGCCCACCAAATGCTTATACTATATTTTAATTTCGAATGCAATCTCTATGTTAATGACTGAATTTTTAAAACAAATACGGCAATAAATTAATACACAAGGGATATAATTAATTTTGTTACCCAAAAGTCTGAAGACATGAAAGTGATTTCCACCTTGTCATTAAACCAATTGAAAAAAAATGGGACCATATGATCTTTAGCACCCCTTTTTTATCTCGATTCAGAAGAACATGTTTTTTCATTTACACCGTCAATATCCGGTTGTTTGTTAGGGGTTAGTTTTATAATTAAAAAAAACTATAAAAATCGTCTGTTAACAAACAACCGGATATTGACAGTGTAAATGAAAAACATGTCCTTTTTAATCGAGATCAAAAAGGGGTACCTAAAGGTCATATTGTCCGAAAAATGTTACAAGTAAAAGGTGATATCAGGTCATTTGAAATTGATTTAAACAGCAATAATAATTGAACACTAGAAAGGGTAAAAAAAAAAAAAAAAAAACTGGAGTTAAATCAGATTTTTTAAAAGTTCAGTTTCAGTATCCAAAATTCTAACCACTGAACCAAGAAACAAAGTCTAAGATTATTAATATAAAATATAAGTGCGAGTGGTTTGGTTTGGTTTTACGGCATATCAACCGTAATGGGTCTTTTAATGCCGACAAAGTTGTGAAAAATTCATAATGCATAATACAATTTTGTTTATCAACTCATGTTTTTCTATTTAACCCATAGATGGGACCCTAACAGGTATAAGTGCGAGTGGGTATCCCTATTAAGTAAAGTAGATATTAAATTCACCGCTAAAAATGTCAGTGATTCCTTCCTCACAATATGTGTGCATATGGGACGATTTTAGAAACACAGAGTTCTTGTATTGTAAAAGATTTTCAAATAATTGCGACGATACAGTGCAAGGAATATAGCAAGCGTTTGGGCCAGTGAATGAAACTAGTGAAAAATAGGATAGTGAAGACCCCCCCCTCCATTTCTAGGATTCGTACCAGAATGTATTTCTACGAATAAACATTTCCCTCATATTAGCTTAGATGCACAGAATGATTGTAGTGTGAAAGATTTTCAGAATAATTGCGACGATACAGTGCAAGGAATATAGCAAGCTTTTGGGCCAGTGAATGAGACTAGTTAAAAATAGAATAGTGAAGACCCCCCCCCTCTCATTTCTAGACTCGTACCAGAATGTATTTCTATAAATAAATAAATATTTCCCCCTCATGCTAGCTAAGGATATAATCTTTAGATAGGGGCACCTTACGTGGTGTAATAGTTAGCAAGTTGGATTCGCAAACCATTGTTAGTGAGTTCGATTCTCACTGGGCGCCCCACACTTCTGGCCTTGTGCCACATCTAAGCAAAGCTTAGTAAATAACTATAATCTTTAGATAGATCTTCGGTAATGCCAGCTGCGAATAACTTGCAGTTTTAAATCAATGATAAGTTCGCGGTTGGAGAAGACACCAAATAAGAAATAAGAAATTTATTTATCAATAGTAGGTACAAGTTATAAAGAATAAGTAAAAGAAAAACTTTATTTTTGTTAAACTACTATTGAAGGGAGGCCATGCCTAATAGCGTGAAGCTAAGCCCATGGACATGACACCCTTGGACGCTCACAAAAAGTGCAAGCCATATTGTTTTACTCGTAATAATTCAATAGATTCAATAAGTAATATCTAAGAATGCGTCCATGAAATATTAAGTCTTCAATCCGTGAATGAAACCTATTTAAACTATTGCATTATACATAATTGCCAAATGAGTAATTTATAATGGCCAAACATTAAACAAATGAATCTTTTTTTTTATTATTATAACCTCATTGCACATTCGGTTTTCAGGTTAGCGCCGGTTGTCCAGCGAGCTTCGGCCGCTGGACTTGCCGATAGTTTAATAATAGCGTCGATCCCAGGGGGCTATTGGGTGGGCCCACGTTAAAACGAGGCCTTGTGCCCAGTCCATACAAGTGGGGTATGAGACAAATACCAAAAAATTAAATATTTATTAATTCCAAAGAACATCCGTAATATATCTCATAATCAAATCTTTCAAGTTCAGTGACACTATGCACACTGAATTTTAAAATAAATAAACGGTTTTGCTTTCAAAATGTTAATTTAAAAATATAAATTACTTACGGGCTTTGTTTTGTTTTCGATAAGTTAAAGGCAATACATTCTCCCCGTCATTATTTTGCAAAGCGGCATTAAGATAAAGGCGATAATTTTCAGAATCTGTTTGCGTGAGGCATGGCGTGCTCTGTATTCGCTTGACGCTATTGTTGTTGGGAGAATTCCCCTTGTTAGTTGAAATGACTTTCAAATGAGCATAATCAACATTAAGATTGGGACGGAACGGAATATAGCGATCAAAAGAGAAGGCCTGAAAACAGCGGGGCTTCATCGTTGGACTCAACATGTCGTAGGATTCACAAATCGTTCGGCTGGACATGATGAAATATCTTTCCAGAATATCATTTACAATCTGTCAATTCTAAACAAATGCGCAAATTTGGGCAAATTTCTTTCTCTCTTTTTAGAAGATTTTTTTTTTTTCATCTGCAAGTTCAAAATTATATTGACCAAAAATTAAACTCACATACCAAAAACTAGTGCACAAAAAAAAAAAGATATCTTATCTTACTTCTGGATATGTCAGAGAGATTTTTTTTTTTTTTTTTGCCCTTGTTTTTTTTTTGTTTTTTTTTGTATGAAAATAAATCTGCATAAGTGGCTAATGAATTAGAATAAGATGTAATCTCAAAGTGTTTACGAAATCGTGGCTAAACAAAACGTCTGTACGCGCAAAGAAAATTGCCAAGGTTATTGAATAATTGAAATATTTTAATAAACGTGACTTTACAGAAGAAATAAAGATATATAGTATGTTTTATCATTGAATTGAACGAGTTAATTTATAGATTTAGCTCAGTCGGTAGAACACTCGCAAGGTTCTTGGTTCGATACAGGCCATCGCCAACTCAGCGAATGAGTTGGACAGGGATATGTGCGGTAAAGTGATGAGCTGATGGTAGGTGTGGCGCTCCACCTCAGATGCAAAAATATCTCCTTGGTCTATATTTAGGATCAAATTCGTACACACACACACACACACACCAACTAAAAAAAAAAAAGGACAGACAAGCACCCGCACAAAACAAACACACGAGTAGCGGCAAACAAAGAAGAAAGGGGGTCACTAAGAGCGACCGCCCCCACACCACCCAACGAGGTCACAACAGATGATACTTCTCGCTCCAAAAAACGAGCATAAATAAGACGCCAGGGCGAATAAACCAGCCAGTCTAAGAAGAGGCGCAAACGGCACCGAACATTTAAAGAAATAAAACAAAACTTAACATGAAAAAACTGAGTTTCTTATATTTTATTCCTAATGCTTCATACTAAATCCCAACCAATAAATATCATAAACATATATATATATATATATATATATATATATATATATATAATCCACAGACACGTGTTTCGAAGTATCACTTCTCATCAGTGTGGTTATACAATTAACAGCTACCCCTGGCCGGGTTTGAGACCCGAATGAACTTCCGTTCGCCAATCCTCTTACCCGTACGGCCAGAGGCAGCTATATATATATATATATATATATGTCACCTATTGAGCTCTAGGTAAGTAATTGTGATCAGAAAAGATGTTAGTTTGCAAAGCGAATTAATTTTTTAAAAGAAATTGGACCGGAGAATTTTTTTTAAATCATTAAAATAATTTTGTCAGGAAAGTTTGATCACATTTAAATGGACCTGGTTCTTGAGATTCTATTAATATCTAAAGTGTTGAGAAGCTAAGTTGTAGTTAATGAGTGAAAATAATTTTTTTAATGTAATATCAAATATAATCCCTACCTTCATGATTTTAATTAACAAACAAAACTGTAGTAAAACTTTTTTTTGAAAATAAAGGAAAATGTTTTTTTATACTTCTTCGGTAATTAAATTTTTTTAAAAAACCCACACTATTGACAATTTTTACCATGAAAAAAGCGAAAGGAAAGTTAGAGTTAAGGGAGTGGTAAAAAATTTTTTTTCTTGACTGCTGGTTTGGTGGTGGTGGCAGGGATCATATAACGAGCAGCAGTCAGCAAGTGACACCACAGTCTTCCAAATTGCTCTCTAAGAGATATAATATAGATATAATAGCGAGGGGAATAATAGCGAGGGGAATTAATATATAGAGGGTGTGGAAATTGATAGGCGATGAGATAAGAGAGAGATGGGATGATTTGTGAGTTAATTGCAAATTACTGCTAATTAAAATGGTGAATTTTTTTTCAAACATAATTCGATCCCACAAGTAAGGAATATTTTAGTATTAA
The DNA here is from genome assembly GCA_023376005.1 of Doryteuthis pealeii. Lineage (NCBI taxonomy): Eukaryota > Metazoa > Mollusca > Cephalopoda > Myopsida > Loliginidae > Doryteuthis > Doryteuthis pealeii. Next base: position 17,200,233 of record CM042148.1, read on the forward strand.
ATTTTAGTCATTAAACTAAATAGGAAAAAAGCCTTAGGGAAACAAACATTGATTCGCTCAGCTTTAGTATAATAAAAGATATATATATATGTATGCGTATATATATATACGTATATATGTATATTTTATGTATATATATATATATATATATATATATATTATATATATACTGCTAAAATGTTGTCTGCTTTTCATTTTAAAAACGATTTAAAAATGACTAAATCGATTATTTAATGTAAATATTTTTGTCTAAGTCGAAAAGTAGTAACATAATGAGCATCAGTAATAATATTACACGTGTAATTTTTTTATACAATATTTCTCAAATCGATCGTAAACATGGCCGCCAAAGATGACGTAAAATCCGTATTTTACAAAATAATTTACCCCACCTCCACCCCGATTGAAAAAAAATTACCAAAAATCAGGGAATTATCTGATTTTAATGAAATTTACAGTGTTTATTCACGAATGGATGGATTTTATAATTCATCAGTTATTTTATTTCAAACCTTTCTGATTTAATTAGGTATTTATGCTATGGTAAATTAATATATATAATTAATTTAAAATATGAAACGCCTAATTTTATGTTTCAAATATCATATTTTTAGATTCTAAAAATATATTTATTTAATAACTACTTCAGTTTATTATTGTTATCTAATAATTTTGTAGAAAAACTCTATTGAAAATGTAGTCCCCTCCCTTTAAACAGAACAAATATCGATGTATATTTTTTCTTTTATAAGATAATAACCAATTAAATAATTATCGAAAAGGGTAAAAAAAAAAAGATCACTTTTTTTAGTTTTTGTCAATAGTCTACTTTTATACTGAAAAGGTAATTGGGGAGGGCAGACGAGAAGGGGAGAACGTAATGCGTGATAAGATGTGAGGTGAAAGGAAATGAAAGGGAGAAGCGTTGAATGCGCATTTTTAATCATACATTTTAGGTAGATTATTAATGACAAAAGTATTGCGTACAACATGCCGCCTTCCAGACGTTTAAAATACACCATTTAAATTTGAAGTGAAGTTCAACTGAATCCGAAAAAAGACTTCTTTTGTACTAATTCAAAGTAATATATTGTTTTTAGAATGAGGAAAAAAGAAAAATACACTACAAAAAAATTTTTTTAGTTAAAAAAAAAAAATTAATTTTCAAATATTTGAGTTGAAATTTTAAAATAAAAAAAATGCATGTGGTCATCTGGTTTCGATCTTTCTAGACCTGTAAAAGCTGGAGACTGAAATTGGAATAATCAAATAGCCATCTACAATCTTAATTGATAAAAAAGTTGATTTTTTTTAAAAAAAATTATCAATTCATCATAAAATTAAGTCATTAATGAATAAAGTGCTGAAAATTTTATAAAAATTGGAGAATTCCCAAATTTTTGGTAAAGTTTTAAAATTTAAAATTTAATTTTTTTTTTTTAATTATCTACCTCGAGTAAAATTGAACATACCCAGTATATTATTGTGTTAATTAGATATACCCAAAATTCGTCTGCTACATTTTTTTAAAACGAATTAAAATTAATTAAATCTATTATTTAAGGTCAAACTTTTGTCTAAAACGATAATTAGTAACATAATGACCATCATTAAAAAAAGAAAAATATCATTACATATGCAATTTATTTTTGATACATTTAAAACGATTTTTTTGGTCAATTTCGATCGCGTTCGGCATTAACGCTCTTTATAAATGGTATAAATGGCTTGTTTAAAAATGTAATGTAACATTCGCGATTGCAAAAAAAAAAATTACCAAAAATCAGGGAATTAACCGATTGTAATGAAATTTTCAGTATTGATTTATCAATTAATGAATTTTATAATGCATCAGTTATTTTATTTCAAAACTTTAATTAAGTATTTTTGCTATGAAAAATTAATATATAAAATTCATTTAAAATAAAAAATATTCTGATGTTAAGTTTAAAATGTTATATTTTTAGATTCTAGAAATAAATATCTATTTAATGCAAACCTTATTTTAATCAAACAAAGTATAAGTTTTGAAGAAAAACTCTATTGAAAATTTAGGCTCCCCGCTTTTTAAGCAGAAAAAATATGGATGAATTTTTTTTTATAAGATATTATAATAATTGATTATCGAAATGAGTAAAAAAGAAATCTCAAATTTTTTTTTTTTTTTTACATTTTATTTTCCGATTTTTGGTACTTATTTTCTCATAAAATATTCCCCTTAAATTTTTTTTTTCTATTCACAACTTCGGTCTTTTATCATTTTTATTTCTACTGTAATTAGTATCAAACGCTGACCAATTCGCCGAGATTTTACGCCCCCAAAATAAGGAGGGGTCAAAATTAAGTGACCTGAAAAAAATCAGAAAGTTTTGAAATAAAATAAATAATGCATTATAAAGTTCGTTCATTGATAAATCAACACTGAAATTTTTTATTAAAATGCGAGAATTCCCTGATTTTTGGTAGATTATTTTCTGTAGGAGGGGGGGGGGCTAAATTCATTTTGTCAAAAACGCATTTAAGGTCAATTTTGGGTATACCTAGTGTAAATGGCATTCGAAGTATGGGCGTTTACCCGAGGATAACTAAATGTTTCAACTGAGCAAATACTGCCCGCAGCTGAAGGCAACAATATAAAAACAGACAGACTAACAAAAACAATCATTAATCATAAATTAGGAACACCCAAAAATTCGTCTGCTACATTTTTTTAAAAACGAATTAAAATTAATTAAATCGATTATCTAAGGTCAAATTTTTGTCTAAGTCGAAAAGTAGTAACATAAAAAGCATCAGTAAAAAAAGCAAAATAATATTACATATGTAATTTATTTTTAATACATTTAAAACGATTTTTTCGGTTAATTTCGATCGCGTTTGGCCAAAAACACTGCTTAAAATCCGTGTTTACAAAATAAATTGTAACATTCGCGATTGAAAAAGAAAATTACCACAAATTAGGGAATTATCTGATTTTAATGTAATTTTCAGTGTTGATTTATCAATTAATGATAGGGACTGGCAAACGGAGCCTAAAATGCGTTTTTGACAAAATGACTTTAGCCCCCCTACAGAAAATAATTTACCAAAAATCAGGAAATTATCGGATTTTAATGAAATTTTCAGTGTTTATGTATCAATAAATGATCTTTATAATGCATTATCTATTTTATTTCAAAACTTTCTCATTTTTTTCAGGTCACTTAATTTTGACCCCCCTTATGTTGGGGGCGTAAAATGTTTTGCAAGTTGATCATTTTTTATACTAATTACAGTATAAATAATGAGATAAAAGACCGAAGTTATGAATAGAAACAAAAAAATTTACGGTGGCTTTTCTATGAAAATAAGTACCGAAAATCGAAAAATAAAATGTAAAAAAATAATAAATAATTAATTTTTTGGAGATTTCTTTTTTACTCATTTCGATAATTATTCAATTGGCTATTATTTTATAAAAGAAAAAAATTATACATCAATGTTTTTTCTGCTTAAAAGGTGGAGGGGGTACATTTTCAATCGAGTTTTTCTTCAAAACTTATTACTTTTGGCGCCTAAAATAAGTTTTGCATTAAGTAGATATTTATTTTTAGAATCTAAAAATATAAAATTTTAAACTGAACGTCAGGTTTTTCATATTTTAAATGAATTTTATATATTAATTTTTCATAGCAAAAATACTAAATTAAAGTTTTGAAATAAAATAACTGATGCATTATAAAATTCATTAATTATTAAATCAATCCTGAAAATTTCATTAAAATCGGATAATTACCTGATTTTTTGTAAATTTTTTTGCAAACGCGAATGTTACAGTAAAATTGTAAACAAGCACTCAAAAACATCGAAAACAAGGCTGACTGGCTGATATCGTCGAAATTGACAAAAACAAATATTTTTAAATCTATTAAAAATAAACTGCATATGTAATGATATTTTTCTTTTTTTAATTATGGTTATTATGTTACTACTTATCGATTTAGACAAAGTTTGACCTTAAATAATAGATTTAATTATTTCTAATTCGCTTTTAAAATTCCTAGCAGACGACAAAATCGCCTATCCCTAATTAATGAATATTATACTGCATCAGTTATTTTATTTCAAAACTTTAATCAGGTATTTCTGCTATGATAAATTAATATATAAAATTCATTTAGAATATGAGTATCATGATTTTAAGTTTAAAATGTCATAATATTAGATTCTAAAAAAATATTTTTAATAACTACTTTACTTTAGTATAAATCACCCATATTTTTTGTCAAAAGCTGTATTGGAAATTTAACCCCCCCCCCTTTTAAACGGAACAAATATTGATGAATATTTTTTTCTTTTATAAAATAATAGCCAATTAGATAATTATCGAAATGAATAAAAAAATCTCCAAAAATATTTTTTTAGTTTATATTCTCCTTTTATTTACCGATTTTCGATACTTATTTACTACCCGAGCAGATTCTTATTTCTTTCTTCTTTTTTTTTTTTTTCTATTCACACCTTATGTCTTTTGTCTTTTTATTTATGCAGAAAAAAGTTTCAATCACATATACCATATCGATATTTGCGCCCCAAAAACAAGGGGACGGGTCAAAGTTAAGTGACCTGAAAAAAATCAGAAAGTTTTGAAATAAAATAACTGATGCATTATAAAATTCATTCACAGATAAATCAACACTGAAAATTTTATTAAAATCGGATAATTCACGAATTTTTGGTCATTTGTTTTTGAAAATTGTATTTTGTGAAAAAACACGGATTTTTGGACAAATTGGGTATACTTAGCTTGAACTGAGCAAATACTGCCGCAGCTGAAGGCAGCAATATAAAAACAGACACACTAACCAAACAATTATTAATTATAAAATTATTCAGGACAAAATTGATAGTTTCCCTAACACTAAATTTAATCGAGTGAATAAAAATACCTAAAGTGAAAGCAGAAACAAGTTTTTCAGTGATTCAAGGGAGATCACTCTACGTGTTTCATAATAAACGTAAATAATGATAATAGTGTTTTATGAATTATTTTAATTTTCCTCTATTTTTCTACCTTTTCATCTTTATATTATCTTATTTTTATCGCAAGTATGGTCTTAGCTAATCAAATATCAGCTATTTGGTTGACAAAATATTAATGACGAGTTTTAAAAAAAGATAAATAATAAAACCATGACATGCAATAACGATGCGTATTGTTTATTTGATGCAGTATGAATCGTGGTAGTTGTGGTAGTAATATACTTAGTACAAAATCAGTTACTACTCGATGTATCATTACATCATAGTAGTAGTATTAGTAGTAGTAGTAGTGGTAGTAAATGGATAGTTATTTAATACTAATACAGTTCCTCGTCTGGCCTTGATGAGAAGGCTTGTTGGGAAGATTCGAATCCGGTGAAAATAGATACGATTTCTAGCAATACGATGTCTAGTTTAGACGCCAACAAACCTGATGGCAACTTAAATCAGGCATGTACCTCTTCCCTGTCTGAAACAGATGTGGGGAAAGCTAACAACAGATGCAGTGAAGACCAACTTCATGAAGGGATGGTGCTAAAAAAGGCTCTGGTTATATTTCGCCATGGGGCTAGAACCCCTCTGTTTACAATACCCAATGTTCCACAGGTGAGTAAAACTTGTCATAACTGTTCGTTAGGTTTATGTATTTTTCCCGAATAAACCAAAGTAAAAACATTTTTTTTTTACTCACTGGATTCGTACATTCGGTAACAGGTTTTTTTAAAAATTACATAAGTTTTAAACGCCACCGTAGTTACAAAAAAAAATTGCATTTTTAGCCATCATTCAATCGCTTTTGGTTTTTCTTTCAAATTTTCTTTTACATAGATGCCGAATCTCCCGTTAATATTTTCCCCCGCTTTTTCAGCAGAAAAAAAAAAAAGAAAAGAAAAAAAGACCCCACCACCTAAAAAAAAAAACTATCTAGTTAATCGCCTTAATTATATAATCATTACGTGTTACACTTTTCTTTTTCTTTTTTGACACCGGGCAATGAATGAATGGTCTGACGTTTTTCAATATTTTTGCCATCACTTCCTTGTTCGTTTACTATTTCATCCGACAAAAACATATTTTAATTATTTTTTCTTCTCACTCGTTCTAATTTTAATCCATTTTTTTTTTATTAAGTTCAGTTTTACATTGTTTTTAAATTGAAGTTTATTCCTTCATCATCATAGTCCAATATAGTGGTGGTAGTGTTGCGTAACGACAAAAAAAAATGATTACTCATTTCTTTAAAAAAAAAAAATTATGATTCTTTTTTTTGCCGTGATTTTTCTTCTTTTTTTCTTTTTGCCAAGGTCAAAAGGAAGAAACAAACAGTCGATCTATTCTCTCATAAAAACTAAACTCTTTTTTAAGGTGTTGAAATACTGACAAGGGTAAAAAAAGAAAAATCAAGTTCTCTAAGCGAAAGCATTAAATGATGAGTACTTTTAAGAAAGTATTGGTTAACCAAAAAGTTTGTTATAGTTTTTGTCGTTAAAATGACATTAGTAAGTACAACTTCAATCAAAAAGATCTCTTTTTGTTAGTGATGTACAAATTCCATACACCATGTCATATTACCGTTTAAAAAATCCCCCGGCTATTTATCGGATTTTTATTTTTTATATTTAAAATAAATAAATAAAAGATTGTTTTTTTTTCTTTTAAATTGACATAATCTGAATCATTTCGTTAATTTGACTTCCTTAATGAAAATGCAGGTAAATGATTTTTACCTGTTTTAAAGATAATTCCACGGAGAATTAGATTTGGTACATTTTTGTTTATAACTTTGTCTATTTTGTTAGTACAGTTGCCTTATTTTTTAAGTTTAAAAAACCCCGATAAAATAAGGTAAAATATTACTATTTATTTTTGGCATTTTTTAATTATTTTTTACTTAATTCATTTTCGTTGGTAATCTTTTAAGCATGTGGTTAATAAAAGAAAAAAGAAAATTAGACCAAAGTCTTCCACTCACTGCAGGTGACTGATATTTTATTTATTGATGTAAAAAATACTGAAGAGATAAATTTGACTGATTAGATAGTAAGTTTTTTTTTATATATCCTTTTTTTTTTTTTTTTTTTTTTTTTTTTTTTTTTTTTTTTTCATTGAACAATATTTTGTCTATGGAGGCCAGCAAGAGATTCAATTTTAGTAAAAGCATACCAGGGGATTGGCTCATCACGTGTTAATGTAGCTTGAATTTTTTCTTAATGAAACCGGAAAAAAATTTTCTTCTTTTTACTGAATGTCATTTAGAAGACAATCATTACATTTTAAAAATCATTAATTTTTAAAATAGTAAATATTTTTAATTATTTTTAATATGACAACATATAGAATGATTTTAAAAAAATAAAAATAATTTTACAGGGTGTCCACAAAGTCTGGGTACATGGGGATTTAACACATTTTTATTTAATTTAGACAAAAGTAAAAAAAAAAGGAAAATTATTATTTCTTATATTTAATTGATTATGTTATGATTTTATTTACTGCTAAATTACCATATCTGCCTTCTCGGAAAAATAACATAAATAAATACAATAGTGAAATCTCGATGTACCCAGACTTTGTGGACACCCTGTAGATTTGAAGATGGATTTTCGACATTTTATTTTCTAAGTAAAAATTAAACTGAAACAAAAAATAAATATTTTGTCAGTTTAATGTTCTGTGTATGATCAAATATCACAAGTGATTTGCAAAATTTCATGCTGGAGATTTCAAGTCAAATAATAAATATATGAATGGATGGTAGTATTCAAATAAAAACATTAAACTTGAGACTAATCCACATTCTATGTCTTGTGAGAAGCCAACCTACTTACAATGAAAAGTTAGTAGCATATGGTGTAATGGATAGAGTTGTAAGAAATGGACTCTTCGACCCGAGTTCAAATCCTAGACGATGACGTCTACATTTTACATAATCATATTTTTTAGTACATAAATATGTATATAAAATGAAAAGTTGAAATTAATTTGCATCAGCTTGGTTATGTTGGTCACTTTCATGTATAGCTTCCATATGAGCCAAAAAAAAAAAAAGATTAGTCCATATTTCAAAAGTTAGTTAGTACTAAAAGAATGAAAATTTTCCATTTGGTAAAATCCCGCCCCCCTCCAAGCTGTTGCAGTGGTTGAGGACTAATGGGTATTCTATAACAACATCAGTACACAAAATCCTGGAGTAAGTAAAATGAATAAATGATAGCCTGCCCTGCCCTGGGCTGTATAATATGTCAATTACACCTCTGCAGAAGAGTAAGAACCCCCCCCCCTCCAATGAAGCCACCTGTTGGCCGTGAGTGATGATCCATAAAGCCTGAGGACAGGATCCTGGTGGCTAAGCTGTCTGTAACCCAGGTATTAAGTGGCCCCATGACATGCAACACTCTACTTTGGCCCTTATTCATAAGTTGACAAATCAATTAATTAATTTTCAAAATTAGGTACGACTTCAATTAAGCACATATTCTCCCAAAAATTGTCGACTAAAAAAGCCATATCAAACACATTGTTTGTTTGTTTACTTCTCATATTGTCGTGTAGCATGTCACCAAAAAAGGAATATAACTGAGTTCAAAACAAACGAAAAATCTGGAAAAAACCAGCTGGTGTAATGGTTAGAATCCCCGCCCGTCAGCTTGACAGTCAAGGTTTGAATCACACACAAAGCAGTCTTCCTGTCTATAGCTCTGCTGATGAGGCCTAATAGGCTGAAATGTACATACAGAGATTGATTTTTCTCGATTTGTTTAGCCTTACATTTGAATAGGTATGCTCGCCTAATTCATTAATTATCAATTAATTAATTTTCAAAATTAGGTACGACTTCAATTAAGCACATATTCTCCCAAAGATTGTCGGCTAAAAAAGCCATATCAAACACATTGTTTGTTTACTTCTCATATATATATATATGATCATTTAAAATATTAGAATAAAACATAATTATTCAGTAAAACAATCTTTTATATAATTGAGAGATAGGATAAAATTACTGAGGTATCTTTAATTTTGTAAGTGATATTTTTAAAATGTTTTTTCATTCAGGATGCAAAAATAATGATTGATTTAACAGACATGCTGATAGGTATGCGTCCTGCGTCCATGACGAACACATATCTAAAAGTATGCAGTAAATTTGTATCCATGTGTCCTAGTGTTTTTCTTTTTTTCTTCCCTCACCATTTCAAGCTAATTGTAAATACATTTCAATAGTTTCTTAGAAACGAATTACACAGGATAGGTTACAAGGTAGGAGTTAGACGGCTTTAGTTGTTTCCCCAGATCATAAATAAAAACCCAACAATTTATTAAGAAACTTTAGTTGGGACCCATAAATTTCCTGGGGACTCATTCAAAGTGTTACATAATCCATGCGGTTGCATAAGATTATTGTCGGTCCCCTGTAATTCTGAGGGGATGACCCTTTTCATACCATGGCCGCATCCTTCAATGGAAAATTACAGAAGCCCGCCAAAATACGTGAAGTCACGTGGGACCTGTTCGGTCCCCAGTTTTCAGTTAGACGTCAGGCAGAAAGTCGACCATTTTAGGTCCTGCCTAAAACTGGAACTCGCGCACGCTATGTTAGTCAGATATTTAGTTACATGAAATGTATAGTTAAGGAAATAAAAGTTTGTATAAGTAATATATTCTTGTAGTTGATGAATGTCTTGGTAACAAGACTAAGAAATGAATCCAGGACGACCAGCCAGCAGGAACATAGCAATAGAAAACCAGACCTTAGGAGATCCGAGACGCTAGACCAGACCAAGTCAAGATGTTAGAAGATAGAACCAAAGCCGGCCAGAAGAAAATACGACCAGAGATAAGAATTTAAGAAAGGGTATACAACAAAAGCAAATATGTGTGTCACAGGACGCACTAAATCAAAAACCTATCAGCATCAATGATTTAATAAAAGACTGTTAGAATATTGATTTTGAATTTTTGTTATATACCCCTTATAACACGTTGTGTATGGGAGAGATGTTACATAATTGTTAGTAGCCTAACACTTATGTACAGTTAGTGTAGAAATCAAAATGCCTGTTATAAGTTACAGCCAATGACCTTGAAGACGATGTCATAGAGGATTGAGTGACACGGGTTGACCTCATCTTGATCCTCCTTCCAGTGGATATCGTGAGAATCGGTGGAGAAGGCCTTCTTCCAGTTTAGATTAGAAAGACTTAGGTTAGCTAGTATTGGCCAAAACCACAGAGCGAGTAAGTCGCGTTAAGCGCGCTGCCGACTCAATCCGCGCAGTAGTCTGGTAGGGATTTTGGAATGAAATATGATCTAAAGCAAATCAAAGTCTTGGGTTATTATCTAAAAACTACCAATGACCCAGGGCTTATGATAGATGAGAAATCCCCAATGGAAGACCAGACATGAAATCCCCAAGCCAAAGTCTGGACACTAGAAGAACATAAGATACCAAAAGACGATCAGAAGAATAATAGAAGTAAAGAGAGTATACAACAGAGAGATAGACAGATAGTTGATAGATGATGGCTCTTACTTGTTAACCTTTGCTTTTTGGTTCCTACTAACTTGGCTGCCATCTTTTCTGGTTGATCTGTTTTCTCAGGCTGATTCTTCTGGGGTGTCTTTTCCGTGTTGGGCTGATCATTTCTTGTTTGAATTAATCAATTAACAAACAAGACTTCTTGTTTTCTTTTAAATCTTTTTTTTAAAAACGCAGCCCATATTGATTCAGTGTGGATCAAGAAAGCGAGCAACTTTAAAGTCCGCTCATCCTTGAACTCTGGTCGCATCTGACTATCTCGCGCGTAATCGCACGGTTTTCAACGGGTCAACTAAAAAGCTGTCAATAACTGACAAGTAACTGTTATCAAAATGATTCTCTGAGGCATTGGATAGTTCTTTCTTGAATATAATCAGTGAGATCTTGTCAGTGAATTATCAATTAAAATTCTGATAATTATTAATTTTTGATATGTATTAGAGATATTGTTTGAAAAATTGAATATTCTTCATTGATGTCATTAACACACCAGTTTTTCTGATCCATTCTTGAAACCATCTGACTATCTCACGCTTAATCATGCGTTTTTTTAAGGGGTCAAGTAAAAAAAACTGTCAATAACTGTCGTGTAACTTTCAACTGGACCCTATCATTCTGAATCTAACAAACTTTATTCAAATATTCTAACTACAGGTATGTACATAAATCATAAATTATTTATGAATTATGTAACACTTTGCTAATTTCATATTTTTTTCTGTTTTTGTAACCCAAGTTCTCTTCTGATCTATTCCTCTGAAAAGATAAAAATATCAGATTATTGCTTATAAATTGCTTATGGTGCACAGATTTTATTTTACAATTGGGAAAGAAATATTCATATAATACTGTTATATCCCGAGATGTACAATATAAAGAATTGATAATAAAAACAGGGAATATGTTAATAATAACAATATTTGTTTTATTTATTCTCACTGACAGGGAATACAGTGGGATGGTTTTGGATTCAGTTCAGCTTGATGTAGGATACACGTATTGGGCCCGGTTCTTGTCTGTCTGGCTGTCAGTATTTTGTCCCTCTCCTTTTTAGAGAGTATCCCGTTCGAATCGTCTGGGGAGATAACTCTCCCTAACAAATACTGAATAACTAAACGTTTGAAAATTGCTTTTATTTATGAAATCTACTAGAATAATATAGTTTTTGACAGATTAAAATACTCAAATTTGTTTTCCTCAAATAATTTTGAGATGTTAACGTAGAAGCCTGTATGCGTATTATGATGTGCTAGGCACGTGTTACTTTTAAAGAGATAATTTTTGTCACAATGTGTTGATTAATCTAATTGCAGTATCATGTCTGTCATCAAAATGATTCTCTGAGGCATTGGATAGTTCTTTGTTGAATATAATCAGTGAGATCTTGTCAGTGAACTATCAATTAAAATTCTGATAATTATTAATTGTTGATATGTACTAAAGATATTGTTTGAAAAATTGAATGTATTCTTCACTGATGACATTAACACACCAATTTTTTTTTTTATCCATTCTTCAGTCCAAAAATATGTGTTAGAGAACTCTCCCAGATATTCGGCTGGAATGGATTGATTTGGTTAGTGTATTAGTGACCATTGTCAGCACCATTTTTTTTTTTTTTTTTTTTTTTTTTTTGATGGGGGGGGGGGGGGGCAAGAAAAAAGTTATTTTTCAATACAAAAACTTAACACACCAATATAATTTTTTGAAGATTTAATAATTATATTATTATCTGCGTTATTCGGACTATTGTCCTCATCTTCATTGTTATCTGTACAACGTTACAGATAACAATGAAGATGAGGACAATAGTCCGAATAACACAGATAATAGTAATCATCAAGCCTCATCTCAAACATTCAGAGAAATAGTAATAATTATATTTATGATATTTGAACATCTTTTAAATTAAATTAGTGAAATAGATCCCTAATTAGGACTGAGCCTATTCTAGTATTGACCACCCCAAGCAGAGTTTAACAGGTTTGAATTCAGTTTTCCTTCTCCTAGACTTCTTATGGCAAGCCCAACCCCTTTTTATCATATGGGTGCTAGAAGGCGGTGGTTGCGGGTCTACATGTCCTGGGAATGATGTTAAACTCTATCTGATGGTGAGGTTCCAGTTTTGGAGGTTTGGGGAATGTGGAGCACCCCTTCATCACCATTGCTCCTGGTCCACTCTGACCCGGAGTGGTAGTACCTGTTAGGGTCCCATCTATGGGTTAAATAGAAAAATGTATTTATAAAAAAATTGTATTATCCATTAAGAATTGATTTATTTCAAAACTTTATCGGCATTAAATGACCCATCGAGGTTTATATGCCGTAAGACAAACCAAACCAAACCAAATCTCCTAGACTTGGTGCCTAACCAAGGTTAAAGAGCCCAGTCTGCCCTACTATTTACTCATAGCTGGTGGGAGAGTAGTTGGGTTCATACCTTTCCCAAGGGTATTATCGCTATCTGAACTGTAGTTTCGTCCAGGATTTGAACTCAGGTCGACAAATCCATTTCCTACGACTCTAACTATTAGACTATGCACCTCCAACAATCCATATATTTATTCATATGTTTTATTAATTTAATCTGACAATATGAGAATTACTTGCTTATTATTTGAACTTGCAAATATATGCACCCTCCGGGTGCAAGTATTTAATATGTAATATAATAAAATATTATATTAAATTAGAAAGGCTAAAGAAACTTTATATTTTAAACTATCTTGTTGAAATAGGAAGTAAAGAATAATATAGGAAGTCAGGAATAAAATTACAGTTATTTCTTTTTGTTAATGGATTTCTTTTAATATTTATCTCTAAGATTTTTGCTCATATTCATTAAGATAAAACCAAACAATTAGAAATCAATAATACATAGCACATATTTATTAAAATTAAATTTTTGATATCAATATACAAATTAACCTTCCCGTTTACACTGTCAACCGCTATTTTGTTGTATATATAAATACAATTACATACTATTAGTATGTAGATAAAGCCAACAGTATTAATAATGTAAAACATTTTTATCAATAATTGAGGTTTAAATAGAAGTAATAATCATGGAGAATGTGACGTAAATAACAAAGGGAATTGTGATGGATGTAGTGATATAGTTTCGGTTAAAGACAGACAAACACACAATCTCGATTATAATAAGACTAGCAAATATATGCACCCTCCGGGTGCTAGTATTTAAGTTTTAATATAATAAAATATATTAAATTAGAAAGGCTGATGAAACTGAATAAGAATGCAGATAAAGATTTTGAACAGAGGGGGTATGATTGAAAAATAGAACAACTTTGAAACTAACTCTTCCATCATTTTACATTACTCCCGTCTGTTAAATTTTCCTAATTTAACTATTTAGTTAAGATAGAAAGTAAAGAATAATATTACAGTTATTTCTTCTTGTTAATGGATTTCTTTTAAGATTTATTCCTGAGATTTTTGTTCATATTCAATAAGATAAAACCAAACAATTAGAAATCAATAATACTAAGCATATATTTATTAAAATCAAATTTTTAATATCCAAATTCAAATTAGCCTTACCATTCACACTGTAAACCGCTATTTTGTTGTATATATAAATACAATTGCATGTTATTATTATGTAGACTAGCAAATAAATGCACCCTCCGGGTGCAAGTATTTAAGTTTAATGTAATAAAATATTATATTAAATTAGAAAGGCTAATGAAACTAAATACCGATAAAAAGATTTGAAACAGAGGGAGTATAATAAAAAATAGAACAACTGAAACTTACTCTTCCATCACTCTCGTCTTTCATTGTTATTTTTTCTAATATAAGTATTTAGTTAAAATAGGAAGTAAAGAATAAAATGACAGTTTTTTTTCTTGTTAATGATTTCATTTAAGATTCATTGAAGAGATTTTTGATTATATTCATTAAAATAAAACCAAACAGTTAGAAATCAATAATACTAAGCACATATTTAATAAAATCACATTTTTAATATCAATATGCAAATTAGCCTTCCCGTTCACACTGTAAACCGTTATTTTGTTGTATATATAAATATAATTGCATGTTGTCAGTATGTAGACATGGTTAACAGTATTAACAATGTAAAACAATTTTATTAATAATTGAGGTTTAAATAAAAATACAATCATGGAAAATGTGATGTCAATAACTAAGGGAATAGTGATATGAGTAGTAATATAGTTTCGGTTACAGATAGAAAAGCACACAATCTCCATTATAATAAGATATGGTCAACAGTCTTAATGATGTAAAACAATTTTATTAATAATTGGGTTTTAAATAAAAAATAAAATCATGGAGAATGTGATGTAAATAACAAAGGGAATTGTGATTTGTATAGTAATATAGTTTTGGTTACAGACAGACAAACACACAATCTTGATTATAATAAGATATATGATAAAGCATTTTGATTTTTCAGGTTACTTATGAAGCAGAGGAACTGATGGTAGATATGGCCGAGGCTAAATTTGGTATTGATGTAATCAATGCTTACTCAAAAGGGCCAAGACCATTATCCCAAGCGGAAGCTGTGTATTCGGCTCTTGTTCTTAAAGTAAGTATGCTTAATGTTTTTGACTTGTTAATATATCTCTAATTTGAATTTTTTTCTATTGTAAAAGGAAATTCTCATTTTTTCCTATTGGCAGACATCGTCTACTTATATATCTATGTAATTATATATATATATATATATATATATATATATGTAAGAAAGTTTTATAGAAAAACAACGAGATGTTAAAAATTTTTTCTGACAGATATCTGTTTCGACATTATGAATATGTCTTTTTCAAAGCAACATTGTAAGCGGAAAAACGAAATGAATATATCAGTAATTACGGGGCACAGAACGCTCACGATCAGTACTGGAATTTTTTTAAAAATTTAAAAAAATACATATTTGTTGTTAAAAATAAAATAAATTTTATTTTTAAAATGTTTAAGCATTTTTATCATAAAAAGCTCAAAAGAGTTTGTAGTAAAAATGTATTCGGATGTAATAAGGATCCCGACTCTGCGAGTTTAACATCATTGCAGATTCATGTTGCTGGACTTGTTACATTTTTTAACTTTCATTTGTAACCGGAACATTTTCCTGAACTTTTTTGATATTCATATACAGGACGCATATCTGTCATGCTGATAGATATGCGTCCTGCATCCCTGATGCATAAAAATCTAAAAAGATGCAGTAAAATTGTATCTATGCTAATCTAATCAAACTGTATGTTTATTATGAGATTTTTTTTCAATGATATTCAAATATACTAATAATTTTCCTATAATTATTAAGAATATTTGGACCATATGACCTTTAGGCATCACTTCCGCGATCTCGACTCACAAGGACACTTTTCTCATTACACCGTCAAAATCTGGTTGTTTGTTAGGGGTTAGTTTTATAATTTAAAAAAAAAAAAATTCGTCTGTTAACAATTAACCAGATTTGGACAGTGTAAATGGAAAAAAATGTCCCCACGAATTGAGATTGCAAAAGGGGTGCCTAAAGGTCATATGGTCTGAATCTTTTAATCAATTGTCTGTATGAATCAAAATTCAATATAGAGTTGATGTTCATTCTTTTCTATTGATCAATTTGCTGTTATTTTTTTTTTTTTATATTCTGTTGTAAGTTTCAAACAAGTAATTTTGTTTCTTTCATGTTTATCAGGGAGGTTCTGTAAGCGGTCAGTTGACTATTCTTGGTCAGCAGCAGACGTACTCCTTGGGTCAAGTTTTAAAGAAAGACTACGTTGACCATCATAAATTGATTGATCCAGATTTTAACAAGGACCAGATTTAGTAAGTGATTTTAAATGAAACTTTATTTTTCTTTTTAAAAAAAGATTTTTTTCATGATCAAACCTGCAGTATGTGCAGTAGAGTAGGTTGATTTTTAACTTTTTTAAAATATCAAATTGTCCATCTATGTAAAAGTTGCGTGTTAGTATGCTGAATACTGATACCAAAAATTAGATCTTTTACTTGTACCATTGTTTGAGGGAATAGAATCAAAGATTGTCTGCTAAAATTCACAAAAAATCATTGTTTTTACAACATTTGACCCAAAAATTGGTTAGAAAATTTACCGTTTTCAATATTTAAATCAGAAATGTTATTTTATTATATCAACTCTTAACATCCTATAATGCTTCATTCCACCCATCCGGAAGTCATATTCGTTTTCCTAATCTGCCCCAAATGATAGCCTTTGTTTAAATGTAATATTAAACATATTTAAAAGTCTTAGATTAAAGAGAAATAACAGGTAACTTGAAAATTTTAGCCATTTTTTTTTTATAAATGCTTATAGGCTCTGGACTTAGAAAATTCTTAACAGGATGTTGAGAGTTAAAATGAAACTAATTAAATATTATAAATAGAATTCAAATTGAAAATGTGTAAATTTTCTAACCAATTTCTAGGCCAAATTTTGTAAAAACAAGGATTTTTTTTGTGAATTTTAGCGGATGATATATGATGCCATTTCCTCAAACAATGGTACAAGTAAAAGATCTAATTTTTGGTTCTCCAGGATTGGATGCAGTTTTGTTCTCCTTTTCCCTATTACTTTCAGTAATTACTAAAAGTTCAGACCGACATATGTATTCTTTCTTAGGATATTTTTAGTGGTCTGTACAGCTCTTTCTGCTTCTTTATTTGATTGGGAGTCTAGATTGCTGGTTGGTTGGTTGGTTGGTTGATTTTAACGGCATATCAACCCATCTGGGGTTATGTCATGCCTAATGGTTAGGAAGTAATATATGTTGTGTATTTATATTTATACTTTTTTAGTAATTGGTTTTAAAATTGTGTTAGCACCATTGGGGATCATGTTGTATGGTATTGATTAAGTCCGTGTCTATATTCTATGGTATAATTTTATTTCCTTCAAAAAGGGCAGAATGTCCCCATGTTGACATTTTCAAATAGATCTTTCATATTGTTTGCATTAAAATAACAATTTCTGATGTGAGCAAAAAAACTGTATTCTATGAATAAGTGTTTAACAGTCAAAGGTGTTTGACATGTTTCACACTGTGGTTGTTGTTCTTGTTTGAGTATATATGTTTGATTGGGTGTAGAGGTTTTGTGTATAAGACTCCAGTTGGCATATTGGAGTCCGTTATTTTAGATAACTGTGTCTAGAATTCCATGGATTGCAAAAATCTCTGACATACGTATAACAGTTCTAGGTGTTGTTGCATGAAGTTCCCTAATCTCGAAACAGCAACTGGTATTAAAAAAAAAAGTAAAGTTGTTGGGGTGGCCTAAAGTCAGTATCAGCTAGGAAGTCTATCCCCTTTTCACTAGCACTAGAAGAAATAGATTGTTTTTTGTGTCTGAGGTGGGGCACCACACCTACCACCAGCTCCTTACTTTACTGCACAAATCCCTGTGCTTTTCTGTTCTATCTTGAACAGGTCCTTGCCAACACAGGTCCAAGGTCTACTGCATGGGAATGACAATGCCATCAAGGTTCCCTTGGTGTTAGTCATAGTCTGGTGCAGATATTTGACGTCTGTTCACCATAGTTTCTATATTTAATGTTATATATACTAGTAAATATATGCACCCTCCGGGTGCAAGTATTTTAGTTAAATTTTATAATAAAATATATTAAATTAGAAAGGCTAATAAAACTGAATAAGAATGTAGATAAAAAGATTTTGAACAGAGGGGGTATGATTGAAAAATAGAACAACTTTGAAACTAACTCTTCCATCATTTTTTGTTACTCCCGTCTTTCATTGGTAAATTTTCCTAATTAAACTGTTTAGTTAAAATAGGAAGTAAAGAATAATATTACAGTTATTTCTTCTTGTTAAGGGATTTCTTTTAAGATTTATTGAAGAGATTTTTGCTCATATTCAATAAGATAAAACCAAAGAATTAGAAATCAATAATACTAAGCATATATTTATTAAAATCAATTTTTTTAAGATCAATATGCAAATTAGCCTTCCCATTCACACTGTAAACCTCTATTTTGTTGTATATATAAATACAATTGCATATTATTAGTATATAGATATGGTCAACAGTGTAAGTAATGTAAAACAATTTTATTAATAATTGAAGTTTAAATAAAAATAAAATCATTGAGAATGTGATGTCAATAACTAAGGGAATTATAACTTGAGTAGTGATATAATTTCGGTTACAGACAAAAAAAGCACACAATCTCCATTATAATAAGATATAATGTTAATTTCATAGTTTTAAGGCATTCTACAAGTGTTTTTAAGTTTTTTTTTTTATACATGCATCAAAACATAGTCTAAACAGGTCTATTTGGACATTTTTTCAAGTGTTTTTAGTCTTGTTTTAAAGTATATGAATTTAACCAAAATTTCCAAATTGCAAACTATCAGGCAATGCCGATGAATAGCGGTATGTGAAATGTAACCAGACTCATCCAGGATTTGAATTCAGGTGGCTGAGTCCATTTCCTATGATGATAACCATTATATCACATACCTACTCTGTGTGTGTGTGCATATATATATATAATAATATATATTTAAAAATTTTGAGATGAAACAAAGAAATCACAGTGCTCAACCACAAATTTGTAGGAGCTTTATTTATTTATTTGTTGAATTTTTTAAATAGAATTGTTTTCCATAGGCAAACTACCCAGGTTTCAGGTATTTTGCCATCATCAGGTTGCTATAATTCTTCTGGTGTTTATGCGAAGAACTTTCTTGCTGTTATGTTTTTGGACCGCAAATTATGTCGGTTGATTATTGTGGACGCTCTTTATGCTTTGGATTTTTTTTTCATTTTTCAATTTCTGCTTTTTTAAATGCTCACAAAGTTATCTCCCTTTAATCTTATGAAATTTCTTTATTTATATATATATATATATATAATTTAATATACCAAACTTTGTTGAATAAACCCATGTGGTAAGAAAAAAACCAGGCAAATAGTTTGATTGTAAAAAATATACTACCAAAATCTCACCTGGGAAAAAAATGAAAAAGAAAAGACCAAGATAGTCTGATTATAAATTCCACCATACCGTGTAACTTACATCGCTTGACATTTGGTGATTCCCAGGTCTCTTTATGTGTGAACTCTAACATTTCTAACTGTAGAGATGTGTAGCGTAAATTATTATGGTATTTGGATTTCTGGAGAAAGAGAGGAAAAAGAAAATAAGAACAAAGAGAGGTTAAAGTTTGGAACTCAACTGACCGACCAAGACTCCGAAATTAGATTTTAAATAAAAATGTAAGTTCCGGGTTTTGACCGGAAGCGGAAGTTGGGTGATCCTACCACCCTGGGACAAGAAGCAAAAGAAGAGGAAAATCGGTCTTTTTCGGCTGGACTTTGGTGGGAGACAGATGTGGGGGGGCTCCCTGGTTCCCCCATATGGGTTTGCATAGTAGTACCTAACATGATTTACGACAGAGATTTGACCATACCCTCTCTCTCTCCCTCCTCTCTCTCAGCTTTTTCCCTCTCTCTCCCTCCCCTCTCTGTCTCTCTTCCCTCCCCTCTGTCTCTCTGCCCTCCCCTCTCACCTCTCTCTCCTCCTCACACCCCCTCTCTCTCTCTCTCTCTCTCTCTCAAGCTTTTCCCTCTCCCTCTCTCTTTCTCTCTCAAGCTTTCCCTCTCCCTCTCTCTTTCTCTCTCAAGCTTTTCCCTCTCCCCTCTCCCTCTCTCTCTCAAGCTTTTCCCTCTCTCTCTCTTTCTCTCTCACTTTCCTCTCTTCTCTCTCTTCTCTCTCAAGCTTTTCCCTCTCCCTTTCTCTCTCTTAAGCTTTCCCTCTCCCTTTCTCTCTCTCTCTCAAGCTTTTCCCTCTCCCTCTCCCAAGCTTTGCCCCAACGATGCAAGTCCTCTTTCATCTGCTGTGAAATGGAAAGTAATGGAATTACTGAGCACCTGGGTTTAAAATGATCCATAAATACTAATCTACTATTGAGTTCTAGAAACAATTCCTGAAATGAAGTACCCTGAATAAAGAAAACTAGTGTGCATCCATCATACTGTTGAGAGCACTGTATTCTAATGAAATTTGTAAAGTTGAAACCTCATTCAATCCTCACAGCCCAACACCTGATGGAGCTCATTCATTCAACTCTGTCAACTTATAAGCCAGATTTTATGGAAGCCTGTGGTGTAATGGTTAAAGTATGGGAAATGGACTCATCACCTCGAGTTCAACNAGCAGAGCAGAGGAGAGACAGGGCCATACAGAGGTGCATTGTAAAAAATATAAACTACACACTTCACTGGGATAAAATGAAAATAAGAAAAGAACCAAGGTAGTCTGATTATAAATGCCAGTTAGCATACATTGCTTGTGAAAACAAATATACTATGTTGTCTAGTGTATCTTTAATGGCTGTGTTCTCCACTAGGAGTTCTCTTTCTGAATTAGATCGTTGATAACTAACATTCAGATATTCTAGAACACATGTAGAGAATGTGTTTAAGCGTAAATTACTTATGGTATTTGGACTTCTCTTGGAGAAAGAGAGGAAAAAGAAATAGCACAAAGAGAGGTTAAAGTTTGGAACTCAACTGACGACCAAAGCTCCGAAATTAGTTTTAAAATAAAAATGTAAAGTAAATTTCCATGGGTTTCGTAACCATCGTGTGAAGCAGTAAGTTGGGTGATCCTAACACCCTGACAAGAACGCAAAAGATCAGGTGCAATTCGGTCTTTTTTCGGCTGACAATTGGTGGGAGACAGATGTGGGGGGGAAGAAAGATGAGATCTCTCCTGGTCCCCTTCGCCTTTATATTCTACGTTGTGTGCAGCTAAGTGTAATGTTTTAGGTTCAGCTACACCAACTATTGATGACGTTCGACCTTTATGCACCGTGAATAAAATTCTATTGACTTAGAACTCTATCAACACTTTTCGTCTCTCGATAATCGAATATTCTACAGTCATTCGCTCTACGTCCTCATTCTAACTCATGACATTGTCCCTCAATTACTCAACTTAAACATGGTGGCTGCTCTCTTGCCTTCTCCCTCTCACCCTCTCTCTCTCTCACACCCCCTCTCCTCTCTCGCTCTCGTCTCTCAGCTTTCCTCCCTCTCTCTTTCTCTCTCAAGCTTTTCGCCTCTCCTTCTTTCTCTCTCAACTTTTCCTCTCCCTCTCTCCCTCTCTCTCTCAAGCTTTCCCCTCCCTTCTCTTTCTTCTCAAGCTTTTCCCTCTCTTTCTCTCTCTTTCTCTCTCAAGCTTTTCTCTCCCTTTCTCTCTCTCTCAACTTTTCCCTCTCTTTCTCTCCTCTCTCAACTTTTCCCTTCCCTCTCCAAGCTTTTGCCCCACGAGCAGTCCTCTTTCATCTGCTGTGGAAATGGAAGTAATGGAATTACTGGAGCACCTGGGTTTAAAAATGATCCATAAATACTAATCTACTATTGAGTTCTAGAAACAACTTCCTGAAATGAAGTATCCTGAATTAAAGAAAACTAGTGTGCAACTCATCATACTGTTGAGAGTCACTGTTATTCTAATGAAATTTGTAAAGTTGAAACCTCATTCAATCCTCACAGCCCAACACCTGATGGAGCTCATTCATTCAACTCTGTCAACTTATAAGCCAGATTTTATGAAGCCTGTGGTGTAATGGTTAAAATGGACTCATCACCTCGAGTTAAATCCTACTTAGCGCTAATACCCTCCTACTCTGCCTCCATTATGGATAAATAATCGGGCAGAATGGGCTCTTTAACCTTGGTTAGGCAACCGGTCTAGGAGAAGGAAAACTCTGAATTCAAACCTGTTGAACTCCGCTTAAGAAATTGACCTTGTGTCACATCCTGCTCGTGTGGAGGGGTTGGTAAATATAATAAGCCAGATTTTAAATGAATAAGATAGAGCCCCTCAAGACCACTTCTAACAGTAAATAGTGTATTCAGTACTCCTGACATTTGTAGCATTGTATTTTGTCATAAGAATATAATAATAATGAAATTTATTGTGTACAGTGCTCAGGTGCATGACAACTCCTCAAAGTCTCATGTCTAGACATAATGTATTAGTGTCAAGAACATGAACAGCATATAGTATATATATATATGTATGTATGTATGTGTGCGCATGGGGTATCAGGTATAGTGTTGGTGGACTACAGGAAGCATGGAGGCTTTGAAAGATGCAGTGTTTTGGCAGTCCACAACGTATGCAGGCAGTTTATTCCATACCTCGGCAACTCTGAGTGTGAAAAAATGTTTCCGAAAGTCATGTGAGCTATGCTGTTTTCTGACTTTGTAGGCATGCCCATGTGTTAGAAACATGGAGATCAAAAAGGTACTCAAGGTTGCTGTTGTTAAGATGATTAATGACTTATGAGCATTTACCAGGTCAGTTGCGAGATGCCAGAGTTTCAACGAATCCATTTCCAGGGCAGCAAGATCTTCAAAATATGGCAGAAGCCTGATGGAGGGTATTTGTTTAGTTGCACGTCTCTGTACAGTTTCCAGGAGGTTAATGTTCTGAGGACAGATAGGGGTTCCAGACTGGTGATGCAAATTCCAAGTGTGGCCGCACAATAGCCTTATACAGCTTTACTGGACCATATTACCTTTAAGCACCCCATCTGCAATTCGATTCATAAGGAATTTTTTTTCATTTACACCGTCAAAATCCTGTTGTTTGTTAACAGACGATTTTTTTTTGGGGGGGGGTCCAATTATAAAACTAATCCTAACCCCTAACAAACAACTGGATTTTGACGGTGTAAATGAAAAAAATGTCCTTATGAATCGAGATCGCAGATGGGGTGCTTAAAGGTAATATGGTCCGCTTTACTGATTAAAATATTTTTAATTAATAATTTATTTAATATTCTAATTTTTTGATTTACCTCTTTTCTTTTTCTTTTTTTTTTTTTTTTTTTTTTTTTGTAACATATTTGTGCCTGTAATTATTGTTAAACTAATACAAATTAACAGTTTAAAAACTGCATGCCTGAATAAATGTTATTGCATTTAATATGCATTTTCTGGTAATTCATATTAAAAAAATTTGTAACAAAATATGTATGTAACAATAAAAACTTATGTGTAAATTTTGTTCAAAGCTCTCAAACATCCGAGCTTTATTACTTGTGGTTCTTACATTAAACAAGTTTGGCCACCAATATACTGCTTATGGTCAAGTCACATTGAAAGCACTGGTTCCTGCAAGATCACTGAAGTTAAGCAGCAATGAGCCTGTTCAATATTTAGATGGGTGACCATTTAAGCAAAAACAGATACTGTAAACGACCTGATATCTAAATGATTTGACATTGAATGCTCTGGAAAAGGTTGATACGCTATACAAAAACAAAATAATATGAATAAGATAACACAATACTAAGTTCAAGTTAAACTTATACAAATATATTGGTCTATGTGGTATTGATGTTAATCTGTAAATTAATTGGACCATATGACCTTTAGGCACGCCTTTTTGATCTTGATTAAGAAAGGACATGTTTTTCATTTACACCGTCAATATCTGGTTGTTTTAACAGACAATTTTAGTTGTTTTGTTTTTTTTGTTTTTTTAATTATAAAACTAACTCCTAACCCTAACACCTAACAAACCACCGGATATTGACGGTGTAAAAAGAAAAACATGTCCTTTCTTAATCGAGATCAAAAAGGGGGTGCCTAAAGGTAATATGGTCCAATTAATTTAGTATGCACTAATTTTTAAAATCTATTTTTCTATTATAAATAATCACCAATTTAAGTCGTTGATTAATGCTCTGTGGTCTAGCATCTGGATATCGTACACAAGGGTCTACTTAATTATTATGATGAGTTTAACTTTGAACTTGAATAGGAATTTGTTAAGTAATGAATTGAAAAAACTTTAGAAATATGCAGCACATTCTTGAATGTTTGAAAAAATTTTCTGAGCTAAGAGAAAGTTACTTAATAACTAACGGAAACTCACCAGAAAGCGAGCAGGCTGTAGAATGCTGCTCGTTCCAATAGCAAAACTGACGAGAAGTTCAATTCCATGATTCTTTTGTTTTGTTTGTTTTTGATATGTTATGTATTTGGTTTTGGGTCATCAGGAGAGAATGTGCACCGTTTCGGGGCCTTCCTCTCAACAGTTTTATTTGCACACCCCCCCCCCTCAAATTATATCCAATGTATTGTACAATCAAATATACAACTGAATAACAGCAAAAAGATGTTTTTAAACAGCGCATGTTATGGAAATGTTGCGTGAATTGGGTTATACTTTCGCGAGCAGGTGGTGAGATGACGCTTTTACTGCGAATTGTTCCACAGTAGATGGTTTATATACTGCAGATGCAATCTATCTAAAACCAAGGACTATTACCAAATGCAGTTGTCAGTTAATTAAACAGAAACAATGGGATAGATGTGTAATGTTTCTCTGAATGTTTGAGGCTTGAAGATTAGTATTTATTGTTATTTGTACAACATTTTCGGCTGATATGCCCTCCGGCCTTCTTCAGGTATTTCTTGTCAGACTCAGGAACCTTCTCGGACTCGGGAACCTTTTTTTCGAACTCGGGAACTTTCTTGTCATAATCGGGAGCCATCACGGAACTTTGAACCTAACCCTTTATTTAGTCCACGAGGGTATCCTGTTCTCATTCCTCTAACCATAGCTGGGGTAGGAGTTGTGTTAATTAATTTTCTAACTGCCTCTACTCAGGATTGAACTCGGGATCCAGAAATAACTGTCACTTAGAACTGTCTTAACCTAACTACCTTATCCACTAGGCCATGTATCCAAGGTTCCCAAGTCCGACAAGAAATACCTGAAGAAGGCTGGAGGGCATATATCGGCCGAAACGTTGTACAAATAACAATGAAGATGGGGACAATAGTCTGAATAATGCAGATGTGTAATGGTTTCATTGATATCAACCAGTAGTAGGGAATATATAGAGATGCTGATAGGCACGCGTCATACGTCCTGACAGATGAAAAATCTGAAAGGACGCAGTAAAATCATATCCATGCATCCCAGTGTTTTTCTTTTTTTTCTTCCCTAACCATTTCAAGCTAGCTGTAAATACATTTCAATAGTTTCTTGGAAATGAATTACACAGGATAGTTTACAAGGTAGAGAAGTTAGACAGCTTTAGTTGTTTCCCCAGATCATAAATAAAAACCCTACAACTTAGTAAGAAACTTTAGTTGGGACCTATCAAATTTCCTGGGGACTTCATCAAAGCTATCAGCATCACTGAATATTTCAACTGACTTGGAGTGTGCATCAACCAATACAAAAACCAAAACCGAGCCGTTATAGACTACACTGAAATTAGTAATACTACACATTTCAAATCAACAAATACAAATTCATTATTTAAAAAAAAAAATTAACAAAGTCAGTAATAATTTTCAAATCTGGCACTCAACTATTAAGTTTGGGCACGCAAAACAAAAATGAATAGTTGACGGAATCTAAGAGGCACCCCCATTTCAGCAGGTCAGATTCAGGAAAATTGTTTTTAGTGTATTCAAGCATATATTGTTGAAAACAGTGTAGCTGTGCATTACACCAGCAGAAACATAGATGTATAAAAGCAATTTGGCAGTACAGGCAAGCAATAAGTAGTTTAGGGTGGGTAAAAGTACTGTGCATAAACTGGGTTAGTGAGCATCATAGAAAAGATTAGCCTAGGCCTACGGGAGGTCTCAAACTTTACCTACGATGTATAAGACAAGGGGCAATTTTTTTTAGCCAAAATTTTTTTGGGAAAAAAGTGCGTCCTATATGCCGTCAAATACAGTAATTCTTAAATATTTGTGACTGCTGCTGCTGCTATCTGCCGACATAGTTGGAAACAGGTCACATGACAACAAAATTGGTTAATGGGCCAATGACAATTCAACAACTCTTTGTTATAGAACCAGTTTGGATCCAACCACCAGATATAGATAAGAATAAAAAGCAAGTGACAGTTCAGTAGCAACAGTAATAGCGAGAGGGAGGAGGGAGGGAGTGGGGGGTCTCACAGTAGCAGCATGTTGAGCATATCTCTCTACTCACTCACCTTTCTGTTAACACAATCGGCTATCAGTTTATCTGTAAAGGTCATTGATATTATAATCCCGCATCTCAGAAATTCAAACTACTTAAAGAAAAATGAAAAGTTTTTTTTTTTTTTAAATTCCTTGATTTTAATGAATACCAAGTGAAATATTGCCAAAAGAATATTCACATAGTGTTGGTAATGAAAAAAGAAAATTATTTTTCCACGCATAGGAAAGGCATGGTCTGCTATAAATAAATTATCAGTCATATGGAAATCCAAGCTCACAGACAAGTTAAAGAGACAATTATTCCAAGCTGTTGTCATATCAGTGCTGCTGTATGGCTGCACCACTTAGACCCTGAAAAAGAAAAATTATTATTCCACGCATAGGAAAGGCATGGTCTGCTATAAATAAATTATCAGTCATATGGAAATCCAAACTCACAGACAAGTTAAAGAGACAATTGTTCCAAGCCGTTGTCATGTCAGTGCTGCTGTATGGCTGCACTACTTAGACCCTAACGAAGCACTTAGAGAATAAACTAGATGGGAGCTACACAAGAATGCTTTGTGCAGTCTTAAACAAATTGTGAAAACAGCACCCCATGAGAAAGTAGCTGTACGGCCACCTGCCCCATATCACCCAAACCATCCAAAGACACATAGGACACTGCTGGAGAAGCAAGGACAAACTCATAAGTGACATCCTCCTGTGGAAGCCAGCACATGGGCATGCCAGTGTGGGCTGGCCAGCAAAGATGTACATTGACCAGCTCTGTGCGGATGCTACGATTGAGTGATAGGGATGGCTGGAGAGAGATTGTCATGGATATCCATGCTAATAGCACGAACTGATGATGCTGATGATGATATTTGTGTAATTAACAAAAAAAGGTTAGGTCTTCCGGACCATATGACCTTTAGGCACCCCTTTTTGATCTCGGTTAAGAAAGGACATGTTTTTCATTTACACCATCAATATCCAGTTGTTTTAACAGACGATTTTTAGATTTCTTTTTTTTTTTTAATTATAAAACTAATCCCTAACCATAACCCCTAACAAACAAACGGATATTGACGGTGTAACTGAAAAACATGTCCTTTTTGAATCGAGTTCAAAAAGGGGTGCCTAAAGGTCATATAGTCCGATCATCCTGCTAATATCTATGTTCACTTAAATTTTCTACTTTTTTTTAATATTAAACCAAATTGATATTTCTATTCATCTACTTCCATTTTCACTATTTTATGTGAAGATCTCTTTTGATTTGTGTAATTGTACATCCTTGAATGTAAAGAAAGTTTCCCTCTTGACGTGTATTCATTTTAATTTTTTTCATAGTTTTCATATTCAAAGTCCATGATTAAAGTAGATATTTATTTCTTGTGTCTCTTTCATATTGTCAAACAAATAAATTTCATTATTAACTTGAACGGAAAACAAAAGAAAAAAACAAATCTGCTAACTGAATATTCTTACTCTTGTTGGATATTATTATTCATTGAATAATATATTTTTATGCTAATTCATTTGCAATGCATTTTTATAGTAAGACAATTTCCAATATATTTTTATGCTAATTCATTTGCAATGCATTTTCATAGTAAGACAATAAATGTAAATAAAATGAATTGGTTCAATAACTCCAAATTTTCTCATGCACTTGTTAATTTGTAAATGTAGTCTATGGTCTACGGGGGATTGAAAAAAAATGGTAATCGGATTTCTGGAGAAAGAGAAGAAAAAGAAATAAGAACAAAAATAGGTTAAAGTTTGGAAGGGTAACACTCAATGGGTGCCAGCCATTGACCAACCCATGAACCCAGAACTAGATTAAAAAAAAACAAAAACAGAAGTTCCAGGTTTTGAGTGGAAGCGGATATGACCTTCCCCCACCCCCAGGACCACAAATGGAAGTAAAGAAAATTCGGTCCCTCTTTCGCCGGACCCGAGAAGGGTTTGACATGTTTGTTGGGGCTCCGTCATGACATGTATAGGGTAGCAATGAACGTGATTTACAATAGAACAGCTTGACCGACCTCTCTCTCTCTCTGAAAAAGAACCCACGAGCCTAGAAAGAAATAAACAACCCCTTTTTGACTATACAGCTTTTGTATGTTGTTATTCTGAACTAATGATAGCTGCTACTACTACTCTACTACTAACAAACTACTACTACAACAACCCAACTTGGCCCCTAAGCAACAGTAAGATTAAATGGCAATAAAATTTTGTATTTAAAAAAAGAATTATAATGCTTTTCTAGTTGTTAGGGAGAGTTATCTCCCCTTTAACGATTCAACTGGATATACTTTCTAACAAGGAGGGAGACAAAGACTGACAAGCAGAGAGTCAGGCAGACAAAGGACTGGCCCATTTGTGAGCACACACATGACAACACATAGTTGAATTCTATGCAAATCATCCCATTGTATTCCCTATCAGTTAGAATAAATAAAACAAATATTGTTATATGTTAAACATATTTCACTGTTTTTATTATCAATTTGTTATTCCTACATCTCTGGATATAACACTAATGTAAATACCATAAGTCCTCAAGTATAGTACACAGGGGATTTTTAGGGGGCTGTACCCCTGAAAAAAAATGCGTCTGAATAAACATTACTGGACAGCAAATAGAGATTCAGACATTGCTTAGAAAATATTTTTCATTTTTAACCTCGTATATAGTACGCACTAAGGGATTTTGACATTTAAATTTGGGAAAAAAGTGCGGATTATACACGAGGATTTACGGTACCAAACTTTATATAAAAGGAATGATCAGAAACTGAAATTATCCCATGACCTAGCGGATTGCTGGATCCTTCATTAAGTTCTTGAAGCAAGTAGATTTACTTCACAGTGCCCATCTCCTCTCTCCTCTCCAAGTAACTGTGCGGTTCATTGTAACAAAATATCCAGAGTTACTTCCCTTTATGAGTAAGGAGGGAGTTAAGGAGCATTATGGGAACAAGAGAGGAACTTAGACAGAAATGGGCGATTATGAGACCTTGATTGATATGCACTTTATTTAGTACCAGACAATTTGAAATTTAAGTGTTGGTTTTGGTAGAAACAATTAGCTCTGAATTGTGGTAAATAAAAATCATTTTTTTAAGCATACGAGTCCATCTTTTCATTCAGTATCATCATTTCCTGTACATAAAAACAATGAATTGGCAGCCAGTATTTTTTTAATTTTTTTTTCATAATATTGGAAAAATTAGGGATTGATTATCTGCCCTTGGCACCAAAGACCGAAATTGCCAATATACGATATTGGCACCTAAATTGAATTCCATGACTAAGTTACTTATAATGTTGATCCGATAGCAGCAAGACGTCTAAATCTGGTCGCTCCCAAATGCCATTAAGTTTGCAATTTGTACTTTTCTGGGTAATTTTCACCTTTTAGTTGTCAAAATTCCTAGCATAAAATTGTGTGTGCGCATTATCTGAAATGAACTTAATTGTTATTAAGAACACAATTTTGTGTTAAAGCATGCAGTTGTATTGTTTCGAAAAAAGTTTTCTTCGCACGGAGACTTTCAAAATAGCTACCGTTTCTTGTTTCAAAAGGGAGGTTACTCTAATTGCCTTATTTTTAGGAATTTAGCCAATAAAGGTGAAAATTACCCTTTTCTGAATATATGTTTTTTATCTTCAATTGTTGTTGTCTTCATCCTAATTTAATTGTCTACCTTTTTAACCTGGGAAATTATGAGGCCTGGAAAAAAAAAGATCATAATTGGTTTGTTTGTTTGTTTTGTTTTACGGCATATCAACCTCAGTGGGTCATTTAATGCCGATAAAGTTTTGAAATAAATCAATTCTTAATGGATAATACAATTTTTTTATAAATACATTTTTCTATTTAACCCATAGATGGGACCCTAACAGGTACTACCACTCCGGGTCAGAGTGGACCAGGGAGCAATGGTGATGAATGGGTGCTCCACATTCCCCAAACCTCCAAAACTGGAACCTCACCATCAGATAGAGTTTAACGTCATTCCCAGGACATGTAGACCCGCAGCCACCGCCTTCTAGCATCCATATGATAAAAAGGGGTTGGGGCTTGCCATAAGGGCAATAGGGTTGGGAAAATCATATAGGTGCTAGAGCTTGACGTGACCAGCCGATTGATCGGAGGGGGCCTCTCCGACCGCCCATCTAGCCCAAGATAGGGCCAAAGTGGAGTATTGCATGTCATGAACTGCTCATCCATCTGGGCTCTATCCTTTATAGGCATTAAATGACCTACTGAGGTTGATATGCCGTAAAATAAAACAAACCAAACCAAACCAACTCTTGCAACGACAAATGCGGTTGATGGAATTGTTTACAGAGAGACTGTCTTCAGAAACCAATTTATTTATATTGGAAGAGGCCGTTGAACATTTTATCACAAAATTTCATTACAATACGAACATGAAATTGACATTCTTTTCAGTGTAAATTT
This sequence comes from Doryteuthis pealeii, assembly GCA_023376005.1. NCBI lineage: Eukaryota > Metazoa > Mollusca > Cephalopoda > Myopsida > Loliginidae > Doryteuthis > Doryteuthis pealeii. The sequence goes on from CM042148.1 coordinate 17,231,279, forward strand.
CAAGGAACAGGAAGGTTGGGCTTCTGTTACGGAAACTGAAAATGTCAGAACATGACCGTTTTTCTAACTATATTCTACCAAAACACTCACAGGTTAAAAATTTTACGGATTTTACGACCGTTTTTCAGTGAGCACTCTTCATTTTTCTACACCTTATGTTAAAAAGTGAAGTGTGATCCTGCAAAAATTTGTCTTAAACTCTGCACTGTTTCAGCAAAATTTTAATCCCATGAGTGTTCAACTATATCACATTTTATGATATTCAAACTTTCAACAAGAAATATGACCGTTTTAAAATCTCTTCCATAGCAGACGCAGGATTTAAGTATTTAATATTTGCATGTGAGTTCAGCAGGTGATACGAATGTCCAACCATTTTTATCATATGGGTGCTAGAAGGTGGTGGCTGAGGGTCTACATCTCCTGGGAATGACATTAAACTCTATCTGATGGTGAGGTTCCAGTTCTGGAGTTTTGGCGAATGTGGAGCACCCCTTCATCACCATTGCTCCCTGGTCCACTCTGACCCGGAGTGGTAGTACCTGTTAGAGTCCCATCTATGGGTTGAATAGAAAAACATGAGTTTATAAACAAAATTGTATTATGCATTAAGAATGAATTTATTTCACAACTTTGTCGGCATTAAATGACCCACCGAGGTTGATATGCCGTAAAACAAACCAAACCAGCAGAAGAAGAAAAAAGAATCACACACAAACAGTCTGGTAGCAAACTTTCTCCCCAACTCAAAGTCAAACCACAGGTATGTGTCAGCAAAACAGAACAGCCATTCTGTTTGTTTACCTATTGACACAGAACTCAGAAATAATCTTGGTTATAACTTCTATGGAAAAACATAGGTCAGCCTCCATTAACACCTACAAGACATGTAGCACGGGGTACTTCCAGAGATTGTGCCCATAACACAGGTGAATTGCCAGTAACAATAAAAATTGAGAAAAAAAAACAATATCTGGTATTTCTGAATTTTTTTAGATGAGGCTTGTTACTTGGTAATTTTTACCTTTTAGTTGTTAAAATTCCTAACATAAAATTGTGCGTGCGCATTATCTGAAATTAACTTAATTGTTATTAAGAACACATTTTATGATATTTTTGTGTTAAAGCATGCAGTTGTATTGTTTTGGAAACTATTCTAAGGTTTGTATATTTCACACGCACACATTCAAAATGGCTACCGTCTTGTTTCAAAGTGAAAGTCAGTTGGCTAAATTCCTAGCATAAAATTATCTGAAATGAACTTAATTGTTAAAGAATGCAGTTACATTGTTTTTGAAAAAGTTTCTAAGATTTGTTTATTTCGCATGGAGACTGGTCAGGGGCAGCAGTATCATAGAATAATAATTAACACAGCTTAACACCTGTACTCCAGCTATGGTTAGCAGAATGAGAAGAGGATACCCCCGTGGACTAAATAAAGGGTTGGGTTCAAAGTTCCATGATGGCTCCCGATTATGACAAGAAGGTTCCCGAGTTCGAAAAGAAATACCTGAAGAAGGTCGGAGGGCACATCGGCCGAAACGTTGTACAGATAACAATAAAGATGAGGACAATAGTCGAAGTAATTCAAATAATACTAAATATTTGGTATGATATCCATTGCAGATTTGAGACATAACCTATTAGGAAATGATTTTATCAATTCACTGTTTCTTTTTAACATTCCACTCAATTTTGTGTTTGTTTGCTGAAACCGCACTGGCACACAAACATCCTGCAAAACCTGTTTTTCCTACCCAAACATCCTGTATCATATACTTATGGTGAACATTAAACAAAAAATACACTGCCCTGTCGGCTGGGGCATTAGAATACACCAACAGCACCTCTGCAGAGGGGTAACACTCCCCCAATGGGGCCACCTGTTGGCCGTGGGTAGCGACCTGTGATGCTTAAGGATAGAACCCAGTTGGATGAGCAGTTCATGACTTGCAATACTCCACTTTGGTCCTATCTTGGGCTAGATGGGCGGTCGGAGAGGCCCCCTCCGATCAATCGGCTGGTCATGTCAAGCCCTAGCACCTATATGATTTTCCCAACCCTATTGCCCTCATGGCAAGCCCCAACCCCTTTTTATCATATGGGTGCTAGAGGCGGTGACTGAGGGTCTACTTGTCCTGGGAATGACGTTAAACTCTATCTGATGGCGAGGTTCCAGTTTTAGAGGTTTGGGGAATGTGGAGCACCCCTTTATAATCATTGCTCCCTGGTCCACTCTGATCTGGAGTGGAAATACCTGTTAGGGTCTCATCTATGGGTTAAATAGAAAAATGTATTAATAAAAAAAATTGTATTATCCATTAAGAATTGATTTATTTCAAAACTTTATCGGCATTAAATGACCCATTGAGGTTTATCTGCCGTAAAACAAAACCAAACCAAACAAGAAATACAAGATCCAAGGATTGAAAAAGGTTGCAGCTTTTTCAGACATGCATGGCCTCCTGATCTCACAGAATTGACTATAATTTAAACAATGACGAAAGGGACTACAAACATTCCTTCTTTTGTAAAGAACAAACACCAAATAGTACAGTGAAAAATGGTATGTCACCCACAAAAATTAGCCTCATCAATAAGATTTTCAAATTCCTTTCAATAATATCTCATTTTCATTCTATTAGATGTAAAAAGTGAAGTAAATTCGTCGGGATGGCCTAATGTCGGTATCAGCCAGACAGCGAGGGAGTTTATTCCCTTTTCATTAGCACTAGACGAAGGAGATTGTTTTTGCATCTGAGGTGGAGTGCCACACCTACCATCAGCTCCTTTCTTTACTGCACAGATCCCTGTGCAACTCATACGCTGAGTTGGCGAGGGCCGGTATCGAACTAGGAACCTTTTGGTTTCTAGCCGAACGCTCTACCGACTGAGCTAACTCGGCCCTTTATACTTCATACAATTTATACTTTTGTTCAAAAATATAGAATGTGAATCTATACTACACTTTTATCAAAAGATTGTATATATTTCACTCTCTAAATTTAATATAATATGTAAAAAAAAATGATAATTATCTGAAATAACTCTTAACGTCCTATACCACCTCATTCCACCTGGACAGAAGTCACATTCATTTTCCTAATCCGCCCCAAACTTTTTTTTTAAAATGTAATATTAAACATATTTAGAAGTCTTTATTTTTAGGGAAATAACAGCTAACTTTAAATGAAAAGGAAATTTTTAACCATTTTTTGATAAATCCTTAGAGGAATGGGGATCTGGACTTAGAAAATTCTCAACAGGATGTTAAGAGATAAAGAAACGAAGATATAAATAATGATAATAATTACAAAAGAAAAAAATTCAATCTAAATTTGAACGGATGCTTCTTACACCACCTGGAATGATGCGAGCACCCCTGGTTGGGAACCGCTGAACTAAGGCAAGACACATGCCAAAATAAAGAACAAACATTCTCGGTTGGCAAACCTGTGTTTGCAAGAAATTACAGGCATGGACAGTTGAACTAAGCACCAGGTACCATCGACAGAAGAAAAGGACAGTATGTCTCTAAAGGTGAAAATCAATTCTGGGCATGGTACAAAAATACTTTTCTATCTCAGATACACCAGGAACAGCATAGTTGACAACATGTTAACCATTTTGACTAATGGACACTGTTTTACAACTACCATTCACATCCATATTTTCTATTACAAACACACTCCCATCCACACCTACATATTCATACCATATACATACATCCACATACACACATACTTATTCTCATACATGCTCTGACTCCTTTACACTGACACCATTCTTCTAACCCATTTCCTGTGACTGACTTATTTCTACGACCCTGTGTAATTGGGTTAGACACGTGACTATACACATGCACAACTGTTTTCTTAGACCGTCTTGGTTAAGCTATCTGTCAAGCTGGATGACTGGATCACGTGAACACTTGGTCCCTTTGCCGCTCTTTCAGAACAATTGCCAGTTTCTTCAACAATTGCCAAACAGATTCCCGATCTCTGCAGAACACAACACTTTTTTTTACCCACTCCTCTTCGTACAGTCTGTTGTGAACTTCAAACTTTTTCCCTTTTGTAAACTTGTTTGTTTCATGTTCATCAATATATATATATTTATCGTTCTTGTTCATTCCAGCATCTTCAGTTTTCCTTTTTCGTTGCCTTACTTAATCATTTACTGTTTTCTTAGACCGTCTTGGTTAAGCTATCTGTCAAGCTACGCAGTCGAGCAATACAGAATAGACACATTCGAACTATCATCTCCACCACCTCCCATGCAGACAAATGTAAAAATTGGAGTAAAGCAGGAACTTAACAGGTGTTACATAATCATTAGATACCTAATGATTATGACAATAGTGTAGAAATCATATTAGTGCAGCTGATGGCCTTGAGGGTGAGTGACAGCGCTTGACCTTGATCTCACCTTGCGTTCTGGGGATGGAACGTGAGAACGGAAGGCAATAGAAGCCCCTTCCGGTTTAAGGTGTAAGCAACTCAGTTAGAGTCAGAACTTAGAAGCGAAGCTAGCAAGATGTGAGTCTCACTGCGTTATTGTCTGGTCTGGGGATCTACGAATAAAGTAACATCATCGTAAATCGAAGTCTTGTGGTTATTACTAAAAGCTAACGATGACACAAGGCTTCTGATAAGGAATGATCCCCAACAGAAACCATACCCGGAATCCTCAATAGAAGACCAGACGAGATCTTAGAAGATATACCAGACCAAGATAGAAGAATAGACGACAGAGTAAGAAGAAAGAGAAGTATATAACATATATCTATTTAGTACTGTCAAAGAAAAGGCACTACATAACACAGGAAATTGCCAAAGTGCAATTACACTAGAGTGAGGCACCTCCAAGTTAACCCCAAGCATGCTCGCTATAGTTAAATACTCAAAAAGGGAGATGTTAGGATCATCATAACATCCAGAGTTGCTTCCCTTGATGAGTAAGGAGGGAGTTACCTCCTGTTACAGTGCATTGTGGGAACAAGACAGGAACTTAGCAAGACACATAGAATGATATGCACTTTATTTTGTACCAGACAAGTTTGTCATATATGTGTTGGTTTTGGTAGAAAGAATTAGCTCTGCCCTGATTGTTATACATACAAGTCCATCATTTCATTGAGTACTAGAGGCGACTACCCGGCATCACCTTGGTATAAGGGGTGGATAAAAAAGTGGATCCTGCAGATCCATTGATTGTTTTGATAGCCTTTTTTTTTTAAATGTAATATTAAACATATTTAGAAGTCTTTAATTTAAGGGAAATAACGGGTAACTTTTAATGAAAAGGCCATTTTTAACCATTTTTGATAAATGGTTATAAGAATTGGGCTCTGGACTTAGAAAATTCTCAACGGGATGTTAAGAGTTAATCGTGTGGACAAAATTCTTTGAAACATTTTCAAAATTATATTCACCATTGTTGTATTTTTGTTGTGTACATGTTTTTGTTTGTTTATTTTTAAATTTTATTCCAATGAAATCTTTCACTTTTCAGCCTCAAGTCTACAAATATGAATCGTACAGTGAAATCCCTTTGCTGTGTAATGGCTGGATTATTTGGTTTAGAGTCATTAGAAAAGATTGGTGAGTTTTTTTACTTTTTCATTTAAAGTTAAATTGTCTGTTATTGTTAAAGACATTTTATATTCTAACTAAATTAACTTCCATAAATAAAGAAATGATAGTTTTTAATTGGTTATTTCCTATAACTCCAACCTAAAAAAAGGGGAACCACTCTGAATTAATTTTATCTGATAATTAATCTACCCATTATTTTCCCATTAAACTAACCCTAAACCCTAACCCTAACACTTTTTTCCTAGTCCACCCTGTCGGCTGGGGCGTTAGAATGCACCGACTGCACCTCTGCAGAGGGGTAAGACTCCCCCAATGGGGCCACTTGTTGGCTGTGGGTAGCGACCCGTGATGCTTAAAGACGGAGTCTTGATGGATGAGCAGTCCATGACCTGCAACTCTCCACTTAGAACCTTACTTAGGCTAGACGGGCGGTCGGAGAGGCCCCCCTCCGATCACTCGGCTGGTCACGTCAAACCCTAGCACCTATATGATTTTCCCAACCCTATTGCTCTTATAGCAAGCCCCAACACTTTTTATCATATGGGTGCTAGAAGGCGGTGGCTGAGGTTCTACATGTCCTGGGAATGACGTTAAACTCTATCTGATGGTGAGTCTCCAGTTTTGGAGGTTTGAGGAATGTGGAGCACCCCTTCATCACCATTGCTCCCTGGTCCATTCTGACCCGAAGTGGTAGTACCTGTTAGGATACCATCTATGAGTTAAATAGAAAAATGTATTTTATAAAAAAAATTGATTATCCGTTTAAGAATGAATACATTTCAAAACTTTGTTGGCATTAAATAACCCACTGAGGTTGATCTGCCGCAAACCAAACCAAACCAAAAACCAAGATAGAAATGAACAATGAATGAAATGTTCATTTTATTTCAAAATACAAGGTGTGTCAAAAAAGTACCAAGTTTAAAGCTGTATTTACCAAGATAGAAATGAACAATGAATGGAACGTTAATTTTTTCAAAATACAAGGTGTGTCAAAAAGTACAAAAAATCTCAATACTTTTTGACACACCTTGTTCATTCTAATGAGATTTTCTTATTGATTTATTAACCTGGCCAGATATTATAAAATATTTTTATGAGTTAGTGTTTTTTGGGGTGTTTTTTTGGGTTTTTTTCGGTATCACACCATCATATATTACATTTAAAAATTACTATTATTTTCTTATTGGTAGCATGTATATATTTTTCTTTTACCAACCATTTACTGGAACATTTAAGAGGGAAATTTCTTTGGTTCTGAACAAAAACCAAACTATCTTTTTGGTACAAATAATGTTCAATGGATATGAAATAATAATAGAAAAAAATCTGCCATAGATGCAGTGCCACATTGGGATATTGTTCTTGTTATGAAAAAATCAAAAAATCATCAATAACTTAAAATTGGTTAACTTTTTCGATAGCCTTTTTGGATTCCTTGGGCAAAAACGCTTTTATAAACCAATCTTTAGGAGTAAGGAAGCTCTAGGACTTATTATACAGACAAAAATAGATTACAAATGTTCGCCATTTTTCACGACCATCCTCTAATTTGGAGAGCTAGAAATTGACATAATTCCACCAATTCTTAGAAGCTCAATTTTCGGGGATTGACTAACTTTAACAATAGTCCACACCTGTATAAAATTTCAGAAAAATTCAAGTAGGTGGGTGACGTGACCTGGATGTTTTGACATGGAATTACCCAGTGGTCATAATAGACTTAAATAAGAGTAGATTAATTTTAGATACCAAAATTACCCAATAAATCATTAACTCATTCTTCTCTCTTTTTTTTCAAATCTTTTTTTTTTTTTCTTTCTGTATTGAATTTTTTTTCTTCTTTCTGCTCAATTTTTGTTATCAATCTTAATTTCACTGAAACAGTGATACTATCTTTAAACATTCATATTAGTATCCTTGGTAATATTCGCAGAGTTCCGTCCCGGACTCCTGCCATAAAAACTGCTAGCTGGTGGCTGCTGAAAAAAGACACCAGCTACGATTGAAGTCCGTAGCCGAAGCGGTGTCATTTGAAAACCAACTTTGGGTGTTTTTCCCAAAAACCCAACCCCAACCCAAATCCAAACCCTAAACCCTAACCCTGACCCTAAACCCCCCTAGTTAAAATTATCAGTTTTATTACAAAATTTGTGGGTTCTGTTTTTTCTGCGTCACCCTGTATATAGGATGGCGCAGAAAAAACAAAGCCCAAATTATTTATTTATTTTCCCATTAAACTAACCGTAAACCCCAACCCCCAACCCTATTTTTTTTTCAAGTGACACCGCTTCGGCTATGGACTTCAATCGTAGCTGGTGTTCTTTTTGTTGTTTTTTTTTCAGCAGCCATTGGCTAGCAGTTTTTGAGGCAGGAGGCAAGGACGGAACTCTGCGAATACACCCATATCCTTGACTCATATTTATTCTGCGATTGTTTTAATAGCATTCTCTTGAATCTGAGAAACCAAAATTGTACAAGTTGCCACACTTTTGAACTCAATTATTTTATAGCATTGGGAACTTAATTTTGAAAATATTGTATTTATCTATCAAAATTTATTGTTTTTACTATGACAAAATGTTTAGTATATCCCTTTATAATCATACTAGAAGCAGCTACCCAGCATCACCTGGGTAGAGGGAGGGGTAAAAAAATTAGCCTCACAGATCCATTATTGTTGAATCGTGAGTTGGATCCTCACAGGATGCCTCATTAAAATCCCTACTTAAAAAAGACCTTGCATTGATCCAGACACTCTGAAAAAAAAATGAATGTCTCCTATTTAAAATATTAAATAAAAAAACAAATTCTGTGCTGTCATTATTTGGATATTATTTTTTTAATTATCTTCACGAATATAAAACAAATCTTCATTATTTTTGCTCAAAAAACAAGATCTGGTGATAGTGAATGTGTATATATATATATATATTTTGTCATTAATTGTTTTATTTTTGTAGTTTCATCCGGACATACATATATACACACAACTGCCCTTTATATATATATATATTTCCCGCCAACTAAATGAAAAAGCTGACCTACACCTCCCATACTAACCAACTCCCAACCCCTCTCCCTATCCCCTATACCTATTATATGTCCTCTAACCTGTCCACTTATCTTGATCTTTTTCTCCCCTACATAGTAGGCCAAAATCTATAAAAATAAAAAAGAATTTTCAAGGCCAACTAAAGAATGTTGACCTATTTCCTCTACCCACTCATCTTGATCTTTTCTCCTCTACTCAAAGGATCAAAATCTATATAAAAAAAATTCCCCAAGCCAACTAAAGAATGTTGACCTAATTTCCTCCCTACCATGCCTCCTCTTTTGCACTAAACTACCTTTACCCATCAAATTTCCTCCAACAGTTCCATACATCTGATCTTATCTCTATTCCTACCCAGTCCAGAAAGAATTCTTCCGGCCAATCAAATCCTCACAAACTCTATCCCACTCTCCTGATTTTATCACCTAACCTACACCTCACCCGTTCACTTTCTCTACTATAAAAACAAATGTATGATGCACAAATGTTTCAAATAAAAAAACTGATGAAGTCGCACTCAATGTGCAACAAAATATATCTCCTACATCTGCTTGTTTGAGTTGTTCTTTGTCCACATCTTTCCCTCTATTCTTTACCACATTCTGTCGGATTTATTCCAATCTTCCTATCCTCATATATATATATATATATATATATATATATATATATATATATATGTATAAAAGACAGTTTGGTTTTTTAACGCGTCGACATATAACTCCGAAAAGAGACATTACTCGAATTCAAAATCTTGCATACATATTCATAACTGCTTTTAGGCGGGCATATATTAATTTTCAGAATTTTTCGGCGGGCATAATTAATTTTCAAAATTAGGTATGACTTCAATTAAGCACATATCCTCCAAAAATATATATATATATATATATATATATATATATATATATATATTGATGATGATCAGATTTCTTGTGCAATAGTAATGGTGTCTATGAATAAAACCATTTTTGTTGTAATAAAGTACATAGTAATTTTTCTCAATATACAATACATTTTGCTTCTTCTTTTTTTATTTTTTTATTTTTTTATTTTTATTTTTTTTTTCAGCTCCGGTGCAAATTCCAGTTGCCGATGAAATTGATGAAGTTTTGATACCATTTACTGCCTTTTGTCCTAATCTTCAGCTCTACCACTTGCAATCTCTCAAGAATGCAGAACTTGAATCAGGCACCTTACATGACAGACTTGCTGTAGAGAAAAGCATCGGTAGGTGATCGGCAACTAAGTATACAGTTATATTTAGAATAAAGATAAGCTTACATAACAATCTGTGCCATTGAAGGCTATTTGGAATGTTTATATAAGCCTTTGTTTTTTTTCTTTTCTTTTTATCATAATATTGATATTTTTGGAGCTTCTATTGTGATGGTTTATTTTATTTACAATATTTTGTGTGTTTTTTTTCTACATTTGTTGCCACTAAAACTTATTTATTGTTTTATTGATCTAACAAATCTAATAGATATTTAAATCAACACGGTTTCCTGGGTATTCAGTTCTGAAACATGTGGTGTCACTGCTTTGTTGCCATCACTCCCAGTTCCACTCTCATTCAGAGTGGTAGTACGTGTTGGGGTCCCATTTATGGGTCAAATAGATTTGTTTGTTTAATCTATATAAAAAAAAAAGATTGGAAGGGTTTTTATATGGACATTATTTTTCACTCATTGTGTTACATAATCTATGCGGCTGCATAAGATTATTGTCAATCCCCTGTATTTCTAAAGGGATGGCCCTTTTCATATCCCGGGCGGGACTTTCCATGAAAGATTACAGAAAGCCCGCGAAATATGTGAAGTCACGTGGGATCTGGTTGGGTCCTCAGTTTCAGTTTGGATGTCGGGCAGAGAAGATGTCCTGCCTTAACTGGAACTCACTGTATACGCGCGCTATGTTAGTCAGATGTTTAGTTACATGAAATGTTTAGTTAAGTAAATAAAAGCTTAAGAAAATAACACGATTTTGTGGTTGGTGAATGTCTTGGTAACAAGACTGATATAGAATAAGAAATGAGTTTAGTGCGACCGACCACCAAACGAAAGTCCATATGTTAGAAGAGACGCCAGAAGAAAATAGAAGTAAGAAAGGAAGTAAGTAAAGAGGTATGCAACAGTTGCCATCACTCCCAGTTCCACTCTCATTCAGAGTGGTAGTACCTGTTGGGGTCCCATTTATGGGTCAAATAGATTTGTTTGAAAATTATTAGTACTATCAAAATAAAATAAAAAAACCCTGGGCGATGTAAAAATAGATTTTTGAAACATATTGCCTCAGGGGTGGGAGTTAAAAATTCAATGTCAGCAAGTTTGTAAGTAAAATCATCAAATTCATTAAAGGATTAAAAAATAAAACAATTTGAAATGTTAACTTTAAATATGTATTAAAATAACACAAACTATATATAGATATATAATACCAGTCTTGTATTTATTAAAACTTGTTTTAAAAAAACAATGAGGACTGTCTAATTTTTCATGTTTAAATTTTGAGTATATTTATTCTATGTTATGACAGTTTTGGGTAATGTGACGTAAGCAGTGACATAGTTTTTATTACAGCCAAAAACCAGAAGCGAATCTCCATTATTAATATATTAGATAGGCTTACTTGAAATCATAGTACCATGTACAAATTGTTTGTATTAAGAATAGTTACTCAACGCTATAATTATGAATGATTATTAACATTAGTCACTTGAAACCATATAATTGCTTCTCCAAAAAAAAATGTCTTTGACATGCTCTAAAACCAACCAACAAATAACTGAATCATTTTTGGTAATTTTTTTTGCGAGTATGGTTGGTCTTATGCATAGTGCTGGCCCTCCCTCCCACTCTCTCATCATGTCTCTCTCTCTATCTATATATATATATATATATATATATATATATATATATATATATATATATATAAAATATTGTTCTGGTTCCAACGGGAGAAAATACAATATTCTATAAAAAAGAAGGTCCGCAAAATGTATTATGTTTTCAGAAAAAAATTTTTTATTCTTTTTATCTTACACATGCAACACGTGTTTCAGATCTTCTGGTATCTTCTTCAGGCTTTGATTGATAATATGAAAATGAATTCTTACATGCGTGTATATATATATATATACATGAGTATTTCACTTCCCTCTTCCTGTTTGGTGGGAGTGGAATATAAAGGAATTTCATTTTTAACATTAGTCTTTTAAACAGGTGTTTGTGTTTTCTGGGTGGCTTGGTAATAAATTCATTAACTGAGCTTTTATTACTCTTTTATAGTTCATCAGATGTTTATTTGATATGTTAGGTGTGTATGTTTGAAATTTGTTTTTTGTTCTAGAGAATTTCTGTGTTTTTCTACTTAAGTTTATACTTTTTGGTGTGTGTATGTATGTGTCTATGCATATGTGCCTATGTTTACTTTTTGTGTGTGCGTGCGTGTTGTATATATATATATATATATATATATATATATATATACTAGACAAAATGTGTATATATATATATATATATATATATTACTAGACAAAATGTGACCCATTGGGTCACCCATTCACCTCTGGGTAGATGATTGAGATTAGGGAAAAGAGAGTTAGCAAAGCGAATGAAATTTAAAAAAAAAAAAAGATACGGCTGGACGAAACCTTAAAATCATTTTGTTAGCTTTCTAAGAAAGGAAATGTTTGAACTCATTTAAGTTATGGGTTGCTGGTTGTGAAATTTAACATAGAAATACATTTCAAATTCTCCCGGCTCTCTCTCTCTCTCTCTACTCTCCAGAGAAACTAACATTATATAAAAAGGAGGTTGTCAAGAGATACATAGAGGGGAAGAAAAAGATAGACATAGAGTAAATTAAGAGATCGGTCAGTTTTTGACTTACTTGCAAATTACAACTAATTAGAACTAATTAAAACAGAATTCTTTTTAACCATAATTCAATCCTAAAGTAAGGAATAATTTAGTATAATTTTTGTGTCATTAAACTAAACAGTAAAAAAGCCTTTGGGAAGCAAAAGTTGATTAACTCAGCTTTAGTATAATAATAATAATAATAATATATATATATATATATATATAGAGAGAGAGAGAGAGAGAAAGGTGTATGTGTGTGTGTTATTTATTTCCTCAAAATAAATATGTTTCATCCTTTATATGTAATTTTAAAAGATGAATGTGATTTCAATTTTACTTTAAAATATATAGCACTCTATAATTCACATAAAAATAAAAATTTTCATGGATAGAATATTCTACTGAAGGAAAAAAAATATGGCTTGAATCAATTTGTGTTTATATATGAGGGTGAGTCAAAAAGTAATACCATTTTGTTTAAGACAGGTATAATTACAAACACAGCAGCTTGAAAGAAAACTCTTGAACTTGCACTGTAGTAAAAAAAAAAAATTAAAAAAAGAATCCAAAATCAAATGAGTGTGATTAATATGTAACTCTTGTTAACACCAAAGTTTTTTTTCTTTTGATTTTTGTAAAATGTTGAAACGTTTTTACATAATAAATGTCATAAAAAGTGAATAAATTAAATGTACTTGCAAATATATGCACCCTCCGGGTGCTAGTATTTAAGTTTTAATGTAATAAAATATCATATTAAATTAGAAAGGCTAATGAAACTAAATCACAATGCAGATAAAAATATTTTAAACAGAGGGGGGTATATTAAAAAAATCGAACAACTGAAACTTACTCTTCCATCACTCCCGTCTTTCATTGCTAAATTTTCCTAATTTAGCTATTTAGTTAAAATGAATGAAATTACAGTTATTTCTTCTTGTTAATGGATTTCTTTTACAATTTATCCCCAGGATCTTTGCTCATACTCATTAAGATAAAACCAAACAATTAGAAATCAATAATACTAAGTACATATTTATCAAAATCAAATTTTTAATATCAATATGCAAATTAGCCTTCACGTTCACATAGCAAACCGCTATTTTGTTGTATATTTAAATACAATTGCATGTTATCAGTATTTAGATATGATTAACAGTATTAATACTGTAAAACAATTTTATTAATAATTGAGGTTTAAATAAAAATAAAATCATGGCGAATGTGACTTGAGTAGTAATATAGTTTCAGTTACTGTCAGAAAAACAAACAAGCTCCATTATAATAAGATTTTTGAATTCAAATTATTTTTTCACTGATATCAGTTATTTACTGACATATCTGTCCAATTCAGATATGGGGTCATATGACTGTTTTGGGTTATTTCCTATAACTCCAACATAAACAAAGGGGAACCACTCTTAACTGATAAATTAGTTATTTATTTTCCCATTAAACTAACCCTAAACCCTAAACCCTAACCCTAACCCTAACTTCTTTTTTCCTAGTAGATCAATAAATAAATAAATAATTTATCAGTCAAGAGTGGTTCCCCTTTGCTTATGTTGGAGTTATAGGAAATAACCCTGTTTTGATTGCCTCATACATTTGTCCTTTTTAGAAGAAAATCATATGGAATAAATTTTGAGTTAATTGATTGATTCATTATTTTGATCACACTTAAGAAATTACAAAAACTAGCAAATGTGTGCACCCTCCGTAGGGTGCAAGTATTTAGGTTTTAATGTAATAAAATATTGTATCAAATAAGAAACTATTTAGAAAATGATAAACTGAGGGGGTATAATCGAAAAATAGAACAGCTTTAAATCTAACTCTTCCATCATTTTCTGTCACTCCCATCTTTCATTTTTCCTAATTTATCTATTTAGTTAGATTATGAAGTATTTAATAAATTCAGTTCTTTCGTCTTGTTTATGGATTTCTTTAAGATTTATCCCCGATATTTTTGCTCAGATTCGTTAAGAGAAAAACCAAAACAATTAGAAATCAATAATACTCAGCATATATTTTATAAAATCAAATTCTAATATCAATATGCAAATTAGCCTTGTCGTTCACACTGTAAAACCGCTATTTTGTTGAATATATAAATATACTTGCGTGTTGTTAGTATGTAGATTAATCCAAGAGTATTAATAAGGTATAACAGTTTTTAAATATTGAGGTTTAATAAAATAAATTCATGGTGAATGTGACGTCATAACTAAGGGAATTATGACTTGAGTAGTGATTTAGTTTCGGTTACAGGCAGACAAAACACACAACTCCATATAATAAGATATTTTCTTTTCAGGAGTTGACTCAACTAAGCAGCAAGTGAAGTGGATTGATCTTAGGGATGATCTAGTGGCTCGAGAGGTAATTTTTTGCATTTTATTTCACTGCGATTTATTTTTCATTTGTGTGTTTATATATTAAATTGATTCTCACATCTTCTAGAAATGATTTATAAAAAGTAAGTAAATCGTCGGGGCGGCCTAAAGTCGGTATCAGCCAGTCAGCCGAGGGGTCTATCCCCTTTTCAAATAGCGCTAGACCAAGGAGATTGTATTAGCATCTGGATGGAGCGCCACACCTACCATCAGCTCCTTACTTTACCACACAGACCTTGTGCTACTCATACGCTAGTTGGCAAGGACCGGTAATCGAAACTAGGAACCTTGTGGATTTCCTAGCCGATCGCTCTACCNGGATGAGCTAACCCGGCCCTTTACTTAGTATTATCTGCGTTATTCGGACTATTGTCCTCATCTTTATTGTTATCTCTACAACGTTTCGGCCGATATGCGGCAGTAACATAGAAAAATAATATTAACATAACCCCAGCTATGGTTAGCGAATGAGAACAGGATACCCCCGTGGACTGAATAAAGGTTAGGTTTAAAGTTCTGTGTGGCTCCCAATTACGACAAGAAGGTTTCCGAGTTCGAAAAGAAGGTTCCCAGTCTGAAAGAAGGTTGCTGAGTCAGACAAGAAATATCTGAAGAAGGCCGGAGGGCATATCAGCCAATACGTTGTACAAATAACAATAAAGATGAGGACAATAGTCCGAATAACGTAGATAATACTAATCCTCAAGCTCAACTCAAACATTCAGAGAAATGATTATACTTGTACTTGTTCATGGCATGTTTTCTTCAGCTTAAGAAAATTGTGATACACTTTAAAAGAATTATATATAATGATTTGAAGGCCAATACAATGCACATAAAAAAATAAAAAGCAAAAAGATCTTTTTTTGTCTTATCGATTTCAAAGAAACTTTATCTTCAGAGACGATTTTCGGAAATGGACGCGTTTTTTTTTTTTTTTGTCGTTATTTTTTTTTTTTAATGTTATAAACACGCATCTCGTGGTGTTCTTTTTTTTAACGCCACACGGAAGGTCGTGATAGTCGTAATAGCCGTTGTTCATTCAATTTCAATTTATTATTTTCATCTTTTATATATTTATGTATTATGTATTATTTATTTTTATTTTGATATATGTATATATAGTAAAATATACATATATGCACTATATAATATGAGGAACGTTGTAATTTAATACAGTATATATAGTAAATATACATATTTATTATGAGGAACGTGTATTTTAATTAATTATGTATTCTGTGTTTAATTCTAATCTATTGTTTATAAGTAAGTAAGTAAAGTCGACGGGCGGCCTTAAGTCGGTATCAGCCAGTCAGCAAGGGAGACTATCCCTTTTCATAGCGCTAGACCAAGAAGATTGTGTCTTAGCATCTGAGGTGAGCCCACACTACCATCAGCTCCTTACTTTACGCACAGATCCCTGTTACTCATACGCTGAGTTGGCAAGGACGCTATCGATATAGGAACCATGTGGTTTCTAGCGAATGCTCTACGACTGAGCTAACCCGACTTTCTCTAATTCTGAGATTACCAATGTTGCGTATTATTGTTTCTATCTTAACGGAAAAACTATTGTCTTTATTTTTGCATTTGATTAAATGTTTATTTAAAAGAAGTCAACACACATTCGTCTATATAATTTTAATCTCTTGCACAATTCCCACCGCCCTGTCAGCTGGGTGTTAGAAGACCGACTGCACCTCTGCAGAGGGGTAAGATCCCCAATGGGTCCACCTGTTGGCTGTGGTAGCGACCCGTGATGTTTAAGGATAGAGCCCAGGTGGATGGCAGTTCATGACTGCAATACTCCACTTTGGCCTATCTTGGGCTAGACGGGGTCAGAGAGGCCCCCTTGATCAATCGGCTCGTCACATCAAGCCCTAGCACCTATATGATTTTCCCAACCCTATTACCCTTTATGGCAAGCCCAACCCCTTTTTATCATATGGGTGCCTAGAAGGCGGTGCTGAGGGTCTACATGTCCTGGGAATGACGTTTTAACTCTATCTGATGGTGAGGTTCCAGTTCTGGAGGTTGGGGAATGTGGAGCACTCCATTCATCACCATTGCTCCCTGGTCCACTCTGACCCGGGTGGTAGTACCTGTTAGGGTCCCATCTATGGTTAAATAGAAAAATGTATTTATAAAAAAATTGTATTATCCATTAAGAATTGATTTATTTCAAAACTTTATCGGCATTAAATGACCCACTGAGGTTGATATGCCGTAAAACAAAAACAACCAATTCCCAGTGAATCACCTTTCTCATGTATTCTATGTGTGAATGACTTTGTATCTAAATCAAAGGAAAATGTTTTTGAAATCTAAAAAGCTTCTCTCCAATATACAAAGTATTTGCTCTTACATGTAAGTCTATGGAAGTAAGATGGGAAATTAGTATGTGGAGAAAATTTTAAAGAAAACAAACACAGGATATCATGAACAATGGAAACTCTTTATGTCGATACTCAAGTATCCGCAAATACAAAAAAACTTACTTACTCATACAAATTTTCAATTCCTGAAGAAGGTTTATTTTTTCTTAAATGAAATACTCAAGTATCGACATAAAGAGTTTCCATCGTTCATTACATCCTGTGTTTGTTCTTTAAAAATTTTCTCCACATGTAGGTCTATATAAACTCTGTAATGTTTTAATCGGTAATTTATGAGGAAGTGCGTCCCGGTCTCCTGCCTCAGAAATTGCTACCCGGTGACTATTAAAATAACGTCCCCAGCTATGTCGTCTCCATTTGTTCATATCTATCTTATTATTTTTGTTTGTTTATCTATCCATCTATCTCAGTCTATTCCAAACTATATATCCATCTTTCATATTAAACAAGATTAGCAATAAATAAAACAAGATTACGACAAATTACGATAAATAAACAAGAATTACGACAAATTTCTATAAATAAACAAGAATTACGACAAATTTCTATAAATAAACAAGAATTACGACAAATTATTATACATGATTATGACAAATTACGATAAATAAATAAGAATTACGACAAAAAAAGAAGCCCCCCCCTCTAAAATACATTTAACACCCTAAGTTGGTTGTTTTCTTTCAATTAACACCGCCGAGAAACATTTTGGGGACGTTATTTTAATAGTCACCGGGTAACAATTTCTGAGGCAGGAGACCGGGATGCACTTCCTCATGAATTACCTTTTAATCTATGAAAATAATAGATGTTTTTCTTTGAAAATTTTGATTTTTTTCTACTAAATATTTGTTTCTTCAGGCTCATAATCTTGAAATTCCGAAAGAACTTGTACCACCAATGGAGATGATTGATAGGAATGCCACCATGCAACTTTACCATTTCTTTTGCGGATCAACTGAGTAAGACAGTTTTTTTGTTTTTCCTTTTTTTTGTTTTTGTTTTTTTTGTATCTGAATTCCTGCAACAATGGCAAAATCATTTCTGTTCTATTTTTTTTCTTTTTTTTAAAGCGACGTGGCGGCTAAAGTCGTATACCATTCAGCGAGGGAGTTCTATTCCCTTTTATACGCTGAAAGGAGATTGTTTTAGCACTCAGGATGGAGGAACCTACATCAGTCTTACATTTAACAGATCCCTTTCATATGCTTGAGTTGGCGAGGACCGGGATCGAACTAGAACCTGTGTTCTAGCCGAACGCTCTACCGACTTCGCAAAATGTATTATGTTCTCAGAAAAAAATTTTAATTCTTCTTATCTTACTATGGCACTGTTTCTGATCTTTGTCTTCTTCAGGCATTGAATTATTATTTTTGCAGAATATGTCCGATATTTGATAGGTTGTGTGTGTTTCTGCAACTTTTCTATTATAATGGCTGGTAATAATGGTTGAACGCTACATTAATTTTTTTTTTTTTATAAATTTATATATACAGTCAGTTTTAAGTCGGGGAAACAGCACTCCACAAGGAAGCACTGTATGGCCACCTGCCCCCCATCTTCCAAACCATTCAAGTAGACGGACTAGGTAGCAGGACACTGCGGAGAAGCAACGACAGCTCATAAGTTGATGTTCTACTGTGGAAGCCAACACAAGGCATGCTTAATGTGGGCCGCCCAGCAAAGAACTCCAAGGGCGATGAATGATAGGGAGGGTTGGCGAGAGATTGTCATGGATATCCGTGCTGCTTGCGTGACATTGGATGATGTGGGCCGCCCAGCAAGGACCTACATTGACCAACTATGCGAGGATGCTGGTTGCTGCGCAGAAGACCTTCCAGGGGCGATGAATGATAGGGAAGATTGGCGAGAGATTGTCATGGATATCCGTGCTACTTGCGCGACATGATGATGATGATGATATAATATGTAATGAAGTCTTAACTATCAGAGCTATTGATTAATTTTATTATTATGTGTAATTTATAAATTTCGTCGGATTAGTAAAAGGCTCCCAATCAATTGGTAGACCATGTTTATGATTTAAACATGTTGCAGGAGAGACATGAGGATATGTCAAATTGACACAAATACGTGGGAGGTAGGTGCAAAAAATAGAGCGGCTTTGCGCCTCAACGTTAAGCAAAACACGAGAGAGTGGTGAGGCGGAGAGGAAGTAGCCTCACAGCCAGAAAGAGGAGAAAGACAGAAGCCCCAGAAAGCATCACAGTTTGTGTGCAGTCAGTGCACCAGAGACTGTCACTCAGGAATTGGCCTACAGAGTCACTTGTGCAGATGCAGATAATTTATTTATTTATTTCATTTATTTATTTTAATTTTTTAAAATTTTTTTTTTATACTACGCCATGTCCTAAGTGGACGTAAAGGTGCGACAAGAAAAAGAAATGTGCTACCACTTATTAGCCTACCATAGCATCATACTGACTTTCAAATTTATTTTAAAATTTTTGATAAAAAATATAATACTGTATGATCATTACATTAACTAGCAAATATATGCACCCCTCGGTGCAAGTATTTTAGTTAAATTTTATATAAAATATCATATTAAATTAGAAAGGCTAATGAAACTGAATAAGAATGTAGATAAAAGATTTTGAACAGAGGGGGTATGATTGAAAAATAGAACAACTTTGAAACTAACACTTCCATCATTTTCCGTTACTCCCGTCTTTCATTAATAATTTTCCTAATTTAAACTGTTTAGTTTTAAATAGGAAGTAAAGAATAATATTACAGTTATTTCTTCTTGTTAAGGATTTCTTTTAAGATTTATTGAAGAGATTTTGCTCATATTCAATAAGATAAAACCAAACAATTAGAAATCAATAATACTAAGCATATATTTATTAAAATCAATTTTTTAAGATCAATATGCAAATTAGCCTTCCCATTCATACTGTAAACCTCTATTTTGTTGTATATATAAATACATGCATGTTATTAGTATGTAGATATGGTCAACAGTGTAAGTAATGTAAAACAATTTTATTAATAATTGAGGTTTAAATAAAATCATGGAGAATATTGATGTAAATAACTAAAGGAATTGTGACTTGTATAGTAATTATTTCGGTTACAGATAGACAAACCCACAATCTCCATTATAATAAGATGTGAATAAACTAGGAAAATATGATATTTCAAGTTATTATTTTAGTAAGTAAAGTAAAGTCTTCGGGGTGGCCTAAAGTCGATTCAGCCTATCAGCAAAGGAGTCTATCCCCTTTTCACTAGCGCTAGACCAAGGAGATATTTTTAGCGTCTGAGGTGGAGCGCCACACCTACCATCAGATCCTTACTTTACCGCACAATCCCTGTGCTACTCATATGCTGGGTGGCAAGGGCCTGGTATCGAACTAGGAACCTTGTGATTTCTAGCCGAACGCTCTACCGCGAGCTAACCCAGCCCCATTATATTAGTAAAGGGATTAATTTGGCATTTTTGACTAAACTTGGACTTTATACACCAGATGAAATACATTAAAAAGATCCAGGAGAAAGCTCTAACTGCATCAGCGTGGATATGGCATCCTACAATGTGACATCAAACTGACAAAGTCTGGTGGTATCGTGAGATTCTGCTGGGCCTCTGGGTTAGTGGTAATGATGCTTTGGCCCCGAAACCATGCCTGAAACCAGAGTCATCATCTGATGAAGGCTTTGTTGGTTGCAATGCTACTGTGTAAATAGCATTGTATGAAGAATTATGATTATTGAATAGCTCAGTCGTTAGAGCGTCGGCTAGAAACCACAAGGTTCTTAGTTCGATACCGGCCCTCGCCACTCAGCATAGAGTAGCACAGCTTCGGCTACGGGCTTTAATCGTAGCTTGTGTTTTTTTTCAGCTGCACCGGGTAGTGGTTTTGAGGCGAGAGGCCAGGACGGTTCCGCTAAAAGTACCAGTGTTGTTTTATTAGTTAGGCCCAGACTTATTGTGTGATGTATTAAATACGATAAATTTATAAATCTTTTTCAATCTTTTGAATAAGTAATTTTTAATTTCTCCAGAATGTTTAAATTTATTAATTATTTTTTAATACTAAACTTTAACGTTCGGTAGAATTGACCACAATATCAATGTTATATTTTTATTCATTTTTATTTTGTAGAAAAGACATCCCAATTGCGTTGCATGTTGTCTTGTGGCAAAGTATAAATATGTTCTTTGAACATTTAAAATGGACAGTAAAGAAGGCGGGTGAGTTCTTATTTCACATTAATTTTTTAAAACTGTAAATCATTGACATATTGATAAAATTAAAAATTAATATCATTCTCTCTTAGTGTGCGTTTGTTTATGTTTGTATTTTTTAATGAATTCTAAAAATTGTTTACACTTTTCTCTTTTGATTAATTTGCAGTATTAATTTTTTTTTTCTTACTTATTCTCTTTATTTGTCTGAATTTAGATGAGGCTTGAGCGTATTATTTGGTAATCTGAACATTAGCTACATAAATGAGAGTAACCTCCCCTTGTTTATTTCACTTTGAGGAAAGCCATATGTTTTGGTCGGCCATTTTCATTTCACCATAAATCTACACTGTAAATACGAATTTGTCAAATCATAAAACTGAATGTTTTAACACGAAAATATCATAAAATCGTTTTTAATTGTGCTTGCGCATTATTTGAAACGAACTTAATGTTATTAAGAACAACATTTTTATGATATTTTCATGTTAAAACATGCAGTCGTATTGATTACAGTGAAATGAAAATGGCCGACCAAAACATATGGCTTCCTCAAAGGAAATAAACAAGGGGAAGTACTCTCATTTATGTAGCTAATGTTCAGATTACCTATTATTTTGATTTTTCATACTGTTGTCCTCATCTTTATTGTTGTATGTAAAAAACACAATGTTTCAGCTGCTGTATCCTCTAGCCTTTTTTTATATGTATACTGCTTATGGAACATAGCAATGACTCAAATCGGGAAATATTTTGGGTGATTTTCACCTTTAGTTGGCTAAATTCCTAGCAAATAAGCAATTAGAGTAACCTCCCTTGACTTTCACTTTGAAACAAGCCGGTAAATTTTGAAAGTCACGTGCGAAATAAACAAATCTTAGAAACTTTTTCGAAAAACAATACAACTGCATGCTTTAACACAAAAAATATCATAAAATGTGTTTCTTAATAACAATTAAGTTTATTTCAGATAATGCGCACGCACAAATTTATGCTAGGAATTTCGCCAACTAAAGGTGAAAATTACCTCATTTTGAAATCACTGTGCGATAAACAATCTTAGAACTTTTTCGAAACAATACACTGCATGCTTAACAAAATTCATAAATGTTTCTTAATAACAATTTCTAATTATTTTGATGCTTCGATTGATGTGTGCAAAAAATAATGATTATTATTGAATGAGATCTTCAAAAGTTCTTCAACGCTTTGTTTTGGTCAACAGTCAAACTATTCAAAATGATTTCCCAGATTGAGTCATTGCTATACTCGGATACACAGGAAGACTTGAAGAAGATCGGAGGATACAGCATCCGAAAAGTGTTTACATACCACAATAAAGATGAACAACAGTCCGAAAAATCAAAATAATTACCTTAAATCCTCAAGTATAATCCGCACTTTTCCCGCTAACTTCCGGTTGTTAGTAAACAAAAATCAACAGACGATTTTTTGACATAATTGCATACAAACCAAAGACACGTTTTTATACTAAAATAGTTTTTGCTTTTTAATAAAAACAATTAGTGATTTTGTTTACTAACAACCGGAAGTTAGCAGGGAAAAGCAAATGTTGTTCTTTTGAAAACAGCTCACAGCTGGGGTGCTTATTGGTGACTTGATCCAAATCTTTCTTCTGAATGTTTAAATTACAAAATGATGTAGCTTGATTCTTTCATGATTAAATTTTTAATTTCATTTGATTTTACAATGCAAGTTGTCTCAAATAAAAAAAATTAAAGTGAAATTTTATAAGTTTTATTTTATTTTGTTTCTGAAAGATAACTTTTTATCTTACAAATCTATGCAAATAAAGATATCTTTTTTTTTTGTCCATAATATTGAAATAAAATATTTGTATATTTAACATTCAAAATCAGTGCAGAAGCCATCATTTTTTTCCTTGTTTGGAAAATAATAGAAGCCATGAGACTTTATTATTTATGGATTAATTTATTTGATTTTCTTCTAATGGTATACAATTGTTATAAACTCTTTAGAACCTCAACACTTGTTCATAATTTTTTGTAGCTCTAAAAAACAACAACAAAAAATACTCTCAAAATCTTCTGTAAATAAGTAAAATTAACAACTTATGTTTTCTTTCCTATTTTTTACGGTAATTTATGAGGAAGTGCGGCCTGGTCTCCTGCCTCAAGAGTTGCTACCCGCGTGACTATTAAAATAACACCCAGCTCAGTCTATTAAAAACTATCCATCTATCTATCTATCTCAATTTGTTCATATATCTATATTAATTTAAATACTAAGATTTTTTATTCATGTCTTGTTTTAGTTTAAATAAACAAGAATTACGACAAAAAAAGAAGCGAATCCCCCCCCCAAATACATTTACTATCTATCTCCATTTGTTCGTATCTATCATATT
The DNA here is from genome assembly GCA_023376005.1 of Doryteuthis pealeii. Lineage (NCBI taxonomy): Eukaryota > Metazoa > Mollusca > Cephalopoda > Myopsida > Loliginidae > Doryteuthis > Doryteuthis pealeii. Next base: position 17,255,191 of record CM042148.1, read on the forward strand.
ATTTTGTTTGTTTATCTATCTATCTCAGTCTATTCAAAACTTAATATCCATCTTCATATCTAAACAAGAATTTACGATAAATAAACAAGAATTACGACAGCTGGGGTTGTTATTTTGATAGTCACCGCCGGTAGCGGTTTTTGAGGCAGGCCCGCACTTCCTCATGAATTACCTTTTTGACTTACTATAAAACTTATAATGCTATAAATAACCATTAACTTTGCTATAATAATCTCCATATTTCTTTCTTCAGCTATCAATTATATTTGTACTCCTGCCATGATTCTACATTAATGGCTCTCCTTGGCGGCTTTGGCATCTTCGACGAAAAATGCCTCCTTTGCTCAGATTTACGGTTAGAGCTCTATGAGAATGAAGAAAACAAAAATTTATCAAACTCTCTTACTTGAGCAAGGTAAGGATTATTGTGTTGCTTGATTTTCTATTTAATTTTCATTAAAGAATTTTTAAAATTTTTCATATCCATTTTATATATATTAATACTAGCAAATGTACCCGGTCCATGATCGAACTCCAAAAAACATTGGTAACACCCGAGAGGAAGGAGAAAGAGAAAATAGGAGTAAGAGAGAGAATATGATTTATCAAATTTAAAAAAAAAAAAAGAGGAAAATGATAATCAAATTTTAAAAATCGCTGTAATTTGTATAGTTCAATGTTTTTTATTTTAGGAAATATTTTCTTTTGTTTACATTTAAAATATCATTTTTTTTTTAAATATATTCCTAAACTGAGTGTTTTAAATATATTTTCAAACACTTTTTGTATATATAATTTTGGCTTAATTAATTAATCCCTTAATCAGAAAATCATAACCAAATTGTGTGTTTCTTTAGTTAGAAGGATATTAAGCTGTATGAAAGATTTCGATTCCGAGTGACATCACGTTTTGGACTTATACATCGACACGTACATATCAAACTTCCTTTTATATATATAGATATACTTTATAAAAATATTCTTCTTCAGTTACAGAAGTTAAAAAATAGAAAAATAAAAAAGTTATTTTTGAAATGTCTATAATCTAAGAATAGATTAAAATAGATTTTAATTAGATATGACAATCTTTGTTTTTAAAATATATTTTTATGATATATAACAAATTTGGGCATATTTATTCATCAATAAATTAGTAATCATTATGTAAACGAAAATAAATGTACATGCTTCAAAGTTAAATTTAAAAATAAAAATAATATAGTTTGTCTTATTCAAAATTTAAAAATAAAAATAAGATATTGTTCTTATTCAAAATTTTAAAAAATAAAATAAGATAGTTGTGTCTTATTCAAAAATTAAAAAATAAAAATAAGATATTTATTTCAAAATAAATGTAGTTCAGTATGTAAATTTTTGTGACCATATGACCTTTAGGCACCCCTTGTGATCTTGATTCGTGGGGACATTTTTTCCATTTACACCGTCAAAACCGGTAATTGTTAACAGATGATTTTTAGATTATTTTTTTATTATTATAAAACTAACCCCTAATCCTAATCCCTAACAAACAACCGGATTTTGACCGTGTAAATGAGAAAAGTGTCCTTGTGAGTCGAGATCGCGGAAGGGGTGCCAAAAATTTTTGAAAGGCTTAGGCTTTTTTCTTCTCTTAATCAGATCGCTTATAAAAAGACAAAAACGAAACTTGATAGATTTGACGCTAATTTTTCTTTGCTTTCTAAGGCTTTGCCAAAACCAGTTATTTACATGGAAATTTTAGTGTCCAGTCTAATATTCAATCTGTGAGTCATCTGTAATTCCAATGCTGTCACATCCTACCCATGGCAAACAGGTTCGCTAAATACTTACTCATAAACTAAATAAATACTACTCATAATATTGCACAGTTATCTCCCTTGCATTTGTCTCTCTTGACACATTTCGTAGCCCAACAAAAAATAGATCTTATACAAAAGAAGTAAGAATGAATAAATACAGTTGTTTTGTTAATAATTATTTGTCTAATTTACATTATTCCTAGCTTTTAGGAGCTTGGTGTCATGAGTCAGTCCTGAGATGGATCTCCGGACCTATAGGCCTGTTTATTTTAGTACATTTCCACTCTAATCAGATTATGTTTTTTATCAAAATAAGTATTCTTCCTTGTGAACTTAAGTATGTCCCTATTAATTAATCTCCCTAAAATAACTAATGAATCTAATTAACTTTAATTATTTGCACTAAATGGGGTCAATCGTCTGCTGTGGTGATTAGCTCAGTACGTACTAAACATCAGTGCCACAACTCACATATTTTACAAGTAAAATATTGGTACAAATATATAAGCATCATTAATATACATTCCTGCAAAATAAATATCTATTTCCACTCAGGAAACAACCAGCTTTAATTAAAGGATTAGTTTTGTTTTTTAATTTGGACCATATGACTTTTAGACACCCCTTTTTATCTCAATTCAGAAGGACATGTTTTTCATTTACATCGTTCAATATCCGGTTGTTTGTTAACATACGATTTTTAGAGTTTTTTTTTTTAATTAAAAACTAACCCCTAACCCTAATTTCTAACCCTAACTCCTAACAAACAACCGATTTTGACGGTGTAAATGAAAACATGTCCTTCTGAATCGAGATCAAAAAGGGTGCCTAAAGGTCATATGGCGCTTAATTTTTTTAAATTCGACCTATGATACTCAAATATTTATATTCTTTATACATGTTTTTTTTTGTGTGTGTGTGTGTGTGTGTGTTGAGCATACCATATAAAGAAGAACATATATATATATAAGAGGAGAGAGGAAATGGTAGGAGAGGAAGAAAATCTCATGAAGCAGTAACTGGACTATACAAGGAAGAGATAAATCTCTGCTGGATGGAAAAATGGAAGTTTTTATAAATGAACACAAGAGAATATTTATCAGCACATTCAGTGTATGAATACTGAACTTATACTCAATAAATCCTCAAAAAGTGCAAAAATGTTCACTTTATATGATAAACACGAGATTTGATTTCTGTTGGTCTTGTAGAAATAAGTTTGTTTCACTTAGATATATTATATAAAATAAAAAAGAGATGGACCAACAAAAAATTGGAGCAGACAATAAAGAATATTTATGCTGTGACTATAAATGTCAGTGGTGGATTTTGAGCTTTAATTTGAATTATCTTTAGGGATGGATTAATTATGAGAAAAGAATTTATAATTTAGTGTGTGCTTGTGTGTATTTCATTTTCAAATGAAAATATAGAATAAACAATACCAATGTAAATTCATAAAATGTACACATTTCTCCTGAATTTGAACATAGAAAAAATATTAAAATTCTGTTTTAATTTAATATTTCATGCAAAATTTTAATGGACCTCATTGTAAAGTAGCTTCATCGGAATTTCTTTAATGTATTTTTTAATATTTTTAAGGGGAAAAAAATTAAAGAGGTTTTTGGAAAAAAATGTTTCCCCCCTCCCTTTCCTTTTCCCCCGTTTAAGAGAAAACCAAACAATTAGAAATCAATAATACTAAGCATATATTTATTAAATCAAATTCTTAATATCAATATGCAAATTAGCCTTGTCGTTCACACTGTAAACTGCTATTTTGTTGAATATATAAATATACTTGCGTGTTGTTAGTATGTAGATTAATCCAAGAGTATTAATAAGGTATAACAATTTTATCAATAATTGAGGTTTAAATAAAAATAAATTCATGGTGAATGTGACGTCAATAACTAAGGGAATTGTGACTTGAGTAGTGATTTAGTTTCGGTTACAGACAGACAAACACACAATCTCCATTATAATAAGATATTTTCTTTTCAGGAGTTGACTCAACTAAGCAGCAAGTGAAGTGGATTGATCTTAGGGATGATCTAGTGGCTCGAGAGGTAATTTTTCTATTTTATTTCACTGCAATTTATTTTTCATTTGGTGTGTTTATATATTAAATTGATTCTCACATCTTCTAGAAATGATTATAAAAAGTAAGTAAAGTCGTCGGGGCGGCCTAAAGTCGGTATCAGCCAGTCAGCGAGGGGTCTATCCCCTTTTCAATAGCGCTAGACCAAGGAGATTGTATATAGCATCTGAGGTGGAGCACCACACCTGCCATCAGCTCCTTACTTTACCGCACAGATCCCTGTGCTACTCATACGCTGAGTTGGCGAGGACCGGTATCGAACTAGGAACCTTGTGGTTTCTAGCCGAATGCTCTACCGACTGAGCTAGCCCGGTCCCTTTACTTAGTATTATCTGCGTTATTCGGACTATTGTCCTCATCTTTATTGTTATATCTACAACGTTGCGGCCGATATGCGGCAGTAACATAGAAAAATAATTAACACAACTCCTACCCCAACTATGGTTAGCGGAATGAGAACAGGATATCCCCGTGGACTGAATAAAGGGTTAGGTTTAAAGTTCTGTGATGGCTCCCAATTACGACAAGAAGGTTCCCGAGTCTGAAAAGAAGGTTCCCGAGTCTGAAAAGAAATATCTGAAGACGGTCGGAGGGCATATCGGCCGAAATGTTGTACAAATAACAATAAAGATGAGGACAATAGTCCAAATAACGTAGATAATACTAATCCTCAAGACTCATCTCAAACATTCAGAGAAACGATTATACTTGTACTTGTTCATGTCATGTTTTCTTCAGCTTAAGAAATATTGTGATACTCTTTAAAAGAATTATATATTAATGATTTGAAGGCCAATACAATGCACATAAAAAAAAAACAAAAAGATCTTTTTTTGCCTTATCGATTTCAAAGTAAACTTTATCTTCAGAGACGATTTTCGGAAATGGACACGTTTTTTTTTGTCGTTTTTTTTTTTTTTTTTTTTTTTTTTTTAATGTTATAAACACGCGTCTTTGGTGTTCTTTTTTTTTAACGCCACGCGGAAGATCGTGATAGTCGTAATAGCCGTTGTTCATTCAATTTCAATTTTATTATTTTCATCTATTTATATATTTATGTATTTATGTATTATTTATTTTTATTTATTTGATATATGTATATATAGTAAAATATACATCATATGCACTATATACTATGAGGAACGTGTAATTTAATACAGTATATATAGTAAAATATACATATTTATTATGAGGAACGTATATTTTAATTAATTACGTATTCTGTGTTTAATTCTAATCTATTGTTTATACTAGGACCTAATTTAGCTATTAATAAACTTTCTCTAATTCTGAGATTACCAATGTTGCGTATTATTGTTTCTATCTTAACGGAAAAACTATTGTCTTTATTTTTGCATTTGATTAAATGTTTATTTAAAAGAAGTCAACACACATTTGTCTATATAATTTTAATCTCTTGCACAATTCCCACCGCCCTGTCGACTGCACCTCTGCAGAGGGGTAAGACTCCCCCAATGGGGCCACCTGTTGGCCGTGGGTGGCGACCCGTGATGTTTAAGGATAGAGCCCAGGTGGATGAGCAGTTCATGACTTGCAATACTCCACTTTAGCCCTATCTTGGGCTAGACGGGCGGTCGGAGAGGCCCCCTTCAATCAATCGGCTGGTCACGTCAAGCCCTAGCACCTATATGATTTTCCCAACCCTATTGCCCTTATGACAAGCCCCAACCCCTTTTTATCATATGGGTGCTAGAAGGTGGTGGCTGAGGGTCTACATGTCCTGGGAATGACGTTAAACTCTATCTGATGGTGAGGTTCCAGTTTTGGAGGTTTGGGGAATGTGGAGCACCCCATTCATCACCATTGTTCCCTGGTCCACTCTGACCCGGGTGGTAGTACCTGTTAGGGTCCCATCTATGGGTTAAATAGAAAAATGTATTTATAAAAAAATTGTATTATCCATTAAGAATTGATTTATTTCAAAACTTTATCGGCATTAAATGACCCACTGAGGTTGATATGCCGTAAAACAAAAACAAACAAACAAACAATTCCCAGGGAATCACCTTTCTCGTTGATTCTATGTGTGAATGACTTTGTATCTAAATCAAAGGAAAATGTTTTTTTTAAATCTAAAAAGCTTCTCTCTAATATACAAAGTATTTGCTCCTTACATGTAAGTCTATGGAAGTAAGATGCGGAAATTAATATGTGAAGGAGAAAATTTTTAAAGAAAACAAACACAGGATATCATGAACAATGGAAACTCTTTATGTCGATACTCAAGTATCCGCAAATACAAAAACACACTTACTCATACAAATTTTCAATATCCTGAAGAAGGTTTTTGTTTTTAAAAAATGAAATACTCAAGAATCGACATAAAGAGTTTCCATCGTTCATTACATCCTGTGTTTGTTTTCTTTAAAACATTTTCTCCACATGTAAGTCTATATAAACTCTGTAATGTTTTAATTGGTAATTTATGAGGAAGTGCGTCCCAGTCTCCTGCCTCAGAAATTGTTACCCGGTGACTATTAAAATAACGTCCCCAGCTATGTCGTCCCCATTTGTTCATATCTATCTATATTATTTTGTTTGTTTATCTATCTATCTATCTCAGTCTATTCCAAACTATATACCCATCTTCATATCTAAACAAGAATTACGACAAATTACGATGAATAAACAAGAATTACGACAAATTTCTATAAATAAACAAGAATTACGACAAATTTCTATAAATGAACAAGAATTACGACAAATTACGATAAATAAATAAGAATTACGACAAAAAAAAGAAGCCCCCCCCCCCTTCTAAAATACATTTAATGCCGTAAGTCGGTTGTTTTCTTTCAACTAACACCGCCGAGATGACATTTTGGGGACGTTATTTTAATTGTCACCGGGTAGCAATTTCTGAGGCAGGAGACCGGGACGCACTTCCTCATGAATTACCTTTTAATCTATGAAAATAATAGATGTTTTTCTTTGAAAATTTTGATTTTTTTCCTACTAAATATTTGTTTCTTCAGGCTCATAATCTTGAAATTCCGAAAGAACTTGTACCCCACATGGAGATGATTGATAGGAATGCCACCATGCAACTTTACCATTCTTTTTGTGGATCAACTGAGTAAGACAGTTTTTTTGGTTTTTCCTTTTTTTTTTTTTGGTTTTTTGTATTCTGAATTCCTGCAACAATGGCAAAGTCATTTCTTTCTTTTTAAAAGAATATAAATTTTATATTTTATAAAAAAGAAGGTCCGCAAAATGTATTATGTTCTCAGAAAAAAATTTTTTATTCTTTTTATCTTACATATGCGACACTGTTTTCTGATCTCTTGTCTTCTTCAGACATTGAGTTATTATTTTGGCAGAATATGTCCGATATTTGATAGGTTGTGTGTGTTTCTGCAACTTTTCTATTATAATGGCTGTGTAATAATGGTTGAACGCTACATTATTTTTTTTTTTTTTAATAAATTTTATATATACAGTCAGTTTTAAGTCGGGGAAACAGCACTCCACAAGGAAGCAGCTGTATGGCCACCTGCACCCCATCTTCCAAACCATTCGAGTTAGACGGACTAGGCATGCAGGACACTGCTGGAGACGCAATGACAAGCTCATAAGTAATGTTCTCCTGTGGAAGCCAACACAAGGGCATGTTAATGTGGGCCGCCCAGCAAAGAACTCCCAAGGGCGATGAATGATAGGGAGGGTTGGCGAGAGATTGTCATGGATATCCGTGCTGCTTGCATGACATGATGATGATGTGGGCCGCCCAGCAAGGACCTACATTGACCAACTATGCGAGGATGCTGGTTGCTGCGCAGAAGACCTTCCAGGGGCGATGAATGATAGGGAAGATTGGCGAGAGATTGTCATGGATATCTGTGCTACTTGCGCGACATGATGATGATGATGATATAATATGTAATGAAGTCTTAACTATCAGAGCTATTGATCTAATTTTATTTATTATGTGTAATTATAAAATTTCGTCGGATTAGTAAAAGGCTCCCGATCAATTGGTAGACCATGTTTATGATTTAAACATGTCTGCAGGAGAGACATGAGGATATGTCAAATTGACACAAATACGTGGGAGGTAGGTGCAAAAAATAGAGCGGCTTGGCGCCTCAACGTTAAGCAAAACACAGAGAGTGGTGAGGCGGAGAGGAGAGTAGCCTCGACAGCCAGAAAGAGGGAGAAAAGACAGAAGCCCCAGAAAGCATCACAGTTTGTGTGCAGTCAGTGCACCAGAGACTGTCACTCAGGAATTGGCCTACAGAGTCACTTGTGCAGATGCAGAGAATTTATTTATTTATTTCATTTATTTATTTTAACTTTTTTAAAAAAATTTTTTTTTTATACTACGCCATCGTCCTAAGTGGACGTAAAGGTGCCGACAAGAAAAAGAAATGTGCTACCACTTATTAGCCTACCAGTAGCATCATACTGACTTTCAAATTTATTTTAAAATTTTTGATAAAAAATATAATACTGTATGATCATTACATTAACTAGCAAATATATGCACCCTCCAGGTGCAAGTATTTTAGTTAAATTTTATAATAAAATATCATATTAAATTAGAAAGGCTAATGAAACTGAATAAGAATGTAGATAAAAAGATTTTGAACAGAGGGGGTATGATTGAAAAATAGAACAACTTTGAAACTAACACTTCCATCATTTTCCGTTACTCCCGTCTTTCATTAATAAATTTTCCTAATTTAAACTGTTTAGTTAAAATAGGAAGTAAAGAATAATATTACAGTTATTTCTTCTTGTTAAGGGATTTCTTTTAAGATTTATTGAAGAGATTTTTGCTCATATTCAATAAGATAAAACCAAACAATTAGAAATCAATAATACTAAGCATATATTTATTAAAATCAATTTTTTAAGATCAATATGCAAATTAGCCTTCCCATTCATACTGTAAACCTCTATTTTGTTGTATATATAAATACAATTGCATGTTATTAGTATGTAGATATGGTCAACAGTGTAAGTAATGTAAAACAATTTTATTAATAATTGAGGTTTAAATAAAATCATGGAGAATATGATGTAAATAACTAAAGGAATTGTGACTTGTATAGTAATATAGTTTCGGTTACAGATAGACAAACCCACAATCTCCATTATAATAAGATGTGAATAAACTAGGAACATATGAATATTTCAAGTTATTATTTTAGTAAGTAAAGTAAAGTCTTCGGGGTGGCCTAAAGTCGGTATCAGCCTATCAGCAAAGGAGTCTATCCCCTTTTCACTAGCGCTAGACCAAGGAGATATTTTTAGCGTCTGAGGTGGAGCGCCACACCTACCATCAGATCCTTACTTTACCGCACATATCCCTGTGCTACTCATATGCTGGGTTGGCAAGGGCCTGGTATCGAACTAGGAACCTTGTGATTTCTAGCCGAACGCTCTACCGGCCGAGCTAACCCAGCCCCATTATATTAGTAAAGGGATTAATTTGGCATTTTTGACTAAACTTGGACTTTATACACCAGATGAAATACATTAAAAAGATCTAGGAGAAAGCTCTAACTGCATCAGCGTGGATATGGCAATCCTACAATGTGACATCAAACTGACAAAGTCTGGTGGTATCGTGAGATTCTGCTGGGGCGCTCTGGGTTAGTGGTAATGATGCTTTGGCCCCGAAACCATGCCTGAACCCAGAGTCATCATCTGATGAAGGCTTTGTTGGTTGCAATGCTACTGTGTAAATAGCATTGTATGAAGATTAATGATTATTGAATAGCTCAGTCGTTAGAGCGTTCGGCTAGAAACCACAAGGTTCTTAGTTCGATACCGGCCCTCGCCAACTCAGCATATGAGTAGCACAGCTTCGGCTACGGGCTTCAATCGTAGCTTGTGTTTTTTTTCAGCTGCCACCGGGTAGTGATTTTTGAGGCAGGAGGCCAGGACGGTTCTCCGCTAAAAGTACCAGTTGTTGTTTTATTAGTTAGGCCCAGACTTATTGTGTGATGTATTAAATACCAGATAAATTTATAAATCTTTTTCAATCTTTTGAATAAGTAATTTTTAATTTCTTCCTAGAATGTTTAAATTTATTAATTATTTTTTAATACTAAACTTTAACGTTCGGTAGAATTAACCACAATATCAATGTTATATTTTTTATTCATTATTTTATTTTGTAGAAAAGACATCCCAATTGCGTGCATGTTGTCTTGTGGCAAAGCTATAAATATGTTCTTTGAACATTTAAAAATGGACAGTAAAGAAGGCGGGTGAGTTCTTATTTCACATTAATTTTTTAAAACTGTAAATCCATTGACATATTGATAAAATTAAAAATAAATATCATTTTCCTCTTAGTGTGCGTTTGTTTATGTTTGCATTTTTTTAATGAATTCTAAAAATCGTTTACACTTTTCTCTTTTGATTAATTTGCAGTATTAATTTTTTTTTTCTTACTTATTCTCTTTATTTGTCTGAATTTTTTAGATGAGGCTTGCTGTTATTATTTGGTAATCTGAACATTAGCTACATAAATGAGAGTAACCTCGCCCTGTTTATTTCACTTTGAGAAAGCCATATGTTTTGGTCGGCCATTTTCATTTCACCGTAAATCTACATTGAAATAGAAATTTGTTTGAATCAATAGAACTGCATGTTTTAACACGAAAATATCATAAAATGTGTTATTAATTGTGCTTGCGCATTATTTGAAATGAACTTAATTGTTATTAAGAACATATTTTATGATATTTTCATGTTAAAACATGCAGTCGTATTGATTACAGAGAAATGAAAATGGCCGACCAAAACATATGGCTTCCTCAAAGGGAAATAAACAAGGGGAAGTACTCTCATTTATGTAGCTAATGTTCAGATTACCTATTATTTTGATTTTTCATACTGTTGTCCTCATCTTTATTGTTGTATGTAAAAAACACAATGTTTCAGCTGCTGTATCCTCTAGCCTTTTTTATATGTATACTGTCTATTGGAACATAGCAATGACTCAAATCGGAAAATAATTTTGGGTAATTTTCACCTTTAGTTGGCTAAATTCCTAGCAAATAAAGCAATTAGAGTAACCTCCCTTGACTTTCACTTTGAAACAAGCTGGTAGCCATTTTGAAAGTCTCTGTGCGAAATAAACAAATCTTAGAAACTTTTTCAAAAACAATACAACTGCATGCTTTAACACAAAAATATCATAAAATGGTGTTCTTAATAACAATTAAGTTCATTTCAGATAATGCGCACGCACAACCTTATGCTAGGAATTTAGCCAACTAAAGGTGAAAATTACCTCATTTTGAATGTATAATTTTTATTTTTTCTAATTATTTTGATGCTTCTCATAATGACATCATTATTTGAATAAGATCTTCAAAAGTTCTTCAACGCTTTGTTTGATCAACAGTCAAACTATTCAAAATAATTTCCCAGGTTGAGTCATTGCTATAGTCGGATACACAGGGAAGACTTGAAGAAGGTCGGAGGATACAGCATCCGAAAAGTGTTTTTACATACCACAATAAAGATGAACAACAGTCCGAAAAATCAAAATAATTACCTTAAATCCTCAAGTATAATCCGCACTTTTCACCGCTAACTTCCGATTGTTAGTAAACAAAATCAACAGACGATTTTTTGACATAATTGCATACAAACCAAAGACACGTTTTTATACTAAAATAGTTTTCGCTTTTGATAAAAACAATTAGTTGATTTTGTTTACTAACAACTGGAAGTTAACAGGGAAAAGCAAATTTTGTTCTTTTGAAAACAGCTCACAGCTGGGGTGCCTATTGGTGACTTGATCCAAATCTTTCTTCTGAAATGTTTAAATTACAAAATGATGTAGCTTGATTCTTTCATGATTAATTTTTAATTTCATTTGATTTTACAATGCAAGTTGTCTCTAAAAAAAAAAAATGAAAATTTTGATAAGTTTTATTTTTATTTTGTTTCTGAAAAGATAACTTTTATCTTACAAATCTATGCAAATAAGAATATCTTTTTATTTTTTGTCCATGATATTGAAATAATATATTTGTATATTTAACATTCAAAATCAGTGCAGAAGCCATCATTTTTTTCCTTGTTTGGAAAATAATAGAAGCCATGAGGACTTTTATTATTTGATGGATGTAATTTATTTGATTTTTCTTCTAATGGCATACAATTGTATAAACTCTTTAGAACCTGAACACTTAGTTCATACATTTTTGTACTCTAAAAAAAAAACAACAAAAAATACTCTCAAAATCTTTCTGTAAATAAGTAAAATTAACAACTTAATGTTTTCTTTCCTATTTTTTACGGTAATTTATGAGGAAGTGCGTCCCGGTCTCCTGCCTCAAGAGTTGCTACCCGGTGACTATTAAAATAACAACCCAGCTCAGTCTATTAAAAACTATCCATCTATCTATCTATCTCAATTTGTTCATATTTATCTATATTAATTTAAATACTAAGATTTTTTTTATTCATGTCTTGTTTTTAGTTTAAATAAACAAGAATTACGACAAAAAAAGAAGCGAATCCCCCCCCAAATACATTTACTATCTATCTCCATTTGTTCGTATCTATCTATATTATTTTGTTTGTTTATCTATCTATCTCAGTCTATTCAAAACTATATATCCATCTTCATATCTAAACAAGAATTACGATAAATAAACAAGAATTACGACAAGCTGGGGTTGTTATTTTGATAGTCACCGGGTAGCGGTTTTTGAGGCAGTCCCGCACTTCCTCATGAATTACCTTTTTGACTTACTATAAAACTTATAATTGCTATAAATAACCATTAACTTTGCTATAATCATCTCCATATTTCTTTCTTCAGCTATCAATTATATTTGTACTCCTGCCATGATTCTACATTAATGGCTCTCCTTGGCGCCTTTGGCATCTTCGACGAAAAATGGCCTCCTTTTGCTGCAGATTTACGGTTAGAGCTCTATGAGAATGAAGAAAACAAAAAATTTATCAAACTCTCTTACTTGAGCAAGGTAAGGATTATTGGTTGCTTGATTTTTCTATTTAATTTTCATTAAAGAATTTTTAAAATTTTTCATATCCATTTATATATATTAATACTAGCAAATGTACCCGGTCCATGATCGAACTCCAAAAAAACATTGGTAACACCCGAGAGGAAGGGAGAAAGAGAAAATAGGAGTAAGAGAGAGAATATGATTTATCAAATTAAAAAAAAAAAAAAGAGGAAAATGATTAATCAAATTTTAAAAATCGCTGATAATTTGTATAGTTCAATGTTTGTTTATTTTAGGAAATATTTTTCTTTTTGTTTACATTTAAAATATCATTTTTTTTTTAAATATATTCCTAAACTTGAGTGTTTTTAAATATATTTTTTCAAACACTTTTTGTATATATAATTTTGGCTTAATTAATTATATCCCTTAATCAGAAAAATCAATGACCAAATTTGGTGTGTTTCTTAGTTAGAAGGATATTAAGCTGTATGAAAGATTTCGATTCCGAGTGACATCACGTTTTGGACTTATACATCGACACGTACATATCAAACTTCCTTTTATATATATAGATATACTTTATAAAAAATATTTTCTTCAGTTACAGAAGTTAAAAAATAGAAAAATAAAAAAGTTATTTTTGAAATGTCTATAATCTAAGAATAGGATTAAAATAGATTTTAATTAGATATGACAAGTCTTTGTTTTTAGAAATATATTTTTTATGATATATAACAAATTTGGGCATATTTATTCATCAATAAAGTAAGTAATCATTATGTAAACGAAAATAAAATGTACATGCTTCAAAAGTTAAAATTTAAAAAATAAAAATAAAGTTGTGTCTTATTCAAAATTTAAAAAATAAAAATAAGATAGTTGTGTCTTATTCAAAATTTAAAAAATAAAAATAAGATAGTTGTGTCTTATTCAAAATTTAAAAAATAAAAATAAGATATTTATTCAAAATAAATGTAGTTCAGTATGTAAATTTTTGTGACCATATGACCTTTGCGATCTTGATTCGTGGGGACATTTTTTCCATTTACACCGTCAAAATCTGGTTAATTGTTAACAGATGATTTTTAGATTTTTTTTTTAATTATAAAACTAACCCCTAACCTTAACCCTAACAAACAACCGGATTTTGACCGTGTAAATTAGAAAAGTGTCCTTGTGAGTCGAGATCGCGGAAGGGGTGCCAAATTTTTGAAAGGCTTAGGCTTTTTTTCTTCTCTTAATCAGATCGCTTATAAAAAGACAAAAACGAAACTTGATAGATTTGACGCTAATTTTTCTTTGCTTTTTAAGGCTTTGCCAAAACCAGTTATTTACATGGAAATTTTAGTGTCCAGTCTAATATTTCAATCTGTGAGTCATCTGTAATTCCATTGCTGTCACATCCTACCCATGGCAAACAGGTTGGCTAAATACTTACTCATAAACTAAATAAATACCTACTCATAATATTGCACAGTTATCTCCCTTGCATTTGTCTCTCTTGACACATTCGTAGCCCAACAAAAATAGATCTTATACAAAAAGAAGTAGAGAATGAATAAATACAGTTGTTTGTTTAATAATTATTTGTCTAATTGTACATTATTCCTAGCTTTTAGGAGCTGGGTGTCATGAGTCAGTCCTGAGATGGATCTCCGGACCTATAGACCCTGTTTATTTTAGTACATTTCCACTCTAATCAGATTATTGTTTTTATCAAAATAAGTATTTCCTTGTGAACTTAAGTATGTCCCTATTAATTAATCTTCCCTAAAAATAACTATGAATTCTAATTAACTTTAATTATTTGCACTAAATGGGGTCAATCGTCTGCTGGTGGTGATTAGCTCAGTACGTACTAAACTCAGTGCCACAACATCACATATTTTACAAGTAAAATATTGGTACAAATATATAAGCATCATTATATATACAATCCTGCAAAATAAATATCTATTTCCACTCAGGAAAGCAACCAGCTTTAATTAAAGGATTAGTTTTGTTTTTTAATTTTGGACCATATGACTTTTAGACACCCCTTTTTATCTCAATTCAGAAGGACATGTTTTTCATTTACATCGTCAATATCCGGTTGTTTGTTAACATACGATTTTTAGAGTTTTTTTTTTTAATTATAAAACTAACCCCTAACCCTAATTTCTAACCCTAACTCCTAACAAACAACTGGATTTTGACGGTGTAAATGAAAAACATGTCCTTCTGAATCGAGATCAAAAAGGGGTGCCTAAAGGTCATATGGCCCTTAATTTTTTTTAAATTCTGACCTATGATACTCAAATATTTATATTCTTTATACATGTTTTTTTTTGTGTGTGTGTGTGTGTGTGTGTGTTGAGCATACCATATAAAGGAATGAACATATATATATATATAGAGAGAGAGAGAATGGTAGGAGAGGAAAGAAAATCTCATGAAGCAGTAACTGGACTATACAAGGAAGTATAAATCTCTGCTGGATGGAAAAATGGAAGTTTTTATAAATGTAACACAAGAGAATATTTATCAGCATTCAGTGTATGAATACTGAACTTATACTCAATAAATCCTCAAAAAGTGCAAAAATGTTCACTTTATATGATAAACACGAGTTTGATTTCTGTTGGTCCTTGTAGAAATAAGTTTGTTTCACTTAGATATATTATATAAAATAAAAAGAGATGGACCAACAAAAAATTGGAGCAGACAATAAAGAATATTTATGCTGTGACTATAAATGTCAGTGGTGGATTTTGAGCTTTAATTTTGAATTATCTTTAGGGATGGATTAAATTATGAGAAAAGAATTTTATAATTTAGTGTGTGCTTGTGTGTATTTCATTTTTCAAATGAAAATATAGAATAAACAATACCAATGTAAATTATAAAAATGTACACATTCTCCTGAATTTGACTATAGAAAATATAAATTCTGTTTAATATAATCATGCAAATTTTATGGACTCATTGTAAAGTAAGCTCATCGGCATCTTTATGTATTTTTATATAAGAAATTAAGAGTGAATTGAGTAGATATTTCTTGTTAACTAATAAAGAATATAAGTATTTTGTAAGGTTCCTTACAGAATATTTACACATTTATTGAAACATTATTTAAAAAACTAATATGCTTTGGTGTTTCAGAAAATTATCACATTTAAAATATGCAAATTTGAGATCAACTGACTATTGTAAAATTGAGGTTAGAGCTAGATTAGATTAGTATCAGTTCTGTTAGGCTGTGTGTCCTAATTTATAGGAACATTTTACCCCCTATATAAAAAGAGTTTAAATTCATACAAGTATTCATTAATAAAGGCAGTAAAGAACACAGACAATGAAGAATATTTATGCGGTGACTATAAATGTCAGTGATGGATTAGCAAGTTTAAAAATGTTCGTAGGAGAAATTGGGAAATTCAATTCATTGTTCATTTCTATCTTCATAAATACAGCTTAAATCTCAATACTTTTATGACACACCTTATGTAATGTTCTACTAGAAATAATAAAATTTTGATATGTTTGGTTTAGAAGAAAATTAACTTGATCAAAAAAATAAATTGTGTTGTACTTATTCATTTGAGATACTGTATATGTGTTGTAATGGAGATTGTGTGTTTTTCTGTCTGTAACCGAAACTATATTACTATTCAAGTAACAATTACCTTAGTTATTTACGTCACATTCTACAGGATTTTATTTTCATTTAAACATCAATTATTAATAAAATTGTTTTACATTATTAATACTGTTGGTAATATCTACATACTAATAACATACAATTGTATTTATATATATAACATAAATAGCAGTTTACAGTGTGAATGGGAAGGCTAATTTGCATATTGATATTAAAAATCTGATTTTAATTAATATGTGCTTAGTATTATTGATTTCTAATTGTTTTGTTTTATCTTAATGAATATTATCTAAAATCTCAGGGATAAATCTTAAAAGAAATCCATTAACAAGAAAAAATAACTGTAATTTATTCTTTACTTCCTATTTTAACTAAATAGTTAAATTAGGAAAATTTAGCAATGAAAGACGGGAGTGAGGGAAGAGTAAGTTTTCAGTTGTTCTATTTTTTTTATTATACCCCCTCTGTTTCAAATTTTTATCTGCTTTCTTATTTAGTTTCATTAGCATTTCTAATTTGATACAATATTTTATTACATTAAAACTTAAATACTTGCACCCGGAGGGTGCATATATTTGCTAGTATCTATAATTGTTGTGGTGCATGAATATATTTCTTGTAATTTTTTACAAATACTTGAATATACCAGTTATTATGTAATGTTTTTTGCTCTTTTTCTACAGGATGTGATTGCACGTGGCTGCACAGATATTTACACACCATATGAGACATTTTTGAAAGAATTTTCTCCCCTTGCTGTCGATAAAGATGCACATGCTGCTGCATGTTGTTGCAAAAAAATTGAAAAAATTGCCCAAGGTAAATATTATTGTTATTTATTATAATAGTAATAATAATGAAATTTATTGTGTACAGTGCTCAGGTGCACCACAACTCATCAAAGTCTCATGTCTAGTACATAGAATAATGTATTAATGTCAGGAACATGAACAGCATACAGTAATAATATACATGTATGTGTGTGCATATGTGTGTGGATGGCAGTATCAGGTACAGTGTTGGCGAACTACAGGAAGCATGTAAGCTTTGAAAGATGCAGTGTTTCGGCAGCCCACAACGGACGCAGGCAGCTTATTCCATGCCTTGACAACTCTGAGCGTGAAAAAATGTTTCCGAAAGTCATGTGAGCATGCTGTTTTTTGACTTTGTTCGCAAGCCCATGTTTGTTAGAAACATGGAGATTGAAAAGGTGATCAAGGTTGCTGTTGTTAAGATGATTAATGACCTTATGAGCGTTTACCAGGTCAGTTGTCAGACGTCAGAGTTTCAGCGACTCCATTCCCAGGGCAGCAAGACATTCAGAATATGGCAGATGCCTGATGGAGGGTATTCATTTGGTTGCATGTCTTCTTCAAGCAGAGATTAAAATTAAAATAAACATTTTATTTACAGTCCATGACACCATTGAGACTGGGTTTTTTAATGCGGTATTTTGATGATTTTAAGAAATAGATAGAACTTTCAGGAATGTAAAGAAAGAAAAATATATTTATGTGCAAAAGAAATATTTTAACAAGCTCTATTCAACGATATATAAGGAGTTTAAACTAGCAGAAAAAATTTAAGTAAAACACAACAGTTATGTTATTTAGGGGGGGGGGATAATCAAGGTTAGAAAAAGGATCAGTTTTAGTAAAAATAAGCTGTGATGAAGAAGGAAAGAAATGTGTTGGAAAAATATTTTGAAAGAAAGAATTTATTTGGAATGTGTTTTGTTTCAAATGTTTGTTGAAATTCCACCAGAGAATGGCTGAGGCTGAATATTTTTAAGAAATAGATAGAACTTTGAGGAATGTAAAGAGAGAAAAATATATTCTATGTGCAAAAGAAATATTTTAACAAGCTCTATTCAACAATGTGTATTATTGGCATTTTAGTCTCGGAAGACTATAATAAAGTTTTTTATGTGCCCCTGTAGTTACAGTGCCTCCTGTGACTGTGAAGTCCGATGTTTAAAAAACATTCTCGACCACAGATTTTATATTTGAAGGCTGTCCCTGAAGATGTTTATGTGCCGGTGCTTTGTTGCCGCTGCTTTCTTCTAGACCTCTTAGCTTCAGGTGTTGCCTCAGGGTGACTTCAGGTGTTCCTGAGCCAAATTTTCCCAGGGAGGAGGAAGCTTCCCACTCAACGGCCATCTAGCACATGAACATGAGAACACAGAAATATTCAACAATATAATGAGTTTAAACTAGCAGAAAAAATTTAAGTAAAACACGAAATGTTATCTTATTAGGGGGGCTTGAATAATCAAGGTTCGAAAAATGATCAGTTTTAGTAAAAAAAAAAAGTTGTGATTGAAGAAGAAGGAAAGAAATGTATTGGAAAAATATTTTGAAAGAAAGAATTTATTTGGAATGTGTTTTGTTTAAAATGTTTGTTGAAATTCCACCAGAGAATTGCTGAGGTTGAATATTTTCGGGAGAATTATAAACACTGGCAGAAGAATGTCAGATTGTTTTTAGGAGATAAATAGAGCTTTGAGGAGTGTAAAGAGGAAAAATATATTCTATGTGCAAAAAGAAATATTTTAACAAGCTCTATTCAACAATTAATGAGTTTAAACTAGCTGTAAAAATTTAAGTAAAACACAAAATAATTCTCAATGGTGTTGCAAGCAGTTAATCTTTTAAAAACCAAACATATCATTAATACCTTAACAGTATCTTTATTACTCTTATATCTGGAGCTTATAATGTTAAAGTTAAATTTGCTTGTAAATTTATAATATTGATATTTTACCCGCTTGTATACTAGGATACACTGAGCATCTGTCCAAAGTGAAAACTATATAGCCATTAGTAGACAACTACAAAATACACTATGACATAAAACATCATTTATTTATTTGGACCATATGACCTTTAGGCACCCCTTTTGCTTTGCTGATTCATAAGTACATTTTTTTCATTTACACCGTCAACATCCGGTTGTTTGTTAACAGACGATTTTTAGAGGGTTTTTTTTTAAATTATAAAACTAAACCTAACCCCTAATAAACAACTGGGGTAAATGAAAAAAAATGTACTTATGAATCAGCAAAGCAAAAAGGGGTGCCTAAAGGACATATAGTCCATTTATTTTGTTACTAGCGGGGATACCTGGCATTGCCTGTGTATGACAACAAATTAACATCAGTAGTGTACAAATCTTTTTCTTTTTTTTTAAATCATAAAATAACTGTAGGATGGACAATATTTATTATAATTTAAAACAGTTTTAATTTTGATTTCATTTGATTCATATTTTTTATACTGTTTATCAAAACAATAATATAGATGAAAAATAATAATTTTGAGGGTTATTTAAAAAAAAAATTTTTTTACACTGTAAGTTTCTTTATATCATAAGTAACAAAAAGAAGAAAAAACATTATTTTATTTGTAAAGTACTGTCTTTTTGTATGTAAAGTAAAAGGGTATTCTGAACATTAGCTACATAAATGAGTGTAACCTCCCCTTGTTTATTTCATTTTGAGAAAGCCATATGTTTGGTCGGCCATTTTCATTTCACCGTAAATCTACACTGAAAATACGAATTTGTTTGAATCAATACAACTGCATGTTTTAACACAAAAATATCATAAAATGTGTTCTTAATAACAATTAAGTTCATTTTAAATAATGCACAAGCACAATTAAGAAAACATTTTATGATATTTTTGTGTTTAAACATTCAGTTGTATTGATTCGAACAAATTCGTATTTTCAGTGTAGATTTACGATAAAATGAAAATGGCTGACCAAAACAGACAGCTTCCTCAAAGTGAAAGAAACAAGGGGAGGTTACTCTCTTTTATGTAGCTAATGTTCAGATTACCAGTAAAAGTAAGGAAGAAAACAAAGAGATAGTATTTCATAGAAAAATAGTTGTAAGAAGAAAAAAATAAAACCAAAATACAATGCTGTCTATGAAAATGATTAAATAATATGTAAATAAAATCTCATAAAATTTTCAGATTTAGTCAGGGTTGGATAGGCAGGTATAAAAAATACACACTTTTTAATTGCATTTTTATGTTTTATTATGTGACTTTTCTTCTAAAGTATGGATGATCAAAAGTGTAATAATCTTGGGGGTGTTTTTATGTTAATATATTCTTGGAAAAGGTTTATCTCCCATGTGACACTTTTTAAATTTGTTCTCTTGCAGGCGTCTATAAAAAAAAAATCGTCCCAGGAAAAACCACGCTAAAAAAAAAATCAAAGATTAAAAAACTTTTATTTAGATAAAATAGTTTTTTTAATCTAATCAGTCAATGTCGATTCTTGACTTTTAGGATTGGATCAGAGTGTAGTATATGTTCCTCCTTCTCCTCAAGATATAAGATTAAAATAATTATTTTAATATACAGCTTCAAATTGACAAAATTGATACAAAAATCAAATAAATATTATGTTGCAAGATACTTCGGTAACCCTTAATTTTTTCCTCGTAAATTCCTAAAATAAAATGAATCCTCATTTTATGTCCGTGTTTTTGCAATAAATGTTTTATTTTTCTTGCAACCCATTATTTTACAATACTAAATATATTTTCTTTATTTGTAAAAGAATAAAGAATAAAGAAAATATATTTAGTATTGTAAAATAACGGGTACAAGAAAAATAAAACATTTATTGCAAAAACACGGACATAAAATGAGGGTTCAGTTTATTTTATGGTAGGAATTTACGAGGAAAAAGTTAAGGATTACCGATACTTCTTGGTAAATGTTGTAGTAATCAGAGTAGAAACTTTATTTCCCAACTCTAAATTGTGCCAAGCTGGTTATGTTCCCCTTGAACATGGTAACTCCCACTTTATATCAAGGATGGATAAGTCCACCTCACCATTTCCCCCTGTGGATCAAGCAACCCGCAGTTGTCGTAAGAACTCTAGTGATAGTATAGAATCATACTTCTTCCATGGAATTTGGTTGATATATCTTTTATGTAGATGTTCTCTTCTCTGAATCACATACACAATCTTGATAATATGTTTGACAACATTCCCAGGTTCCCATTTTTATTTTCCTACCCAATAACATTGGCTTGTCCTTTTGAAATATAGGTGTACTTATTCTGGTTATTTCCTAGTTGAGTAACATGAAATTACAGAGTGACCCACAAAAAACAGAACCCAAACCCCAACCCTAACCCTAACCCTAATCCTTGTTGGACTTAAACTTTAAAAAAAATTAAAATTAGAATTAACAGTTTTATTACAAAATTTGTGGGTTCTGTTTTTTCTGAGTCATATTATGTTACTCAACTAGTGGGGTGAGGGTTGGGGGTAGGGTTAGTTTAATGGGAAAATAAATAATTTGGGTTCTGTTTATTTCTGGGTCACCCTGTAATATAATGTTACTCAACTGTGTGTGTGGAGGGGGGTAGTTTAATGGGAAATAAGTAAATAATTTGGGTTCTGTTTTTTCTGGGTCACCCTGTAATATCATGTTACTCAACTAGGGAAGGTTAGGGTTGAGGTTTAGGGTTAGTTTAATGGGAAAATAAATAAATAATTTGGGTTCTATTTTTTCTAGGTCACTCTGTAATATCATGTTACTCAACTAGGAAATAACCTTATTCTATTTATCCTTTGTTTGTCGGTAAAATTTTGACAAAAATGGTTCATATCTAGCAGTTGAACATTTGTTTGGCCGCTGACTTAATGTCAATAGTATTTGGGTTTGAGGTCTGTAAGCAGCCCAGAACTCTTTGAGTGTCGCTTCTTCTATCACCCTTCCTCGTATTGCTTGTCTCACAGTTCTTTTGAATGTATGCATGAACCACTTGGCCTGGCCATTAGACCTTGGATGATATTGTGGTGTTGTTATATGGTCAATTGTCTGCTCCCAACCTCTGCTACCATGAATGGGGTCGCATTGTCCGATACATATTCTAATAGTACCACTTGCTGTAGTTTTACTGCACTTTATAACCTCTGGCCACTTAGAAAAACTGTCTACTACTACTACTACTACTTGGTAGTACCATTAGCATTCCCAGTTGATTTTTATTTTATTAGAGGTTATTGTTATTTAATCATATCACTTAAATAGAGCTGTGTAAATGGAGTTCAAAACTGTTTGAATTATGCAAATATCCCCAGTGGTTCAAAAATTATGAAAAATTAAATCCCTGAAATTGGGGGTACAAAAGTGGACATGATTTCGTTAAAAAGAATATGTCAAATTCACAGACCAATTTTCAAAACAAGAAATTCAGTAATTTCTTCAGACCATTTCACATATTCTTTCTCGATAATGTCCTGAAACCATCGGAAGTAAACTTCAGAGGTAAGGTTATTTTGCTCATCGTAGTTGAATTCCAATATTGACTCCGATGAATCCCAGTGTGAAAACAGAAAATCCCCAATGCCCAATTCC
Source organism: Doryteuthis pealeii (assembly GCA_023376005.1). Lineage (NCBI taxonomy): Eukaryota > Metazoa > Mollusca > Cephalopoda > Myopsida > Loliginidae > Doryteuthis > Doryteuthis pealeii. The sequence goes on from CM042148.1 coordinate 17,278,094, forward strand.
CCGTCTTTCCTCGTGTAACAATTCCAACAATCGTATTGTTGTTGTAGCTGTTCCAGTTGTAATTCTTGTTGTCATTGTTTTAGTTGTTGTTGCTGCTGTAGTAGTAGTAGTAGTAGTTTTAATTCCTCCATTTTGGTGAAATGATGGTAACAAAAAACAATTCTCCTTTTAACTATGTCACCAGTTCTTAGTATCCCGTCGTCGCTTTTGTAACTTTATTTCTTGGTACAGGAAAGAATCAACAAACCGAGTATAAATTTTATTGCCCGACTCCGAGCTGTGCCAAGCTGACTCTGTGCCCCAAATGTAGTAACTCTCACTTTATATCAAGGGTGGACTTGGTAATCTGATCATTAGCTACATAAATGAGAATAACCTCCCCTTGTTTATTTCACTTTGTGGAAGCCATATGTTTTGGTCATCAATTTTTATTTCACCATAAACCTACACTGAAAATACGAATTTTGTAGATTTACGGTGAAATGAAAATGCCCAACCAAAACATATGGCTTCCTCAAAGTGAAATAAACCAGGGGAGGTTACTCTCATTAATGTAGCTAATGTTCAGCAAATATCATAAAATGTGTTCTTAATAACAATTAAGTTAATTTCAAATAATGCACAAGCGCAATTTTCACGTTAAAACATGCAGTTGTATTGATTCGAACAAATTCGTATTTTCAGTGTAGATTTACGGTGAAATGAAAATGACCAACCAAAACATATGGCTTCCTCAAAGTGAAATAAACAAGTAGAGGTTACTCTCATTTATGTAGCTAATGTTCAGATTACCGACGTATCCACCTCAAGATATGGAAATAAGATTTGTCCATGTTTTGTATTTGTTATATAAACTAGAGGTGATAGAGCAAAACTGTTTATAAATTTGAATTCAGCACACCCAAATTAGTAAAAAAAAAAAGCACCTATTCACATTCTTGCCTCAGACAAAAAATATTTTTTTGTAAACCAGTGGATTGCTTTTAATATGTTGGAGAATAAACCAATAATACTAGAAATCGATAACACCTACTAATTATTTATTAAACATGGTCTAGTTTAAACCGGCATATTTTTATTTCACCATAAATGTACACTGAAATACGAATTTTGTAGATTTATGGTGAATGAAAATGCCCAACCAAAACATATGGCTTCCTCAAAGTGAAATAAACAAGGGAGAGTACTCTCATTAATGTAGCTAATGTTCAGCAAATATCATAAAATGTGTTCTTAATAACAATTAAGTTAATTTCAGGATTTTAAACCCATTAACAATATAGGCCGTTTTAAGGCAAGTCTAACTCAGCTAGACCTTAATAGAGACACTGTTTATAAACAAGATGCTAATTAAGATTGAATAATGATTATTTAATAACCATTCAGAATATAACATAAATAACTAAGGGAACTGTGACAGTGGTGGTGACAGTTTCGGTTACAGACAGGTACACAATCTCCATTATAATAAGATATCAATCTTTGTTCTAAATTGTATCAATTTTGAAGACAAAGCTTTTTGTAATATATTATCAACTTCATCTTATTGCTGAGTTATAAGAAATTCTGTTGTTATTGTTATTGTTATTCTGTTGTTATTGTTACATGTTTGCTTTTTGTTAACAACAATCTCTGTATAATCAATTATATAGCCCTATTGTATTTATATATACTAGCAAATATATGCACCCTCCGTAGGTGCAAGTATTTACGTTTTAATGTAATAAGATATTATATTAAATTAGAAAGGTTAATTAAACTAAATAAGAATGCAGATAAAAAGATTTGAAACAGAGGGGGTATAATCGAAAAATAGAACAACTTTAAACTTACTCTTCCATCACTCCCGTCTTTCATTGCTAAATTTTCCTAATTTGACTATTTAGTTAAAATAGGAAGTAAAGAATAAAATTACAGTTATTTCTTCTTGTTAATGGATTTCTTTTAAGATTTATCCCTGAGATTTTTGCATATTCATTAAGATAAAACCAAACAATTAGAAATCAATAATAATAAGCACATATTTATTAAAATCAAATTTTTAATATCAATATGCAAATTAGCCTTCCGGTTCACACTGTAAACCACTATTTTGATGTATATATAATACAATTGCACGTTATTAGTATGTGATGAGGCCAACAGTATTAATAATGTAAAACAATTTTATTAATAATTGAGGTTTAAATAAAAATAAAATCATGGAGAATGTGATGTAAATAACTAAGGGAATTGTAATTTGAGTATTGATATAGTTTGGTTACCAACAGACAAACACACAATATCCATTTATATATATATATATATATATATATAATTGAAATAATCACGACAAGCAAACTCGGTGAATACTGCGTGTGACATGTGGAACACTGTACAGCTGTTTCGACCTTATTAGGTCTCATCAGCAGTGTATATCTATGATCTCCCCCCGACAGAGATCGAACTGGAGAACGCAGAGACTCTACCCCTAGGCCACCGGCACACCACATCAACGTGTCAATGATAAATGCGCTACTACTATAACCTGATGTGTCGTATAGCTGCATCCACAACATAACAGAGGACACAGTTACCTCTCGGAGTCACGTCTTCCCGGCATGACGGCACGCATCCACGTATTCATACCCATGCTGAGCACAGAAATGTATATATATATATATATATATATATATATGGACTCTCTCATCGATTTTCGACGCAAGAGGGTTCATACATACAATGACACCCACAGTGATTTGTTTATAGTGGTGAAGTCTTGTGTTGGACCATCCACACTTTTTGGCACAGTCGATAGGAAAGAATTGGTGCATCAAGGGTTGCCACAAACCCAATCAACGACCGACCTCAGGAATTTTGAATTCAGAGTTATCCCTCTCCTAGACCGGTTACCTACCCAAGGATGATGGGCCCAGTCTGCCCTACTATTTAACCCATAGCTGGAGGGAGAATATATAGATTCATACCTTTCCCAAGGGTATTAGCGCTATGTGAAATGCCAACAGCTTCGTCTAGGAATTGAACTCGAATCAACGAGTCCATTTTCTGTGCCTCCATGAATATATATATATATAGGGGCGGTCGGAGAGGCCCCCTCCAATCAATCGGCTGGTCACATCAAGCCCTAGCACCTATATCATTTTCCCAACCCTACTGCCCTTATGGCAAGCCCCAACCCCTTTTTATCATATGGGTGCTAGAAGGCGTGGTGCGGGTCTACATGTCCTGGGAATGACATTAAACTCTATCTGATGGTGAGGTTCCAGTTTTGGAGGTTTGTGGAATGTGGAGCACCCCTTCATCACCATTGCTCCCTGGTCCACTCTGACCCAGAGTGGTAGTACCCTAACAGGTACTACCACTCCGGGTCAGAGTGGACCAGGGTCCCATCTATGGGTTAAATAGAAAATGTATTTATAAAAAAATTGTATTATCCATTAAGAATTGATTTATTTCAAAACTTTATCGGTATTAAATGACACACTGAGGTTGATATGCCGTAAAACAAAACAAACCAAACCAAACATATCAGTTAACTCTTTCTAGTTAAAATGTTCCTTGTCTCTTTCACTGTACCAGATAACATTTTATACACTGCCTAACCCAAATATTGAACTCACAACCACCAGGTCACTAGATACACTTTAACTAATGCTTATATCCACTAGGCCATTGTCCTATAATAAGTATATGTTAGGCAATAATAACCTCTTTAGTCAGCCTAGCATAGAAATAGATACCATACGGAAGCCTCTAATTAATAAAGAAATAATGATAGGTCTTAAATCTAACAAAATTCCACCACATAATTATAATATTAATAGTACAATGAATATACTCTGATTTAATTAAACAGGCAGATAAAATTGAATTGTTTTATGTGATAATTGGATATAAGTGTTGGTTGAAGTGTATCTTGTTACTTGGTAGTTGTGAGTTCAATCTCTGGGTCAGATAGTGCATGAAAAAATCATATATTCTGGTCAAACTCGAGTAGGTTATTATATACACACTGTAATACCAAATCCGCTCTACTAACGTATTGAGCACTTTATATTTGTTATAACACTGACTTATCCGATTAATACTTGTATCAACCAAATGTTGAAATTAACCCAATATTTTTTACCGATAAGTCATTTCCTTTATCTATATATATATATATATATTTTTAAAACTTGCTTTTGTAGCTGGAATACATCTTGAACATTTTTGATATTTTTATACACTTTTACTCCAAACTCTTTTGAGTTTTTCTAATGATAAAAATGTTTCTGATTTAAAAAAATGAATTTATTTTATTTTTAACACAAAATACGCATTTTCAAAAAATTTTAAATTCTGGCCCTGAACGAGAGCGTTTGTTTGTACCTCGTGATTAACGGTTTATTTATTCCGTCTTTCCTCATAAATATAGTTGCTTTGAAAAAGACCGCTTTATAAGGTCGAAACAGATCTGTCAGCAAACTAATAATATATATATATATATATATATTATTTCTTTATGTTGTTGGGATTAAGAACAGTAGGACTAAAAAGGAGTAAAGAATACAATTTCTTTTGTATATGAAGAGCAGGAAGGAAATTTTGATGGGGGGAGGTGGCCTCGAGTACAGCTAGATGTAACTCGTTGGTTGACGATGCCGAGATAGTGAACATTGAGGGCTTATATGCTTATATGAAATAGAGTCGTATGGACTCGTCAACGCGAGTTCAATTCCTGACGAAACTGTTGGAATTTTAATTTGGGAAAGGTATGAATCCAATTCTCCCTCCAGCTATAGATGAATAGCATGGACTCTTTAACCATGGCTAGGTAATCAGTCTATTTGAATTGTTATTGCATCCTGCTCGTTATATATATGCTTATATGATATTATTTTTTTGTATAATTCTGTTTACATTGATTTTATTTTTGTTTTGTTTTGTTTTTAGGAAACGGTTGTATGAGAAAAAATCATTTACTAAAAATGTTCTTATACATTTTCTTTTATATTTGTAGGAAATATTAACGAAGTTACAGATGATACCGAGGAAACCCTCTAAAGAAATTGGATTTTTAAATACATTTCAAGTTATATATGTTTTTGACACAAGGCCTATGAAAATGAATCACTTTTAATAAAATTTTTTTTTTTTCTTTTAACAAAATGGATAATAAGTTAACATAGAAAATATGAGTTGTGTGACAATACATACTAGTGCAAGACTATCCTTATTCTTGTGCCTTTAAATTTTAAAAGGATAACTATAAAACAATATCACAAAAAAAATAAATAAAGCAAATAAAATTTTATTCTCACATGTGAAAAGAACATAATCTCTGTATTGTCTTGTTTATTGCACTTGAATGACCTGTGTAATTTCTTATTTAATCTTACCACTCAGTTTGCATTTAAAAAGGAAAAGAATAAAAGTTTTTATTGTTTGTTTATTGATTTTAATGGCATATCAACCCGTCTGGGGTTATGTCATGCCTAACAGTTAGGAAGTAATACATATCGTGTATTTATATTTATACTTTTTAGTAATTGGTTTTAATAATGTGTTAGAATTATTGGGGATGGGTTAGCTCAGTCGGTAGAGTGTTCGGCTAGAAACCACAAGGTTCCTAGTTCGATACTGGTCCTCGCTAACTCAGCGTATGAGTAGCACTGGGATCTGTGCAGTAAAGTAAGGAGCTGATGGTAGGTGTGGCACTCCACCTCAGACGCCAAAACAATCTCCTTGGTCTAGTGCTATTGAAAAGGGGATAGACTCCCTCGCTGACACCAACTTTAGGCCGCCCCGAAGACTTTACTTTACTTATGTTGTATGGTTATTAGTTTCATGTCTATATTCTATGTATAATTTTATTTCCCTCAAAAAAGAGAGAATATCCTCTATGTTGACATTTCAAACAGATCTTTCATATTGTTTGCTTTAAAATAACGTTTTCTGATGTGAGCAAAAAGCCTGCATTCCATGAATAAGTGTTTAACTGTCAAAGGTGTTTGACATGTTCCACATTGTGGTTGTTGTTCTTGTTTGAGTATATAGGAGTGCATTAGTCATGACCAATACGTAATCGGGACACAATGACTTGTTCCTTTCTAGACTTCCTTAAAGTTGGTCTCCAGCCTCCCAAAATGGGTTTGATTAGGAAGAGTTTATTGTGGATGTTGTTATTCCAGTATTGTTGTTATTTTGTATGAAGGAATATATTAATTTTAGGTTTCATAAAAAGTCTTTATTTTGGAGTGTCTATATAATTGTTTTTTAACATAATATTTTCATATAAAAAATAAGCAGTATTATTTGGATTATTCGAACTATTGTCCTCATCTTTATTGTTATCTGTACAACGTTTCAGCCAATGTGCCCTCCGGCCTTCTTCAGGTATTTTTTATCAGACTCTGGAGCCTTATCGAACTCGGAACCTTCCTTTCCAATTAGACACATAGCATAGTGGATAAACGCGTTGGGTTAGGACAGTTCTAAGTGAGAGTTATCTCTAAGCTGCAGTTTCAATCCTGGTCATGGGCGATAGTAATATAGAATAATAATTAACACAGCTTAACACCCCTACCCCAGCTATGGTTAGCGGAATGAGAACAGGATACCCCTGTGGATTGAATAAAGGGTTAGGTTCAAAGTTCCGTGATGGCTCCTGATTACGACAAGAAGGTTCCCGGGTCTGACAAGAAATACCTGAAGAAGTCCAGAAGGCACATCAGCCGAAACATTGTACAGATAACAATAAAGATGAGAATAATAGTCCAAATAATCCAAATGATACTAATTATCAAGCCTTATCTAAAAAAAATTCAGATAAATAAAAAATAAGCACTAAGTTATTTGACAAGAAATACCTGAAGAAGTCCAGAAGGCACATCAGCTGAAACATTGTACAGATAACAATAAAGATGAGAATAATAGTCCAAATAATCCAAATAATACTAATTATCAAGCCTTATCTAAAAAAAAAATTCAGATAAATAAAAAATAAGCACTAAGTTATTTGATTGCAATTTGGTTATAGGTTCAGATAAAATTGTATTATCATGAGGGAGGTGGTGAAAGGTGGGTCCTCCTTGACATCCACTCAGTAAAAAACAGATGTTTTTTTTGGGGGGGGGGTCGGAGGTAGTCTGTTCAAGTTGATAGTTCTCTTTTTTTTCTTAAGCTCTTTTTTTTTTTTTTCTTAAGCTCTTTAGAGCCAAGCAGAAAGGTTGGCTTTAAAGAGCTTAAGAAAAGTAAACAAATGTCTCTTTTTCTTTTATGCCATATCTCATTGATATGATAGCGATAAACCTTTAACCCTTGAGATAATCTGAAATTAGAATAGACTAGATAAATATATTTTTCTCTCTCAATTGATAAGAATTAAATCCTTTTAATTTAGGTTTTATGTATTTTTGTCAAAACCATCCTTGTAGAAGAACAGTAAGGTACTATATAACCCACAGCTGGGGGTATAAGCAGGTACATATGTTTCCCAAGGGAATTAGACTGAAAATCAACGTAATATAGCGCTAACTCCGATGTCACAGTCCATCATGTTTCCCACTACGCCACGTGGACTACCTTTATTATGTGACCTATGACCTTTTACAGAAAGTAAAGTCGCAGTTTGAATTCTTTCTATTCGATTAGTTAGAAAGTCGGAGACCTTTAAGACTTTAGCCAACCCCAATGGTGACAATTGTGTCGGCAGAGCAGGAAAAAAAGAGAAGAGGGATTCTTGAGGGAGTGTTTTTCTAACATAAACTAGTCGTACCTTAATGAGAATGGGCAGTCAGAGAGGCCCCCTCCGATCATCGTTATCTCAAGCCCTAGCACCTATATGAATGCCCCAACCCTATTGCACTTATCGCAAGCCCCAGTTCAACACGAGTTCAATTCCTGGACGAAGCTGTTTGTATTTCACATTGCACTAATACCCTTGGGAAAGGTATGAACCCAATCCTCCCTCCAGCTATAGGTAAATAGCAAGGCAGACAGGGCTCTTTAACCTTGGTTGGGCAACTGGTCTAGGAGAAGGAAAACTCTGAATTCAAACCTGTTAAACTCCGCTTAAGAAATTGACCTTGTGTCGCATCCTGCTCGTGTGGAGGGGTTGGTAAATATATATATATATACATTTAAGACAGCCATCTGGTGATAATCTGATGACTTTTTCTCTTCCTTGATGCTGCTACTATTATCCTGTGGAGGCATGTTGTGTAATGGTTAGAGTCATAGGAAATGAACTCGTCAACCAGAGTTCAAATCCTGGATTAAGCTAGTACATATAGCACTAATACGCTTAGTAAAGGTATGAATCCAACTACTCTCCCTCCAGCTATGGGTAAATAGTAGGGCAGACTGGGCTCTTTAATCTTGGTTAGGCAACCAGTCTAGGAGAAGGAAAACTCTGAAATCAAACCTGTTAAACTCTGAGGTGGTTACTACTAGCATAAGCTTAGTCCTAATTAGTGATCTATTTCACACACATGATATTTTCATGTTAAAATATGCAGTTGTATTGATTCGAACAAATTAGTATTTTCAGTGTAGATTTATGGGGAAATGAAAACGGCCGACCAAAACAAATGGCTTCCTCAAAGTGAAACAAACAAGGAGAGATTACTCACATCTATATAACTAATGTTCAGTTACTGATTTATATACGTACCTATAGTTAGAATATTTGAATAAATTTTGTTAGATGTAGAATCAGAGGTGGAGAATTTTCCATACCCGTTGGGTCATGAGTGACATGACGGTGATCCCAACTGACCTTCTGGTACAGACACATGAGAATAAATTTTAGTTTAGTTCAGATGCGACAGGTGGACCTATAGGTCACTACTCTGATGTTGTTTCTCACCGCAGCGGATGATCCCGGGCTGGGTTCTGGAAATAAAGCTTGATCAAGAAAACAACCAAGTCTTGTTTGTTAATTGAATATCAAAACAAGCAATGTCCAGCCCAGCACAAAGAAGTATGAATCCCCAGCAGAAGCCCTGAAGAGAAGCCAGCCCAACAAGAAGAACATGGCATCTAGACAAGTTAACAGGAACCAGTAGAAGCAATAGTTAAAAAGAAAAACCATCATCAACTATCAACAATCATCTACCCTATCTCTATCTGTCTCTCTCTCTTTATTATATACCTGACAAATTATGTGGGCATATATGAGTATACAACACATCGAGTTCATGTGTTACATAATTCATAAACTGCCTATGAATTATGTATGTACCTGTAGTAAAAATATTTTGAATAAGGTCCGTAAGATTAAAAATGACAGGGTCCTTGGAAAGTTACTGGGGCCGATGAGTGACAACGTGACATTCCAACTGACCTTCCGATACGGCGTGAGAATAAGTTTTAGTTTAGATGTGGTAGAGATTCCAGAGTGAGTGGACTTGTGGGTCGCCGATCTGGGTCGGCATCCCTCCTGCGGTGGAATCATGGGCTGCGTTGTGGAAATAAAGCTCTATTATCATAAATCGATCATCTACCCTATCTACTCTAATCTCTCTGTCTCTCTCTCTTTATTATATACCAATGAATCATGTGGGCATATATGAGTATACAACACATCGAGTTCATGTGTTACATAATTCATAGGCAGTTTATTAATTATGTACTTACCTGTAGTAAGAATATTTGAATCAGGGTCCATTAGATTCAGAATAGTGGGGTCCAGTGGAAAGTTACCTCACCAGTTATTGATGGGTAATAACCTTTTTACTTGACCCCTCAGAAAACACATGATTAGATGCATGAGAATTAGTTTAGCAGATGAACCAGAGATTTCAGAGCAAGTGGACTAGAGGTTGCTCACTCTGAGGGTCGGTCTCTCCCCGCAGTGGTTGAAAGATGGGCTGGGTTGTTGCAATAAAGATTTAGAAGAAAACAGCAAGTCTTGTTTGTTAAGTTAATTAAAACAAGAAAGAATCAGTCTGAGAAGCCAACAAGAAAGTAAGAGCAACCCGAAATGATCAGCCGAGAAATAAGACTGAAGAACATGGCATCTGGCCGAGTTAGACGAAATAGAAGAAGAGTAACAAGTATGAACCCTCATCTGATCCCATCTATTATCTAATTCTCTCTCTCTCTCTCTCTTTCTTTGATGCCTGTTTGATCAACTGTCAAACTATTAAAAATGATTTCCCTGGTTAGATCATTACTATGCTCAGATACTATGGGTGCTAGAAGGTGGTGGCTGAGGGTCTACATGTCCTGGGAATGACTTTAAACTCTATCTGATGGTGAGGTTCCAGTTCTGGAGGTTTGGGGAATGTAGAGCGCCCCTTCATTACCATTGCTCCCTGGTCCACTCTGACCCAGAGTGGTAGTACCTGTTAGGGTCCCATCTATGGGTTTAATAGAAAAACATGAGTTTATAAACAAAATTGTATTATGCATTAAGAATGAATTTATTTCATAACTATATCGGCATTAAATCACCCACTGAGGTTGATATGCCATAAAACAAACCAAACCAAACCAATGAACATATATGCTCAGATACACAGGGAACACCTGAGGAAGGCCAGAGGACACAGCAGCCTAAAGGTATTTATACATACCACAATAAAGATGAGGACAACACGTCTTTCTTGTTGAGTTATCATTAAACAAGCGATGGCCAGTCCAACACAAAGAAGAACCGACAGGAAGTAAAAGCAACCCAAATAATCAGCCCAAGAAATAAGACTGAAGAACATGGCGTCTGACCGAGTTAGAAGCGATAACAGTGACAAATAAAAGCACACTCATCTCATCTATTATCTACACTCTCTCTCTCTCTCTCCCTCTATCTACACACACACTCTCTCTCTCTCCCTCTCCCTCTCTATCTACACACACACTCTCTCTCTTTCCCTCCCATTATATATACCCGAGATGTAGATATACAACACCTAATCATTTTGCCCTAACAACCTCATGGACATTGTTGTCAGCTCTCGGGGTCGCTCTCTATCTGCTGCGGAGTATGGGCTGGGGTTGTTTAATAAAGCTTTATAAGAAAAACAAGTCTTGTTGAGTTAATTTAAACAGCCCGAAGAAATAAAGAAGTAAGAGCAACCCAAATGATCAGCCCGAGAAATAAGACTGAAGAACATGACAGCCAGAAGAGTTAGAAGCAGTAGAAGCAGCGGTTAACAAGTAAGAATCCTCATCTCATCTAATATCTCTCTCTCTCTCTCTCTCTCTCTCTCATTGTATATACCCGAGATGTAGATATACAACACCTAATCATTTTGCCATAACAACCTCATGGACAGTTGTTACAAGTTATCATATGAGGTTTTTATGGCAGAATAATTTTCTTGGACTTTAAAATCTTTCAAAATCATTATCTAATGAAATTTCATAATGAATATATAAATACTCCACCAAATTAATTTTCACATCTTATTTGTCTTCTTTGTATCAAAGATGAATTCGTGTCAGTGCTACTGTATGGCTGCACCATTTTGACTGCAGCGAAACGTTTATAGAAAAAGATACATTGGAACTACATAAGAATACTGCGTGCTATCTTGAACAAATCTTAGAAGAAGAATTCCACAAAAAAAGATGAGCAACACATGCTGGACACTGCTGAAGAAGCAAGGATAAATTGAATTAATTCAAACAGCCCGAAGAAATAAAGAAGTAAGAGCAACCCAAATGATCAGCCCGAGAAATAAGACTGAAGAAAATGGCAGCCGGAAGAGTTAGAAGCAATAAGAGTATCAAGTAAGAGCACTAATCTCATCCCATCACAACTCTATCTACTCTGTCTGTCTGTCTGTCTCTCTTCATTATATATACCCGATGTGTTATAAGGGGTATATAACACATGCACCTCTCAATAATCTTTTCAAAAAGATATTACATGGTATTGGTCTAATGTAGTGGGTCTCAAACAGTGCGTACTGGTGCGCCCCAGAGCTTTTTCAGGTGCACTCCGTAATATTCCTGAAAAATCTATCCAGATATGAAAAGCAAATGTATACTAAGTTACTATATTATACCATTTCTTTATGAACGTTCTGCTTGTTTCGTTGTGACATTATTATGATAGTAATAAGTTACTTTTCTTGCAACTAAATAAAAACACAGATTTTAAACAATTTTATTAAGAAAAATGAAAATCATTTATGGTAATATATTGAAAGTTAAAGAAAACAAAATCTTAATAAAAATATTAGATCATAAATTTTTTTTTTATATGAGAGATCACTGTTTATGGTCTCTCAAACATAAAACCAAACATTAAAGAAATCGCAAGGTCTCATCAAGCTCATGTTTCTCATTAACACAGGAATGAATAAACTTCATAGAGGTATGTTAAGTTTGCTTTTGTTAAATGTGTTATTTTTTATATATTTAACAGTTAACTTAATAACATATTAGTCCTATTTTGTATACTGTGCACTATCAAGTATCTGTAGTACTGTATGTGTGCCCAGACTGTATAAAGTTTGAGAACCACCGGTCTAATGCATGTCAGTCAGCCTGTTATATACCCCATTGCGGGTATAAAATTGAGAGAGTTCTTGTGCGCTCCGTAGTATTCCTGAAAAATCTATCCAGATATGAAAAGCAAATGTATACTAAGTTCCACCCCATATTTATGTGAACTGGGATTTTCAACCCTCGCAACAATTAAGTGTAAAAAGAGAGGAACTCTTCAATGCATTGATGAGGAAATGAGAGTTTGTCTCTCAAACATAAGACCAAACATTGAAGAAATCACAAGGTCTCATCAAGTTCATGTTTCTCATTAAGACAGGAATGAATAAACTTCATAGGGGTATGTTAAGTTTGCTTTTGTTAAATGTGTTATTTTTTATATATTTAACAGTTAACTTAATAACATATTAGTCCTATTTTGTATACAGTGTGCTATCAAGTATCTGTAGTACTGTAAATCAGTCAGCCTGTTATATACCCCATTGCTGAGTATATAATTGAGAGAGATCTCATGTGATAGAGAGAGAGAGAGAGAGAGAGAGACACATTAGAGAGATACAGCATTGTGACTTACTTGTCTCTATTTCTTCTTTCTATGTCTAGTGGCTGTTTCACTTTTACTACTTTGGCCAGTCGTTGTCTAGTCTCTTCTTTTCCTCAAGGCTTACTTATTAAGGGTTAGTTCTTTTGTCATGCATTAACTAGAAGACATTTTTCCTTGATCAAAGATTTATTTCTGCATTGCCCATTTCTTATTCACCACGCGGGGTTAACCTCAGCAGAAACACGTCTGTTCTGCTTCATCTCTGGTTGAAAACTAACTTCCTAACTATGGTCATGTGACTCACAAGATTCCTGGCTCTGGGGTCAGTTGGGGCTATAACCGTCCTGGTAGTTTTCCATCTACTGATCTTGTCATTGTTTAGTCTCTTCTTATGCTTCTTTTCCTCAGGGCTTACTTATTAAGGGTTAGTTCTTTTGTCATGCATTAATTAACTAGAAGACATTTTTCCTTAATCAAAGATTTATTTCTGCATTGCCCATTTCTTATTCACCATGCGGGTGTTAACCTCAGCAGAAACACGTCTGTTCTGCTTCATCTCTGGTTGAAAACTAACTTCCTAACTATAGTCATGTGACTCACAAGATTCCTGGCTCTGGGGTCAGTTGGGGCTATATCCATCCCAGTAGTTTTCCATCTGATAACAATGGCTCCGTTGAATTCTCGGTACAGGGTATTGTCCAAAAATCCACGCCACTACACAATTATGCAACAAACCTTCATAACAGTAAATTTCTTACTTTCTTTCAATCCTTTGCTGACACAGTATAAACCCATCAATAGATATTGTCATAATCTTATGTGGGTTATTTCCTATAAGCCTAACATGATGAAAGAAGAACCACTCTTGACTGATAAATTATTTATTTATTTTCCCATAAACTAACCCTAACCCTAAACCCTAACCCTACCCCTGTCTTCTTTTTTCCTAGTAGATCAATAAATAAATAATTAATTTATCAGTCAAGACTTATAGGAAATAACCCTCTAATTATGATGTTGGAGCTGTCATATCTTATGTTTTTTCCTGATGGTGACCAAAAGCAATAACTCATGCATCTAGATCACTGACACGTGCAGAACACAGCTATATCAAAATTGAAAAGAACCATTATAATCCTCCTGTAGCATGTTTGGTGAGAATAAAAACAAATATTGTTTGATTTAAAAATACATTTTACTGTTTGTATTATCATTTGTTGTTCCTAACAAACTTGGTTATAATATAAACATTGTGGAAAACAAAAGTTGTGTGTATTATCTGCATTATTCGGACTATTGTCATCATCTTCATTGTTATCTGTACAACATTTCAGCTGATGTGCCCTCTGGCCTTCTTCAGCTATTTCTTGTCGGACTTGGGAACTTTCTCGGACTCGGAAACCTTCTTTTCGGACTCAGGAACTTCTTGTCATAATCGGGATTTATGTTTTTTCCTGATGGTGATAACTCATGCATCTAGATCAGCGTAGAATAAAAACAAATATTGTTTGATTTAAAAATACATTTTACTGTTTGTATTATCATTTGTTGTTCCTTTGGTTATAATATAAACATTGTGGAAAACAAAAGTTGTGTGTATTATCTACATTATTCGGACTATTGTCATCATCTTCATTGTTATCTGTACAACATTTCAGCTGATGTGCCCTCTGGCCTTCTTCAGCTATTTCTTGTCGGACTTGGGAACTTTCTCGGACTTGGAAACCTTCTTTTCGGACTCAGGAACTTTCTTGTCATAATCGGGAACCTTCTTGTCATAATCAGGAGTCATGACTAAGTCTGAGAAAGTTCCTTCTTCATCCACTAGGCTAGTGGATAAAGGAGTTAGGTTAAGACAGTTCTAAGAGACAGTTGTCTCTAGACTGCAGGTTCAATCCTGGTCAGGGGCACAAGTAAAATAGAATAATAATTAACACAGCTTAACACCTGTACCCCAGCTATGGTTAGTGGAATGAGAACAGGATACCCCCATGGACTGAATAAAAGGGTTAAGTTCAAAGTTCCGTGATGCCTCCTGATTACAACAAGAAGTTTCCCGAGTTTGAAAAGAAGGTTCCCGAATCTGAGACAAGAAGTTTCCCGATCACGACAAGAAGGTTCCATGAGTCCGAGAAAGTTCTCAAGTCCGAGGAATTTCCCGAGTCCGACAAAAAAATACCTGAAGAAGGCCAGAGAGCACATCAGCCGAAACTTTGTAGAGATAGTCCGAATAATCCAAATAATGCTAATTATCAAGCCTCATCTCAAAATTTCCAAGAAATAGCACATCAATCTTCTCTTACAAGATGATGTCTTTTTAATTTTTTTTTTTTTTAAATTGAAATAGATCACTAAGTAGACCTGAGCCTATTCTAGTAGTGACCACTCTTAAGTAGAGATTTAAGAGGTTTGAATTCAGAATCTTCCCTCTCCCAGACCGGCTGCCAACCAAGGTCAAAGAGCCCAGTCTGCCCTACTATTCACCCATAGCTGGAGGGAGAATAGTTGGATTCATACCTTTCCCAAGGGTATTAGCACTATGTGAACAGTGGCGAGTCCATTTCCTACGACTAACCAATACACCACCAGTGCTCTCCCTATACATACTACCATAAAGATGAGGCCAACAGTCTGAAATACCAAGATTATTAACTAAGAGTTTAAACTTTTTTTATTTTATTGTAAACATGCTAAATATTTATTGGTGCATCCTTCTTAGTAGATAATAAATTCTAAATCTGTCAAAGTTTGGCTGTTGACTCCAGGTAAGACTGAATCTTCCTTCATCATCATCATGTCATACTTTAACCTTTGTTAAATATCTTAACAAAAGTTTCAATCATTCTTAGGGGAGGTTGATTTTTCACTTTTTAAAAATATCAAATTGTCCATCTATGCGAAAGTTGTGTGTTATTATACTGAATACTGATACCAAAAATTAGATCTTTTACTTACACCATTGTTTGAGGAAATAGCATCAAAGATCGTCTACTAAAATGCACTACAAATCCTCGTTTTCGCCTTTAGAAAAAAAAATTGGCTATTTCCTATAAGTCTAACATAAACAAAGGGGAAACACTCTTGACTGATAAATTATATATTTATTTATTGATCTACTTGAAAAAAAGAAGACGGGGTTAGGTTTAGGGTTAGGGTTTAGGGTTAGTAAATAATTAAATAATTTATCAGTCAAGAGTGGTTTCCCTTTGTTTATATAGGAAATAACCAAAAAGTCCTATTTAGAAAAAATCCTTTTTAGAAAAAAATCCTCATTTTCGCCTTTAGAAAACAAGGATTTTTAGTGCATTTTAGTAGACAATCTTTGATGCTATTTCCTCAAACAATGGTGCAAGTAAAAGATCTAATTTTTGGTATTAGTATTCAGTATACTAACACACAACTTTTGCATAGATGGACAATTTGATATTTTTAAAAAGTGAAAAATCGACCTACCCTATTGTTACATTTATCTTCTTTCTTTACAGAAATCAACTGGTTCCAGAAGTTTCATCAGATCAACACCAAATTATTCATAAGAATTCATTTACCTTCTCTTTCTTATGATTCACTACCATCATATAGAATTCAAAAATATAAAAATAAAAATTTAACAATAAAATAGTGACATGCCAAAATCAAGAGGGCAATTTTCTTTTAAGTGTTCATGATAATTTTCAATGGTAAAAAAAAGGACCATATGACCTTTAGGCACCCCTTCCGCGATCTCGACTCACAAGGACACTTTTTCTCATTTACACCGTCAAAATTCGGTTGTTTGATAGGGGTTAGGGTTAGGGGTTAGGTGTTCGGGTTAGAAGTTAGTTTTATAATTAAAAAAAAAAAAACTAAAAATCGTCTGTTAACAATTAACCAGATTTTGACGGTGTAAATGGAAAAAATGTCCCCAAGAATCGAGATCGCAAAAGGGGTGCCTAAAGTCATATGGTCCAAAAAAAAAAAATGATCTCAACATAATAAAAAGTATAAAAACTGACATATTAGTGTCAAATGTGCCACGGTCAATAATGCAGCACTATTACGACTAATCATTTGATCAATTCTATGTTCAAGAACTTCCAACGATACACTTCCGGTCCTCAGAATTGTTTCATGGAAATCTTTTATCAAAAATGATGCTCCTACAAAGAAAAGAAAAAAATTATTTCATTTAATATGGAAAACTTCTTGAGAATATACGTTCAGAATATATACTTGAATGGAATCATTTATTTTTATGAAAATGATTATATAGTGTAATATTGCATAAATTAGATAAATTATGTAGTAATTATTTAGTGTAATATCATTTTAAATTTTTGACTTAAAGCAAATACATCAACATTTTGTACTTCATAAAAGTCTAAATTAAGGAAGTGTTGGATAATCTGTGGAAAGAGTATAAATATTCTGTGGAATTAAGATGAATGTTTATAAGGAACAGCTGACAGGTCTCAGACCTAATATACTAGCTGAAAAAATATTATTATTATTATTATTATTATTATTATAAAACTTAGTCTCAAAAAATATAATGTAGAATTACACCAAACTATCTTATAAAGTTTAAACTATGAATAGCCTCTCTGATAATTAATAAGAAACTTTTTGAAAAACAATACAACTGCATGCCTTAACACAAAAATATCATAAAATGTGTTCTTGATAACAATTAAGTTCATTTCAGATAATGCGCACGCAAAATTTTATGCTAGGAATTTTGACAACTAAAGGTGAAAATTACCATTATTATTATTATTATTATTTTTTTTTTTTTTTTACTCCTTTTGAGTTTTCACATCAGCATTAGCTAATGGTCTTTCACTGGAGTCTGAGTGACAGAAAGTCTCCTCAGGTCTCCAGGACTCTTCTGAGTATTCTGGCAGATTGCAGCAGTGCAGTGTTTTGAATGGTTTCAATCCTTCCTCGGATTTCCAAACTTTCCAAACCCTTTTCCAATCCTTTTGGGACTGTTCCAAGTGCACCAACTACAATTGGTATCACTTTGACCTTCATATTCCATAACTTTTTCAGTTCTCTGGCAAGGTCCAGGTTTATTATTATTATTATTTTTATTATTATAAATTAGAGGCCAAATAATGTCATTGAGGATTTACAGATTAAATTTGTTTTGCAAATGAAAAAAATGATGTAACTTATATTAAAAGGTCATTAATGTTGTAATGATACATTTCAAATCTCATTAAAAAACAAAAAAAAAATACCTAGAGCCTTTTTTGCTTTTTTTCTGAGTTCGAGTATTTTAATCTCGCCAATTTTATAGGCACACGCTTGTCCTGGAATCGTTATGTATCGATCGATTTCAATTTGTGCATTTGCCAGACTTGTTCCAGTGTACATCATTAAAAGTTGGATTCCTTCTTCACGAGTCATACTGAAAGAAAATAACAATCATAATTACAGCTATTTATTTATTTGACCTTTTTATTAAGGAATCTTATCAGGTCATAAAATAACTTAACTCAATTCTTCATAAATAAACAATACATTTTTACTGTTTCCATGTTTTGATACGGACATTTGTTGTGAAATTCATGATTTCTAAAGTTATTACACATTTTGTTTAGATTATCTATTTTAAAAAGTAAGGATTAACATTTGTAATAAAATTCATGATTCCTAAAGTTTATTACACATTTTGCTTAGATTGTCTATTTTAAAAAGTAAGGATTAACATTTGTAATAAAATTTATATTCCTAAAGTTTACACATTTTGCTTAATTTAAAAAGTTCATTTGTTATAAAAATGATTCCTAAAGTTATTACACATTTTGCTTATTGTCTATTTTAAATTAAATTAACATTTTATTTTAAAAGTTCATGATTCCTAAAGTTATTACAATTTTGTTAGATTAGTTTAACATTTTTATTAGGTTAGTAAATTAACATTTGTTATAAAATATGATTCCTAAAGTTAACACATTTGCTTATATTTTAAAAAGTACATTTATAAAATTCATGATTCCTAAAGTTATTACACATTTTGCATTTAAGTAATTAACATTTGTTATAAAAATTGTTATTTTTTAAATTATTAGGTTTTGCATTTTTATTTAAAAAGTAAGGATTAACATTTGTTATAAAATTCATGATTCCTAAAGTTATTACACATTTTTTAGCTTTTTATTTTATTTAAAAAGTAAGATTTGTTATAAAATTCATGATTCCTAAAGTTATTTCTTACTTATTAACACCTAAAGTTATTACACATTTTGCTATAGGTAAGGATTAACATTCATGATTCCTAAAGTTATTACACATTTTGCTTAGATTGTCTATTTTAAAAAGTAAGGATTAACATTTGTTATAAAATTCATGATTCAAAGTTATTACAGATTATTATTACACATTTTGCTTAGATTGTCTATTTAAAAATAAAGATTAACATTACACATTTGCTTCAATATCACATCTTCAAAAGTAAGGATTAACATTTGTAATAAATTCATGATTCCTAAAGTTATTACACATTTTGCTTAGATTTTCTATAAAAAAGTAAGGATTAACATTTGTACATATAAAAATTAACATATTTTGATTCTATTACACATTAGATTATCTAAAAAGTAGGATTAATTTGTAAAAAAATTCATGATTCCTAAAGTTATTACACATTTTGCTTAAGGATTAACATTTGTAAAAATTCATGATTCCTAAAGTTATTACACATTTTGCTTAGATTATAAAAAAAGTAAGGATTAACATTTGTAATAATTCATGATTCCTAAAGTTATTACACATTTTGCTTAGATTATCTATTTTAAAAAGTAAGGATTAACATTTAATAAAATTCATGATTCCTAAAGTTATTACACATTTTGCTTAGATTATCTTTTTAGTAAGATTAACATTTGTAATTATCAATTTTATTTATTTTAATTTTAATTTCATGATTCCTAAAGTTATTAACATTTTTAAAAATTGTTGTATTATTTTTGATTTTAAAAAAGATTTAACATTTTTAATAAAATTCATGATTCAGGGTTGATAGGTTATAGTTTAAATATTTTAAATTGTCTATAGAATGCTATAATGTTGTTTAACCGCCTGAAAAGCAGGTAAATAACAGATTATCACATTTTACTTTTTCAGTTATTATTCAAGTCATGGGTCCAGTGTGGATCGGTTTATGGTTGAGGGAGGCTCAGGGTACTAAAGGTTAACTAAAATCAATATTTGACTTTAGGGAAATTCCATGTCAAATCATCCAGAAAAAAGTAAAATTGTCCCCAACCCTCTTCAATTTTTCTGAAATGTTGTCCAGGTGTGGATTATGTTAAAGTTAGACAATCCCCAAAATTTGAGCTTCCAATTCCTAAAATTGGCAGAGTTATGTTGATTTTTAGCTCTCAAAATTTGATGGAGTTCGCGACTTTTTGTAATCTGAATTTAACATAAAATTCTTTCACTTTAAGCATTTTTTGGATTTCTCAGAAAAATATGCTTTTATAAACCAATTTTTTAGGAGTATGGAAGCTCTAGATCTCATTTTACAGACAAAAATAGATTACAAAGAGTCGCCATTTTTTACAACCCCCCTCAAATTTGGAGAGCTAAAAATCGACATAACTTTGCCAATTTTTGGAATTGATAGCTCAAATTTTGGAGAATTTCTAACTTTATCATAATCCATACTTGGACAAAATTTCAGAAAAATTGAAGGGGTGGGTGACATGGCCTGGATGATTTGATATGGAATTACCCGTATTCCTTTATTATTAATTTCTGTAATTGAACAGGTGAGCCATGTTCCCCTAAAAACAATGAAAATGATTACTGAAAATATTGGCACTTAATAGAATAATCAGAGGTGGATAAATAGCTAGACACCTTTCACTATAATTGATAAGGTTAATTATAAGTCTTGTCGTATACACCCCCACCCCAGGTTTCCATGCCACCACTACTTACTGTCTATCAATTCAGAAAGTTCAGGAGGTGGACAAATGTTACATAATTATTAGATTCCTAATATTTATGTACAGTAGTGTAGAAACCAAAATGGCTGTTATAAGTTCAAGCCGGCTGCCTTGAAGGATTGAATGACAAGGCTTGACCTCATCCTGATCCTTTCCGGTGGATACCGTGAGAATCGGTGGAGAAGACCCTCTTCCGGTTTAGATTAGAAAGAGATTTTTAGTCAGATCGGCCAAAAACCATGACAGTGGTAAGTCGTGTTATGCACGGTGCAGACTCAATCTGCGCAGGTAGTCTGGTGGGGATTTCAGAATAAAATATGATCTAAGTTAAATCAAAGTCTTGTGTTATTATCTAAAAACTACCAATGACACAGGGCTTCTGATAAAGAGAAATCCCCAATGGAAGACCAGACATGAAGTCCCCAAGACGAAGTCCAGACACTAGAAGAGACGCTAGAAGAATAGAAGAAAGAAAGGAAAGAGAGTATACAACACAAATTTGTTAAAAAAACGGACCATATGACCTTCAGGCACCCCTTTTTGATCTCAATTCAGAAGGACATGTTTTTTATTTACACTGTCAATATCCGGTTGTTTGTTAGGGGTTAGGGTTAGGGTTAGGTGTTAGTTTTATAATTTTAAAAAACAAACTCTAAAAATCGTCTGTTAACAAACAACCGGATATTGACGGTGTAAATGAAAAACATGTCCGTCTGAATCGAGATCAAAAAGGGGTGCCTAAAGGTCATATGGTCCAAAAAATCTGATAATTCATACAGATTCTTTATCAACATGGAATCAATACATATATGAATGTTACACTGATTTCACTACCACCAACTGTACCTCTGCAGAGAGATACACCCCACCCCAACAGGGTTACCTGTTGGCCATGGGTGATGACCCATGAGGATTAAGGACGGAATCCTGGTGGACAAGCAGTCCATGACATGCAACACTCCACTTAGACCCTTACTTTGGCTAGACGGTCTGTCGGAGAGGACCCCTCCGATCAATCGGCTGGTCATGTCAAGCCCTAGCACCTATACGATTGCCCCAACCCTATTAAACTTATGGCAAGCCCCAATCCTTTTTATCCTATGAGTGCTGGAAGGTGTGGCTGAGGGTCTTCATGTTCTGGGAATATTGTGAAACTCTATCTGATGGTGAGGTCCCTATTCTGGAGGTCTGGGCAATGTGGATCACCCCTTCATTACCAGTTCTCTCAGGTACACACTGCCCCAGAGTGGTAGTACCTGTTAGGGTCCTATCTATGGGTTAAATAGAAAAATGTGTTTATAAAAAAATTGAGTATCCATTAAGGATGAATTTATTTCAAAACTTTGTTGGCATTAAATGACCCACTGAGGTTAATGTGCCATAAAATAAACAAACCAAAAGAAACAAAACTGATTTCACTAGATGTGTGTCAGGACATGAAGACCCTCAGCCACTACCTTCTAGCACTCATAGGATAAAAAGGGTTGGGGCTTGCCATAAGTGCAATAGGGTTGGGGCAATCATATAGGTGCTAGGGCTTGACCACTTAAAACACTTTTCCACTTTTGTTGTAAAATGAAATTTAAGTTGCTCAAATTCTATTAGAGGTCATAATGTAAGGTCAATAAAATTTAATTTCAGTTTTCCATTCTCACACTAAATTCGGTATTCAAAACATCACCAAATTAACTTACTTTTTGGAATGTATACCAGTGTCAATTACTAAGCGACATGCTCGAAATATTTCAAAAGAATAACGGCCCATTCTGAAAAATAAAAAGTCCAATATTAACTGAAAGTAAGGTAATGTATTAACTCAAAAAAGAAAGAAAATTACATTTTAGCAATACAACAATTTGAAATTGCTGGCTTTCTTTAAAAATTGTAAAGTTCAGTTTCTTTAATTCATCTCCAGAAATTTAAAAATGAAATAAAGAAAGAAAATCTCCAGAAATTTAGCAATGAAATAAATTTTATCAGAAGAAAAATCTCTAGAAATTTAGCAATGAAATAAATTTTATCAGAAGAAAAATTTCCAGAAATTTAACAATGAAATAAATTTTATCAGAAGAAAAATCTCCAGAAATTCAGCAATGAAAAAATTTTATCAGAAGAAAAATCTCCAGAAATTTAGCATTGAAATAAATTTTATCAGAAGAAAAATCTCCAGAAATTTAGCATTGAAATAAATTTTATCAGAAGAAAAATCTCCAGAAATTTAGCAATGAAATAAATTTTATCAGAATAAAAATCTCGAGAAATTTAGCAATGAAATAAATTTTATCAGAAGAAAAATCTCCAGAAATTTAGCAATGAAATACATTTTTAGGGAGGGAAAATTTCCAGAAATTTAATAATGAAATAAATTTTATCAGAAGAAAAATCTCCAGAAATTTAACAATGAAATAAATTTTATCAGAAGAAAAATCTCTAGAAATTTAACAATGAAATAAATTTTATCAGAAAAAAAATCTCCAGAAATTTAACAAGGAAATAAATTTAATCAGAAGAAAAATTTCCAGAATTTTAACAATGAAATAAATTTTATCAGAAGAAAAATCTCTTTTGCAATGAAATAAATTTTATCAGAAGAAAAATCTCTAGAAATTTAACAATGAAATAAATTTTATCAGAAAAAAAATCTCCAGAAATTTAACAAGGAAATAAATTTAATCAGAAGAAAAATTTCCAGAATTTTAACAATGAAATAAATTTTATCAGAAGAAAAATCTCTTTTGCAATGAAATAAATTTTATCAGAAGAAAAATCTCCAGAAATTTAACAATGAAATAAATTTTATCAGAAAAAAAATCTCTAGAAATTTAACAATGAAATAAATTTTATCAGAAGAAAAAATTGCACTATCAAAACAGAAGAGCAAATTAGGAAAAGTTGTTTTTTAGTAATTTTCAGATATAAGTTTTTAAATATATTTTGATTATATATCTAATACAAAAACTTACAAATCATAATCCGTTTCATAAAGACCCATTTCTTCCCCAAGATATTCAGCATACAACGCCCATCCCTGACAATAGAAAAATTGAAATTAGCAAAGAATATTGCACACAAATTATTTTGAAGTTCATATTGCAAGTAAACAACAAGGCTTTTCTTTATTTTCTAAAAAAAAAAACAAAAAAAAAAACACATTAATATTCACTATTAACTGGCTATATATATTCGGCTTTTATGTAAGTGCGTGGTGTAATGGCAAGAGTCCTAGGAAATGGACTAGTCAACACGAGTTCAAATCCTGGACAAGGTTGGTATTTCACATGGTGCTAATATGCATCAAACTACTCTCCCTCCAGCTATGGGTAAATAGAAGGGCAGACTGGGCTCTTTAACCATAACTAGGTAACCAGTCTAGGAGAAGGAAAACTCTGAATTCAAACCTGTTAAACTCTGCTTAAGAAATTGACCTTGTGACACATCCTGCTTGTGCGGAGGGGTTGGTATATATATATATATATATATATATATATATATATATATATATATATTCAGCTTTTATGAGAAACAAAACTGAAATGGTAAAGATGACCTTTATTATTATTATTATTATTATTATTATTACTTAACTTCATTTTTTCACACCAGCATTAGCTGGTAGTCTTTTGCTGAAGTCTGAGAGACAGCAAGTCTCTTCAGGCCTTCAGGTCTTTCCTAAGTATTCTAGCCGATTTTAACAGTGCTGTAGTTTGGATGGTTTCGATTCTTCCTTTGATTTCCAATTCAACCAAATTCTTTTCCAGAGCTTTGGAGACCATTCCAAGGGCACCAATAACAATTGGTATGACCTTTACCTTCATGTTCCATTTTATTATTATTATTATTATTATTATACTGACCATTTTTGAGAAGCATCTTTTTTTATTACACAGGTAATTAATAAATAGTGTGAATCAGAAATAAATAATAAGCTCCCAATGAGATTCACAATCTCTTTTGCCTCAGGAAAACCAGTTTAAACACACCAGCTGCTTTTATTTACTGAATAAAGAGTAGGTAAGATTTGATCTTTTGTCAAACCATAGCGCTCAATCGCTTGGCAAAAGATCAAATCTAACCCTTGAGCCTTACTCTTTATTTTTAAGTGACCGCACTCAGCACCACATTTGTTTTTGTTTTCATCCTAGTAGTATTAGTAGCAGCAATATTATATTTATTTTTATTAGATGAAGTATGATGAAAATAAAGGAATAGGATGCTACTTAAAAATGTTAAATGAATACGAGGGTGGGTCAAAAAGCAATGCCATTTTGTTTAGGACAGGTATAATTACCAACACAAGAACATGTATCATACATCAAAATGAAGCTAGTTCTCTGTGGATCACATCCCTACTCCTCCACATAGTCACCATTTCTCTCAATAGCAATGTTCCACCTTCGAATGAGGACATGTATCACTGCCCCCGTAAAATTCTGTTGACTGTTCTTTGAGCCACTTCTTCACTACAGATGTCACTTCTCGCCACTGGAATAATCACTATAATCTCTCCGACCCCATGAAAGAGGCTTTGAGAGGCAAACATTATTCCAGTGTCGAGGAAGTGAAATATGTAGAGAAGAAGTGGCTCAAAGAACAGTCAACAGAATTTAAGAGGCAGGGATACATGCTCTCATTCGAACGTGGAAAATTGCTATTGAAATAAACGGTGGCTGTGGAGAAATAGGGATGTGATCCACAGAGGACCAGCTTCACTTTGATGTATGATACATGTTCCTGTGTTGGTAATTATACCTGTCCTAAACAAAATGGCGTTACTTTTTGACACACCTTCGTTCAATACAGGAATTATATTGTATCTAATGTATTACTTCTAAACATGATTAAAATTCAAACACTGAGAGTTTACATACCTCAATATAAGCTGTATTGAATGGGAACTGGAAAGGGACCAGAAAATAATCCTCAACAACTGAATGTGCTTTCCAAATTGGCAGATCAGAAACGAGCAAGTAACTCCGCTGAAAATAAAAAAGTAGAAATATTTGACATTATAAACCAGTGGTTCTCAAACAGTGCGCCCGGGCACCTGTTACCTTTATAATTATCTTGTCTACGTATTATCATAAAGTTAAATGTAGAAAGCAAAATATCGTAATTTTGAAGTAGTATTGGAAAAATTAGGGATTAATTATCTACCCTTGACACCAGGAGGCCAATCAAGGCAATACCGTAAATTGGCGCCTAAATTGAATCCCTGTCTAGTGTTACTTGTAGTGTTGAGGATCACGACAGCAAGACGTCTAATCCAGTCTCTCCCAGAATTAAGATGGAACTCAGCAGATAAGTCTGGTCGTAACGCCATTGAAATAATATCAAGTTATTCATACAGCAGTGGTTCTCAAACAGTGCGCCCAGGCGCACTGGTGCGCCCCAGAGCTTTTTCAGGTGCGCTCCGTAGTATTCCGGAAAAATCTATCCAGATATGAAAAGCAAATGTATACTAAGTCACTATATTATACCATTTCTTTACGAACAGATTCTAGTTTAACGCTAACAAAAAAAGAAGAACTGGCAGCTGTGTCCACTGATCGTGGATTAATGATTAAATACAAAGAATTGTCTCTTGAAGCTTTTGGATTTCTATAAAAAAACAACATGTGTCGATATCTAAAAAAACACTGGCCATTTTATTGCAGTTTTCCATCTCATATTTATGTGAACTGGGATTTTCAACCCTCGCAACAATTAAATGTAAAAAGAGAGGAACTCATCAATGCATTGATGAGGAAATGAGAGTTTGTCTCTCAAACATAAGACCAAACATTAAAGAAATCGCAAGGTCTCATCAAGCTCATGTTTCTCATTAACACATGAATGAATAAACTTCATAGAGGTATGTTAAGTTTGCTTTTGTTAAATGTGTTATTTTTTTATATATTTAACAGTTAGCTTAATAACATATTAGTCCTATTTTGTATACAGTGCGCTATCAAGTATCTGTAGTACTGTAAGTGCGCCCTGACTGTATAAAGTTTGAGAACCACTGTTATACAGCGACAAACATCAATCACAGAACAATGTAGTTCTTACTGAATTCGAAATGCCCCAGTTACAACCACAAGAGAACAGTATGAGAAATAAAATACTGAACTGAATATATCACCAAATTTCAGTAGGGATATACCTTTAGCAACAGAACCTCGTTTGACAAATCGACACACAACCTCCCTTCATATAATGTATTTTTCCCAATACTATTACAAATATACGTGACAAAATTAAGGTTTTTAACATCCTTAACCTAAAACTCCCAAGCGTCTCAAGAATATTGGTTAAGTCTGCCGTACATATGACCCAGAATGCATGCAACAAGATATCCTGCTAAACATTCCTTTCTCGTCACATAGCAAACCAGTTAGTTAACATTCAACCACTTTAAACTTCGATCCTGATGAAAACATTGCCGGCAAATAATGTTCAGAGTTTTCAAGTAAGATGAAGAATTCGATAATATATTTCACATATTTTCCTGAATATAATGGCCGCAACTGACAAAGTAGTTGTTAATATGGGTCCAGTGCCACCTTTATAAAGAGAAAGTCGTATTCTCGGGGGTAAATTAACAATTACTAGATCATTTCTGTAATCTTGAAAGTAAAGTAGTATTCAGGTAGATCGAGGATCTAAACATCGTTGCTGAATTTGTCAAACTCTCATTCTTACTATCTTAATTTAAAATGTATACACTGGTTTTCATCAATTGTAAAAATTAATGAAAACCATGCCAAATTAGAAATTTATCGATGAATCTTTTCACTCTTACTACAATAGTATTTTCATCCGTTATCACATTTCATCACTTATTTCTATTAAACCTTTCATTGTATTGATATTAAATACAACAATGCCACAAAAATTAGTAGATATTCAAGCAATAACTTTCTTCTAACATAACTGGTGACACTTCAAATAATATATTAAATTCTTAGTTTGTATATCTGTTAGGCTCAGTCCTAATGAGTGACCATCCTCCACACATTAATCATTTGTTGTGTTTTTCGTAAAAAAATGTAATGTGTGAAAATAAACATATTTCTAGGTACCACCAATTTTCCATGTAAAATTTACCCCTCTATATTTAACACAAGGAAACTTGCATAAAGGTTAATATTATCTTGAAATTGTTTGTCCATTCGAAAGAAGAAACATTAGAAAAACTCCTGATGGTTTTTTTTAAAATTCAGCTTACGAAAATAATGAAAATTATGAATAAAAACAATGCTTACATTTGTGCACCGTTAAATCAATTGAAATTTAACGTAGCCAAAAACAAGTTATGCCTTGAGGCTTTTTTTAAAAAATTCTATGAAAAATCAATTAATGGTCCGATTTTCACGAAAATTTCCATAATTACTTATCTTTTGATGAAAATATGTCTGAAATAGTTTTTTCCTAAAATACATTAGGGAAATATTTTTTACGAGGTCTACTCCCCCTTATTTTATTTTATAAAATATGAAAAAATGAACCGACAAAAATCGATTTTTACTTTTTTTTCTATAAATATAAGCGTCTGAATAATTATATCAGAAGATTTTTATAAGTTTCGATGCGAGAGCTTTTTAGTAAAAGAACCATGAATACAGAATTCTGCTAAAAATATAAAGAAAGAAACTGACCCTGTTGTAAAAAAAAAAAAAAAAAAAAAAAAAAAAAAAAGGACTGTTTTACTTATTTTTCAAGATAATGGTGAGTAATTATTCCCCAAATCGGATAATTTGATCTTTGAATTAACTGTTTTTTCTTTGTAACAAATCTTTTATGTTCGTTATTTCTTTTTTGCGAGATTTTTTTTTAAAGTTCAAAAATATTTACGTTTCTTCCTTCAATATAGCCTTGTGGGATTGACTTCCCTTTGGCTGGAAGAGTTATCTTCCCTTTGGGTTCCCGGTTTGACCACGAGGGTATGTTTTTTTTATTTAAGCGCCTGTTTTAGAACTCTCGGCCTCCTCCTCTCTTCTTCTTCTTCTGCAGTACCTCACACATATGGGTTAGACATTTATGTCTACACCCTTCTCGGATGGGGGCTTCAGCCCCCAACACAATGTTGGTAAGTGACATTGCTTTAAGGACTTTCCATTACTTCTATATGTACATTTATGTATCTCTTGTATACTTCCTTATTGTATCTCTATTCATGAATGTGTTCTTTTTTATATCTTCTTTGTATTTCTGTTATATGTATCATTTCCATGTGCTTATATAAAAGTCCTTTTGTGTATTTAATACTCGTGTCGGAGTTGTTTTGTTCAACTTATTATAACTTATTATAACTTTGAACCCTACAGCCTAAACTGATCACGTAACGTATTTTAGTGGTAACTACATATTTCTTTCTTTCTTTCTTTCTTTTCTGTAATACTCAGTATACTGCAAAACAGTAATATGAGGTAAATTTAAAAGACACATTTAAGGATTGTTTTACTTTAATGACTTATTTAAACTTTGTTCTGTAAAAGGAGATATAATAGGAAAAATAAAACTTTACTGACTTTTCTAAATAGATTTTAACGATAAAATTTACTGGAGATCTTCCGAGTAATACACTATTTGTTGATAAACTCAATTTGTATTTTAATGTCAAGATTTTTGCATAATTACCTGCAAATGATGCCCGGGAACCGCTTCATGTAACGCCAAAGCCATCATTTGATATGTTGGCCTGAAATTTTAAAACAAAAAAGATAGAAATGTCAGATGATTTTAAACAAACAAAATGTCATGGGTAATTATGAACTTTAGTTGGCCAAATTCCTAGCATAAAATTGTGCGTGCGCATTATCTGAAATGAACTTAATTGTTATTAAGAACACATTTTATGATATTTTTGTGTTAAAGCATGCAGTTGTATTGTTGTCGACACGATTCTAAGATTTGTATATTTCGCACGGACACATTCAAAATGGCTACCGTCTTGTTTCAAAGTGAAAGTCAGTTGGCTAAATTCCTAGCATAAAATTATCTGAAATGAACTTAATTGTTATTAAGAATACATTTTATGATATTTTTGTGTTAAAGCATGCAGTTGTATTGTTTTCGAAAAAGTTTCTAAGATTTGTTTATTTCGCATGGAGATTTTCAAAATGGCTACTGGCTTGTTTCAAAGTGAAAGTCAAGGGAGGTTACTCTAATTGCCTTATTTGCTAGGAATTTTAACAACTAAAGGTGAAAATTACCCAGACTTCTGCCCCAGACGATAGGGTGGGCATGATTTATGGCTGGCTTTTCTTCTTTTGTTGTGCACTGTCTTATCAACACATTTTTGTTTGTTTGAGAAATAGAAATTTTATTTCTCAAACAAACAAAAATGTGTCGATAAGAATGAAATGTATTTTTATTCATTCAATTGTTTAAGAAAATCTCATAAGAAAAACTATACAAGCAAATTTGTTAAGGGGGATTATGCGCACGCACAATTTTATGTTGGGAATTTGGCCAACTAAAGTTCATAATTACCATCTCATGGATATATTTGATGCAATTTGACTTTCAAGTCAAGAAATATATAACATGCCCATTTAAATCTTATTTTCTATTATATTAATTGTTAGTTAAAAAATTATTATTATTATTATTTCACTCTATTCGAGTTTTTCACACCTGCAGAAGCCGGTGGTTCACTGGAGGCTGAGTGACAGCAAGTCTCCTCAGGTCTCCAGGACTCTTCTGAATATTCCCGCCGATCTCAATAATGCTGTAGTCTGGATGGTCTCGATCCTCCCTCTGATTTCCAATTCATCCAGACCCTTTTCCAACCCCCTAGGGATTGTTCGAGGGCCCCAATTACAATTGGTATGACCTTCAGCCATGTTCCTCAGTTTTCTTAGTTCTCTGGCAAGGTCCAAGTATTTGTCGATATTTTCGCTTTCTTTCATTTTCATTCTCTTATCGGCCGGGACGGCGAAATCCACTAGATGACAAGTCTTCCTCTTGTCAATCAAAACTAGATCTGGTCTCCTAGCCGGGATTAGGGGATCCGTTTGTATCTCAAAGTCCCAGAGAGTTTTGTGAGTCTCATTCTACAGGACAGATTCAGGTTTGTGCATATACCATTTAGTAGAATGGTGAAAATTGAATTTCTTGCACAGTTCCCAGTGAATCACCTTTCCCACCCAGTTGTGTCTAGATATGTACTCTCTTTGTGCGAGTTTACTGCATTCGCTTATTATGTGATTGACAGCTTCGTTATTATTATTACTATTGGTATTATTATTATTATTTACTCCTTTTGAGTTTTCACATGGTCTTTCACTGGAGTCTCCTCAGGTCTCCAGGACTCTTCTGAGTATTCTGGCAGATTGCAACAGTGCAGTGTTCTGGATGGTACCAATCCTTCCTCTGATTTCCAGACTTTCCAAACCCTTTTCCAATCCTTATTATTATTATTATTATTATTATTATTATTAATGTACGTAGCATTTAGGTACTTTTGAATAAATGTATTCAGTCAGTTTCTGCCCCATGAAAAATGAAATATAATTTATTGTCAACAAACATTTCTTGTGGCCGATGTAGATTTAAAATAAAAGATCCACGTTTTTTTTCGGATTTACTTCCATCAATATAGAGGGCTGCTGGGCCATCATATGACATTGGGAGAATACTGAAAAAAAGAAAATCGATTTAGTTTCTGAACTGCAATAAAAAAATAAATGATATTAACAGTGACATATTTAGACTTGGTGAAACCCTAAGCTTCTTAAAAATTGGAGTCACCTTAAAGAAAAAAAATAGACCAAGTCACCAATAGGCACCCTAGCCCAGATCAGTTTTTGAAAGGAACTGAATTTTGCTTTTCACCGGTTGTCAGTAAACAAAATCAGCAGCCGATAAAAAACGAAAGGCATGATTTTATACTAAAATAGTTTTTGATTTTAATAAAAAATTAGTTATTTCATGTTGTTGTTAGCCTATGTGAAAAAATTAACTTTGCACTAAAGATAAACTAATATTGTTATTTAAAAAAAAATTAAAACGAAAGACACGTTTATTTATTTTCCATGTGCCTCTACGAATAGTTAATAAAAAAGATTTATATAAAGTATATTATAAGGTTATAATAATAACTGCTAACCCTAACCCCTAATCCTAACCCTATATGGTAGATATTAGACTTTTCCAAAGTTTGCAAAATGTGGTGACAGACAAGTTAGAGTTAAAGAATAAAACGAACACAAACTTAGAATTGGAATAGACATGTATTACTGACATACATAAGAAAATTGTTGCAAACTATGGTTTGTCTGCGGGAATGATATAGAATAATAGTCCACTTAGCTGAAATCCTGAGGTAGGTGAATTATCGGAGTCACTTGCTACGGCTAATCTGGTCGTTCTGCTGGATATAAGAGACATCATTTTTTGTGGTCTGACTCCGGTTCTGGTCGATCAGAAAGAGAAAGAATTTGCTTCTTTGGCTTTGCCGCCAAAGTATACTGGCCCGTTATTGGTTGGTTTGATAGAGAGGTTCGTAGACAAGGACGATAACCCCTACCTCAGATTTCTTTACACCTATTTCAAAATTTTAGAATATTTTAGAATTAAAATTTGATAGCGAATTCTTTTTCGTTTTTATCGGCTGCTGATTTTGTTTACTGACAACCGGTGAAAAGCAAAATTCAGTCCCTTTCAAAACTGATCTGGGCTGGGTGCCTATTGGTGACTTGGTCAAAAAAAAAAAAAAAAAGAATTTAAAAAGCATCAAATTTGAAACTGTTACGGATTATAGAGATCCTAAGCTTTATCTTATTTAGTTTATGCCTAGATCCATCATTGGGTAATAAACTATTTTACATGGACATTTGTTACAATTATTTTTATATTCTAGTAATTAATAGAAATCTATGAAAAAAATAGGACTGACTTTAATACATTAACAATTTGATTGATGATCATATTAACAGCGACAGGGTTAGCTCAGTCGGTAGAGCGTTCGGCTAGAAACCACGAGGTTCCTGGTTCGATACCGGCCCTCGCCAACTCAGCGTATGAGTAGCACAGGGATCTGTGCGGTAAAGTGAGGATCTGATGGTAGGTGTGTCGGTCCAGATGCTAAAATAATTTCCTTGGTCTAGCGCTAGTGAAAATTGGATAGACCCCCTCGCTGTCTGGCTGATACCGACATTAGGCCGCCCCAACGACTTTACTTTTTTTACTATAACACAAGATACGCTGAGTGTTCCTTTTATGTTGTAGAGAAATTGATAAAGTTACCGCTTTATAATAAAGCCTAAATTATGAAACCACCTTTTGTCTTTGTTACTTCCTTTTTTCTCCGGGAATTTCTTTTCAGCGCGACCACCAATTCAGATGGGGTTAAAAGTAAACCCTAGGGAAACGTACCAAAAATAACCTCGGTTACCTTTTAAACCTAAAACCTAATATCTCTTGCCAACCCATAAATTTTAGTTTGTAACGCTTATAGAAAATAATAATTCGTTTTCCAAAGTATCCAGTTTAATGGTATATTGGGCTGTATGAATTTGAATTTTGTTTGGTGAAACGGGTTTTGTAGCAAGAAAAATACATTGTGAGTTGCATAGATCATTTATAACTTATGTCAAGTTAATGCTAAGAATATTTGATATTGCTTTATTAATACTGTTAAAATATTTTGATATATAAGGTGTGCTGGAGGCCACAACTTAAATTTATAGGCTCTTCGTGGTCACGTAGATTCGATCGGCCAATCAACACACTCGAATACGTGGTTGGTTAACTATTTAATGGTCTTGGTGGAAAATCGTTCAGTTGCTCGTGCTTAACACGGACAAACGGACCAACACTGATTCTGCTTAACACTGAGGAGCACAAACATTCTGATTAACACTGGCGAACACAAGGATTCTGCTAAACACTGAGGAATATAAGGATTCTACTTAACACTAAGGAACACAAGGATTCCACTCAAAACAGATCAAACTTGATACCACAAGGGATTTCCCTTTTGTAAAGTGCTCTCACATGCAGTAGAAGCCCCGTGGTTCACTGGAGGCTGAGTGATAGAAGTCTCTCAGGTGTCCAGGACTCTCTCTGATATTCCCGCCGATCTCAATAATGCTGTAGTCTGGATGGTCTCGATCCTTCCTCTGATTTCCAATTCATCCAAGACTCTTTTCCAACCCCTAGGATTGTTCCAAGGGCCCAATTACAATGGTATGACCTTCAACCATGTTCCACAGTTTTCTTAGTTCTCTGGCAAGTCACAAGTATTTGTCGATATTTTCGCTTTCTTTCATTTTCACTCTCTTATCGCCGGGACGGCGAAATCCATAGATGACAAGTCTTCCTCTTCTTGTCATCAAAACTAGATCTGTCTCCTAGCCGGATTAGGTGATCGTTTGTATCTCAAAGTCCAAGAGTTTTGTGTGTCTCATTCTCCAGACAGGTTCAGGTTTGCGCATAGTGGTAATGGTGAAAATTGAATTTCTTACACACGTTCCCAATGAATCACTTTCCCACCAGTCATGTCTAGACATGTACTCTCTTTGTGCGAGTTTACTGCATTCGCTTATTATGTGATTGACAGTTTCGTTATTATTATTAATTATTATTATTATTATTTATTCCTTTTCAGTTTTCACTGGAGTCTGAGTGACAGCAAGTCTCCTCAGGTCTCCAGGACTCTTCTGAGTATTCTGGCAGATTGCAGCAGTGCAGTGTTCAGGATGGTACCAATCCTTCCTCTGATTTCCAGACTTTCCAAACCCTTTTCCAATCCTTATTATTATTAATGTACGTAGCATCTAGGTACTTTTGAATAAATGTATTCAGTCAGTTTCTGCCCCATGAAAAATGAAATATAATTTATTGTCAACAAACATTTCTTGTGGCCGATGTAGATTTAAAATAAAAGATCCACGTTTTTTTTCGGATTTACTTCCATCAATATAGAGGGCTGCTGGGCCATCATATGACATTGGGAGAATACTGAAAAAAAGAAAATCGATTTAGTTTCTGAACTGCAATAAAAAAAAAATTAAAAAAATGATATTAACAGTAACATATTTAGACTTAGTGAAACCCTAAGCTTCTTAAAAATTGGAGTCACCTTAAAGAGAAAAAGGAACCAAGTCACCAACAGGCACCCCAGCCCAGATCAGTTTTTGAAAGGAACTGAATTTTGCTTTTCACCGGTTGTCAGTAAACAAAATCAACAGCCGATAAAAAATGAACGGCATGTTTTTATACTAAAATAGTTTTTGATTTTAATTAAAAAAAAAATTAGTTATTTCATGTTGTTGTCGTTAGCATATGTAAAAAAATTAATTTTGCACTAAAGATAAACTAATATTGTTAATTTAAAAAAAACTTAAAACGAAACACACGTTTATTTATTTTCCATGTGCCTCTACGGATAGTTAATAAAAAAGATTTATAAAAAGTATCTTATAAGGTTATAATAATAACTGCTAACCCTAACCCTAACCCCTAATCCTAACCCTATATGGTGGATATTAGACTTTTCCAAAGTTTGCAAAATGTGGTGTTTTAGACCACGAGTGGTGACAGACAAGTTAGAGTTAAAGAATAAAACAAACACAAACTTAGAATTGGAATAGACATGTATTACTGACATACATAACAAATTGTTGCAAACTATGGTTTGTCTGCGGGAATGATATAGAATAATAGTCCACTTAGCTGAAATCCTGAGGTAGGTGAATTATCGGAGTCACTTGCTACGGCTAATCTGGTCGTTCTGCTGGATATAAGAGACGTCATTTTTTTGTGGTCCGACTCCGGTTCTGGTCGATCAGAAAGAGAAAGAATTTGCTTCTTTAGCTTTACCGCCAAAGTATGCTGGCCCGTGATTGGTTGGTTTGATAGAGAGGCTCGTAGACAAGGACGATAACACCTACCTCAGATTTCTTTACGCCTATTTCAAAATTTTAGAATATTTTAGAATTAAAATTTGATAGCGAATTCTTTTTCGTTTTTACCGGCTGCTGATTTTGTTTACTGACAATCGGTGAAAAGCAAAATTCAGTCCCTTTCAAAACTGATCTGAGCTGGGGTGCCTGTTGGTGACTTGGTCAAAAAGAAAAAGAAAAAAGAATTTAAAAAGCATCAGATTTGAAACTGTTACGGATTATAGAGATCCTAAGCTGTATCTTATTTAGTTTATGCCTAGATCCATCATTGGGTAATAAACTATTTTACATGGACATTTGTTACAATTATTTTTATATTCTAGTAATTAATAGAAATCTATGAAAAAAAATAGGACTGACTTTAATACATTAACAATTTGATTGATGATCAAATTAACAGCGGCAGGGTTAGATCAGTTGGTTGACCGTTCGGCTAGAAACCACGAGGTTCCTGGTTCGATACTGGCCCTCGCCAACTCAGCATATGAGTAGCACAGGGATCTGTGCGGTAAAGTGAGGATCTGATGGTAGGTGTGTCGGTCAACTTCAGATGCTTAAATAATCTCCTTGGTCTAGCGCTAGTGAAAATTGGATAGACTCTCTCGCTGTCTGGCTGATACCGACATTAGGCCGCCCCGACAACTTTACTTTTTTACTATAACACAAGATACGCTGAGTGTTCCTTTTATGTTGTAGAGAAATTGATAAAGTTACCGCTTTATAATAAAGCCTAAATTATGAAACCACCTTTTGTCTTTGTTACTTCCTTTTTTCTCCGGGAATTTCTTTTCAGCGCGACCACCAATTCAGATGGGGTTAAAAGCAAACCCTAGGGAAACGTACCAAAAATAACCTCGGTTACCTTTTAAACCTAATATCTCTTGCCAACCCATAAATTTTAGTTTGTAACGCTTATAGAAAACAATAATTCGTTTTCCAAAGTATCCAGTTTAATGGTATATTGGGCTGTATGAATTTGAATTTTGTTTGGTGACACAGGTCTTGTAGCAAGAAAAATACATTGTGAGTTGCATAGATAATTTTGATTTATTGATACTGTTGGAATATTTTGATATATAAGGTGTGCTGGCCACAACTTAAATTTAGAGGCTCTTTGTGGTCGCGTAGATTCAATCGGATAATCAACACACTCTAATACGTGGTTGGTTAAGTATTTAATGGTCTTGGTGGAAAAGCGTTCAGTTGCTCGTGCTTAACACGGACAAACGGACCCACAGATAGGGATTCTGCTTAACACTGAGGAGCACAAAAATTCTGATTAACACTGGCGAACACAAGGATCATAGGATTCCACTCAAAACGGATTAAACTTAATCTCTACTGTAAAGTGCTCTAACCTGCAGCCTAAAAATGGCCATATGAATCTTAACAAATACCGAAAAATTGAGCTGAAGCTTTTGTAAAAGGATGTATGGAATTATTGCTGATTTTTGGATGTTCTTTCAGATTAATAATCATAGTTTCATGTTGCATAATCTATATGGCGGCATAGATTATTGGCAACATTCTGTAGGAGAATTCTAAGGGGCCAGTGTTTTCAGATCAAGGAATGGAAAACCACTGGATAGTCAGAATCTCGCAAGTCACATGAGATTTATTTAGTTAATCAGTTTACAACCAGATCTCAAGTGTAACAGACGTATCCTACTTCGGTTGTGACTCCGCGTGATGTTTTAGAAAATGGGCTGGAATAAACCTTTGATCAAAGCAATACGAGACTTGTTAGTTATTACATGCCTTAAAAGATGCCCTTAAAAGAAAGCCCTGAGTTAGAAAATGAAGCAGCAACAAGAGAAGACTAGACAAAGTAGAAAGAAACAATAAGAAAGGAAGAACTAATGCGATCACATCCTGGCCGAAATAGAAAGAGAAGAGAACAAGCAAGTCGCGAATCTATATGTATGTCTCTCTCTCTCTAATGTTTCTACTCCCTCTATCACAAAAGAACAATAGCATTCTTAAATGATGCTACTTTCTGTGTCTATAGGAGCGATCCTGTATACCCTTGGTTATACACAGTATACTCATCTTCTCCTTACTTCTTCTATCTTAACTGGCTGGGATC
>CM042148.1:17320989-17398489 GCA_023376005.1 Doryteuthis pealeii
GGTTAGGGTTAGGTTTTAGGGTTAGGGTTTAGGGTTAATTTAATGGAAAAATAAATAAATAATTTGGGTTCTGTTTTTTCTGGGTCACTAATAACCGAAATAACCGAAATGGCATTACTTTTTGACCCACCCCCGCTTTAAATGGGTTCATATCTTAATTACTTTGTAATAAAATAAATAATAAGAAAAAAAATTAAAAATTAATTCTAATGAATATAATAGTATCAATAAAATAGAGTGGTTCTTGATAGGCTTTCGTTGTGTATATATAAAAAAAGCTTTGAAGGTAGTTGTTTGTTTGTTTATTGATTTTAACGACATATCAACCCGTCTGGGGTTAGGAAGTTATACATATCGTGTATTTATATTTATACTTTTTAGTAATTGGTTTTAAGAATGTGTTATCATTATTGGGGATTATGTTGTATGGTATTTATTTGTTTCATGTCTATATTCTATGGTATAATTTAATTTCCCTCAAAAAAGAGAGAATATCCTCCATGTTGACATTTTCAAACAGATCTTTCATATTGTTTGCTTTAAAATAACGGTTTTTGATGTGAGCAAAAAACCGGCATTCCATGAATACGTGTTTAACTGTCAAAGGTGTTTGACATGTTCCACATTGTGGTTGTTGTTCTTGTTTGAGTGAAAAGAATGATTATGTGTATATGTATGTGTATGTGTAATGTTTCATACAAGCATACTTAGAATCCCCTGCAGATGGGTAAGACCCCACCCCCCAAACAGGTTTTAAGGCACCTCTTACGGAGAGTGTGAAGTGCTCCTTTATTGACATTACTCCCAAAACCACTCTGAATCCGAAGTGGTAGTACTTGTTAGCGTTCCATCTAGGGTCCCATCTATTGTATTTCTACTTTCTGATATGGAGTGGTAATACCTGTTAGGGTCCCATCTATGAATCAAATATATTGCTTCAATTAATTATTTCTACTAGCAAATATATGCAAGTATTTAAGTTCTAATATAATAAAATATCATGTTAAATTAGGAAGGCTAATGAAACTGAATAAGAATTCAGATAAAAATATTTGGAACAGAGGGGGTATGATCAAAAAATAGAACAACTTTGAAACTAACTCTTCCATCATTTAACATTACTCCCGTCTTTCAGTGGTAAATTTTCCTAATTTAACTATTTAGTTAAAATAGGAAGTAAAGAATAATATTACAGTTATTTCTTCTTTTAAGATGTATCCCCGAGATTTTTGCTCATATTCAATAAGATAAAACCAAACAATTAGAAATCAATAATACTAAACATATATTTATTAAAATCAATTTGTTAAGATCAATATGCAAATTAGCCTTCCCATTCACACTGTGAACTGCTATTTTGTTGTGTATATAAATACAATTGCATGTTATTAGCATGTAGATATGGTTAACAGTCTTAATGATGTAAAACAATTTTACTAATAATTGATGTTTAAATAAAAAAAATAAAATCATGGAGAATGTGGTGTAAATAACAAAGGGAATTGTGACTTGTATAGTAATATAGTTTCGGTTACATAGAGATAAGCCCACAATCTCTATTATAATAAGATTTGATAATAGCCATTTGTTTTCACTCAGTAATATAGTTTTAAGTAACTGATAATTATCTTTATTAATCATCTGATATATTTGCATAAATGTGTTTTAGATATCTATACATAAATAAAGGGCAGTTGTGTGTATGTGTATGTCCGGAGTAAACTACGAAAATAAAGCAATTAATAACAAAGTAATTATATATACACATTAAATATCACCAGGGCTTGGTTTTTGAGCAAAAACAATTGAGATTTGATTTATATTCGAGAGATAATTAAAAAATAAAATTTAAATGATAATAGCATGATTTTTTTTCATTTAATATTTTAGATAGTAGACATTAACATTTCTTTTCAGAGTAGCTGGATCAATGCAAGGTCTATTTTTTACATAGGGATTTCAATAGGGCATCCCACGAGGATTCAACTCACGATTCAGTAATAATGGATCTGCGGGACTAACTTTAAAAAATCCCCCTCTACCCAAGCGATGCCTGGTAGCTGCTGCTAGTACATATGTAAAGGGCAGTTGTGAGTATGTATGTCCGGAGTAAACTACGAAAATAAAGCAATTAATGACAGAGTATATATATATGTATATATATATATATATATATATATATATATATATATATATATATATGTTTGGAATGGCTTTTTTGCCGACATTGTTTGGAGAATATGTGCTTAATTGGAGTCGTACCTAATTTTGAAAATTAATTAATTAATAATGAATTAGGCTGCCTATTTAAATGTATGGCTAAACAAATCGAGAAAAATCAATCTCTGTATGTACATTTCGGCTTATATATATATATATATATATACATACATTGTCTATTACCAACTTACTTTTTGTGAAAAAATATTGAAGATGTTATATATATTTGAGAAAAAATTTCTGACGGTCTTTTTTACATGAGGATTTTTATAGGGCATTCAGCGAGGATCCAACCCGGGATTAGTAATAATGGATCTGCGGGACTAACTTTTTTATCCCCCCCATGTACCCAGGCGATTCCGGGTAGCAACAAGAATATTTCATTCTTTTCACAGATAGTCAATGGGGGGGGGGGTACGTATCTTTCCAAACTGATTTAGTAATCAATAAGTAATTGATGCCGAAGAACATTCGGACCATATGACCTTTAGGCACCCCTTTTTGATCTCGATTAAGAAAGGACATGTTTTTCATTTACATGTATGCCATCATGGCCTGGTGTTTCCGAATTTTGTACTTTCTTGTGTATTAATTGGATAATATGTATAACTTAAAATACTGACATGCTAACGACATTTTGACTATAGATATGGAATCAGCATTCAGTATTTAGTCTAAAAGACAAACCTTGAGGCAAAATATTTGTATCAACAGTTTTATCAACACTAACTCCTCACTCACTCACTGCAAATATTCTAACATTCATTGTTAAGGGAGATAACTCTTCCCATACGAACGATATTATTTTTTAGTAAAAGACAGGAGAAATAGCACAAGCAGCAACTAGGAATGAAGCACAAACAAGTGGACCGTAAATGTATTGTCCATACAAATCCTCCTTTATCAGTGAGAAATAAAATCAAATATAATTGAGTTTAAAAAATACAAAACTGTTTTCTATCATATTTTGTTGTTCGTAATAATTTGGATTATTATAGGAAATCGCACCATTTGCTATTTACGACAGAATATTCTAGAAAAAGGATTGAAACGACTCCCAAACTTTCAAAAATAAAACACCCTACCACATACACACCATTCAAACAAAAATAGAGATGCAATCTTGTATTTTTCAGCCAATCAGGGCACGATAAAATATACGCGCCAAATTCTGGTCAAGAATATTCGGGTACTTTAGTGATCCACCTTTTTCTTATAAATATCTGACTTTTAGCATTGTTCGATAGATAGTCAAGCTGCTTATCATTGGCGCACAAGTGTACGCGCCCGCTCCGGGTTAAAATCACGAGCGTCGATCCCAGGGGGCCATCCCCCCAGGCAACACCTGTCCCCTTGATTTAAAGGGGCAGGGCTGGGTTTATTGCCCAGTGCCCGAGGCGCCCCCTTGAGGGGAATGCCTAGGGGATAGACGCAATTTTTAAACCCGCCACCAATGAGTCTCGGCTTGTAGGTGGTCCCACGTTAATAGGGCCTTGTGCCTAACCTAGTACAAGTGGGGTACGAGGATAATATCCACAACATGACTGTTTCATTCTTCCTCCTTTCTGTCTACGGGAACCTTTTTTCTCATGCTGGCTACTACAGCTGCTGCTGCTGCTGATTTAAACTCTGAACTGACTTTTTCAACTGTTCAAAAAACTTACTTCTACTGTTGTTGTAAATTTGTTTAAATTGCTTAGTTCATGCTTATTTCGTTCCACCAGTTGGTTGGGGATTGCTATAATTAACGGCGTCGATCCCAGGGGGCCATCCCCCCAGGCAACACCTGCCCCCTCGATTTAAAGGGGCAGGGCTAGGTTTATTGCCCAGCGCCTGAGGCCCCCTCCCTTGAGGGGGAATGCCGACGGGATCGACGCAATTTTTCACCTGCCACCCATGAGCTTCGCTTTGTGGGTGGTCCCACGTTAATAGGGCCTTGTGCCTAACCCGTACAAGTGGGGTACGAGGTAAATACAATGCTTATTTCGTTTTTTTATTGAATAAAGCCTTTATATGTAGCCTTTTGTCTAATATTACCTTTATCTAGGCATAAGTCCACTACAGTTATAACATTTATTAATTAGGTTTATATTGATATTTTTTAATTACAATAAAGTATACAGTTTACAAGAAACGTATTTAAATTGAATACTCACTCCATGGGTAGGTCTGGATAATCTCGGAATGTAGTGTTGAGTTTATCTTTTATCTTTTCGATAAGTAATTTGTATCTATTTATTATGTCTTCCTAAGATGAAGTTGAAAAAATAATTATAATTAGAGACGTGCAATTTATAGAAAAATAACCTCACAAATATTAAGTACAAGTTTTTATATTCATGTTTCTTGTTTACTTAACAACATTGAATTCATGGTTAAACCAATACAAACAAACTATATTCATTTGTATATTATACGGTAAATATACAAGGGGTGAGTTGATATTTTAGGGTGTCATTCATTTTCCTTGGTGACACTACCCCGGTTTCTTATTCACTTTTGATAAAGTATTTTGAATTATTTTTATTTATTTCAAAATTCACGAAGAGAGAAATATTTAACATAGAGCAATGAAAGGTTGTAAAACTTGTGGCGTTTGCAGCCAGACTTATCTTGCTGAGGGTGAAGAAGGTAAATATCCCAAAACTCTTAAGGATTATTTTTAATATTTTTATGGCATTAATTTCACCAAAACAAGTGATTTAAAATTTTATAAAAAAAAAGAAATAAACTTACTTTAGTTTTTAAGAAAAACTCTGGACGCTTCGCCAAACTATCAAAATAATTCTTAATAGTGCCGTTAAATTTATGTTTATCCATTATCTGAAAATATTTGTCAAACAATAATAAAATAGTTTAGAAATACAGACTCACAATTTACATTCTCTAAGAGGTATTTGCGAGAACCTCTTATAATTCCTAGTAAAGATGAAAGAAGACGAGAACAACAATTGAAGATAAAGAAACATATATTCAAAGGGTACAAAAAGGTTGTAAAACTTGTGGCGTTTGCAGCGAGACTTATCTTGCTGAGGGTGAAGAAGGTAAAGATGAGCGCTGGAATATACCACTCGCTGGTTGACTGCCCAACACAACAAGTACTGAGGGCGAAGGTGAAGGGAGCGCTTGATAACGCGACTCGCTGGTTGTCCGTCCAACACAATAAGTGACTTTTGTCAAGGAATATAATTTTGGCGCCAATATCGTAATATTGACGATTTGCCCTCTGGTGCCAGGGGCAGATAATTTAACAATATTTTTTCCGATATTTCTTTAGAAATTTAATTATTTTCATTACATTCGTTGGACCATATGACCTTTAGGAACCCCTTTTTGATCTCG
The DNA here is from genome assembly GCA_023376005.1 of Doryteuthis pealeii. Taxonomy (NCBI): domain Eukaryota; kingdom Metazoa; phylum Mollusca; class Cephalopoda; order Myopsida; family Loliginidae; genus Doryteuthis; species Doryteuthis pealeii. The sequence continues at coordinate 17,326,552 of CM042148.1, forward strand.
ATTAAGAAATGACATGTTTTTCATTTACACCGTTAATATCCGGTTGTTTTACAGACGATTTTTAGATTTTTGTTTGTAAATATAAAACTAACCCCTAACAAACTACCGGATATTGACGGTGTAAATGAAAAATATGTCCTTTTTTAATCGAGATCAAAATGGGGTGCTTAAAGGTAATATGTTCCCATTCGTTAAGCAAAAGAGAACGTTTAAAATATATAAGAAAACAATTATAAAGTATATATAATATTAAAGAATAAAAATGATTTGCGATTTAAATAAATAATATTATAAATGTTCATTCTGTAGATGATATCTGTGGTAAAAAAGTTATTCCAATTATAAACTGTGATAACAATTAAGAATTGTACAATAGTGTTCGATACATGATGTGCTAGTATGCCATGGTTCGATATGAAACATTATGCAAAAATTCAAAATGTTCGAACTTAGAAAAGATGTGGTGTTATCAATTCTGTTTTAAAGTTATCATTATATACGAGGTATGTCAGAAAAGTTCTAGTGTGTCAGAAAACTTCGATGTGAGGGGCATCGTCCACTGTGAGTTCTTGCCACAGGGCCAGACGATCAAACCTGCATGTCTACAAAGAGATACTGCAGCATTTTATTAATTTTTTTTGACATTAACCCTGGAAACTTTTCTGACATACCTCGTAAGTAAGATTAGAACTGGAATTAAGTTCCATCTTCTAAAAATTTTATACATATTTTTGATATCGATTAAATACGAGTCGCTCTCTCTCTCTCTCACACACACACACACACACAGGGTCAATTCCTTAATACTTTTTAGCAGAAGTCTGTATTCATGTTCTTTTACAAAAAAAAAAAACTCCCGTATAGAAACTTATAAAAATTGTGATATCATTAAATATAAGTCTCTCTCTCTCTCTCTCTCTCTCTCTCTCTCTCTCTCTCTCTCTCTCTCTCTCTCTCTCTCTCTCAATCACGCGCACGCAGGGTCAATTTCTTGATACTTTTTAGCAGAATTCTGTATTCATGGTTCTTTTACTAAAAAAAAATCCCGTATAGAAACTTATAAAAATTGTGATATCGATTAAACATAAGTCTATCACTCTTTCTCTCTCTCTCCCTATCTCTCTCTCTCACACACACAAAAAAAAAGGTCATAAGTTCCTTATCAGCAAGATATACAGCTGACTTCAGCGGCTACACTAATGATAAAAGTATCAAGTAGAGGTACTAAAAAAATAAAAATAAAAAACTTCATAAAGTCACCTTTTTCATTTGTTCATGGATCCTGGTTATCTCACGACGACCTAAATTATGCAGCTCATCAGCCGACATTGAAGTAGATAAATGCCATTTGAGATAATCATCGTATAATCTGCGTCCATTTGGCAAGGAACTGATAGATATATGTGGCCTTGTATTTGGGAGATATTCCTGCAAGAAAGGAATGTAATATTAATGTTTAATAGGTACCACCGAAATACGTCACGTGATCAGTTTAGGCAATACCTAAGGAAGAAACGTAAATATTTTTTACCTTTTTTTTAAATCTTGCAAAAAAAAAAAAAAAAAAAACGAACATAAAGAGTTGTTACAAAGAAAAACAGTTAATTCAAAGATCAAATTATCCGATTGGGGAAAATTATCTCACCGTTATCTTGGAAAATAAGTAAAACAGTCCGTTTTTTTTTTAACAACAGGGTCCATTTCTTGATACATTTTAGCAGAATTCTGTATTAATGGTTATTTTACTAAAAAAAATTCCCGTATAGAAGTGTATAAAAATTTTCTGATATAATTATTCAGACTCTTATCTTTATAGAAAAAAGTAAAAATTGTTTTGTTGGTTCATTTTTTCATATTTCATAAAATAAAATAGAAGAGGGGGGACCCCGTAAAAATTATTTCCCCTAATGTATTTTAGGAAAAAAACAGTTCAAACATATTTTCATCGAATGATAAGTAGTTATAGAAATGTTCGTGAAAATCGAACCATTAATTGATTTTTCATAGAATTTTTTTAGAAGCCTCTCGTTGGACTACGTTTTTCTATGTTAAATTTCAATTGATTCCACGGTGCAAAAATGTAAACATTGTTTTTCGTTCATAATTTTCATTATTTCTGTAAGCTGAATTTAAAAAAAAAATCATCAGAAGTTTTTCTAATATTTCTTCTTTTGAATGAATAAAACATTTTTAAGATAATAATAACCTTTATGCAAGTTTCATTGTGTTAAATATGGGGGGGGGTAAATTTTATTGGGCAAATTGGTGGTAGCTAATGTTCAAAAGATAAATGTTAAAGCACAAAAATGTTTCGATCATTTATCGTCGTCGGGGTGGCCTAAAGTCGGTATCAGCTAATCAGCGAGGGAGTCTATCCCCTTTTCACTAGCGCTAGACCATGGAGATTGTTTTTGCATCTGAGGTAGAGCACTGTGCTACTCATACGTTGAGTTGGCGAGGGTAGGTATCGAACTAGGAACCTTGTGGTTTCTAGCCGAACGCTCTACCGACTGAGCTAACCAACCCGGCCCTTAACAATGATGAATTAAAAGAAAAGTAACTCCTGACTTTGTAATCAATACTTGAAACAATGAGATTATTGTAATAGTTATTTTGGAATAATTCGTAAGCAGATGAAAAGTTCCTTCACATCGCTAAAATGTAATGATAACTGAAGCGCGAATGCTAAAGAACAAATAATCTTTAGTATTGTGCAATTTACGTCATAAAATTCTGAAACCAATATCAGATGTCAGTGATCCGAGGACAATTCACGATTAAAACTTGAATTAGGAACACAGAAAAAAAAAAAAAAAATAAATAAATAAATAAAATTTAAAAGGGTTTTATAATTATGTTTGAGCATTGGGTTTTAGTTGATGGTTGGTTCGGTTTGTTTTGTTTACGGCATATCAACCTCAGTGGGTCATTTAATGCCGAAATTAAATTCAATTCTATATGGATAAATAAATTTATAAATCAATTTTTCTATTTAACCATAGATGGGACCCTAACAGGTACTACCACTCGGTCAGAGTGGACAGGAGCAATGGTGATGAATGGGGTTGCTCACATTCCCCAAACCTCCAAAACTGGAACCTCACCATCAGATAGAGTTAACGTCATTCCAGGACATGTAGACCCGCAGCCACGCCTTTCTAGCACCCATATGATAAAAGGGTTGGGGCTTGCATAAGGGCAATAGGGTTGGGAAAATCATATAGGTGCTAGGGCTTGCGTGACCAGCCAGATTGATGAGGGGGCTCTCTGACCGCCCGTCTGCCAAGATAGGCCAAAGTGGAGTATGGATGCATTAACTGGCTCATCCACCTGGGCTCATATCTTAAGCATCACGGGTCGCCACCACGGCCAACAGCGGGCCCATTGGGGAGTCTTTACCCCTCTGCAGAGGTGCAGTCGGTGCATTCTAACGCCACAGCCGACAGGGCGGGTTTGAGTTGGTTTTGAAGGCTATCACAATGGAAGTGTAAAGAAATATGAATGAACTATGATGTTGTTTGTTACCTTTCATTATTTTTAATATTTCGGATATTTAATATTGGAATAAAACTATATAATTATTGTGACTAAAAGAAGCATTGAGTTGTATATTGTGTTGTTTGGTAGGTGGTTGTTTGTTTACCTTGATTTATTCTTAATATTTGAGATAAAGATCTCTTCGTCAGGAAGATCTGAAGGTCCGGAAGTGTTTAGCTTGTGCTAATTCTCTCCATCTGTGTATGACTGTCTTCCTTGAAAGTCTCTTCGTGTGTGTATATGTAAGTCTGTGTGTTGTGTTGTATGTGTGTCTAGTCCAACAATGTCTTAGTATCATTCCAAGTTTGGCTAGCTTTTTTTATATAATGTTATAAAAAATAAAAAAAGATCTGAAGATATCAAAAATATTCAATACAAAGTTAAATTAAGGAAATGGGATTAAAGCCGTATAATCAAAGAGAGGTTAAAATCCTATTACAGTAGCACCTTAATTACGAGTGTCCCAGCTAACGAGTTTTCGCAGTTATAGAGCTGTCACTCGGATTGAATAATTGCTTTGTTTTGTGAGCTAAAATTTAAGGTACGAGTGAGCTCAGATACACTTTTGTTAATAGGTTCACTAAAAACATTTAAGTTTCAAATTTATTACGCCAAAGAAAAACAGTATTTATATAAAAAGATAAACTTTAAATATCAACAGGAAAGCATATAATTCTTACATTCTATTCATTGTGTCTTTATACAATACGGTGTATGTTTTTTTTTCATTTCAAAAACATAACAAAAACAATAAAGAGTGGGCTGGAAAGGATTAGTATCATTTTAATATTTCATTAAGAGAAAAAAGATTTGATATACGAAGAAATTGAGTTATGAAGCAAAACAAGTCAAGTCAAGGTACCACTTGATGTAAATATTGTAGTGATTTGCAATATACATTTTTTATATAAGTCTTGTACTATTTTCATAACATAGACTTTATAAAAAATTGATGTAATGAATATACATGCACCTGGGTCCGCCTCACAGTAATATGATTGTGCTGGCTGGTGTCAGCCATAAATACAGAGCAATGTTGAGGTATTAATACTGATGTTGAGTATGGACTGTCTTCCTTGAAATGCTCTTCGTGTGTTGTATGTGTAAGTCTGTGTGTTTGTGTGTGTATGTGTGTCTATCCAACAATGTCTTAGTATCATTCCAAGTTTGGCCTACCTTTTTTATATAATTATATTAAAAAATTAAAAAAGATCTGAAGATATCCAAAATATCAATACCAAAGTAAATTAAAGAAATGCGGATAAAGCCGTATAATCAAAAGAGAGATTAAAATCCTATTACAGTAGCACCTTAACTTACAAGTGTCCCAGCTAACGAGTTTTCCGAGTTACGAGCTGTCACTCGGTTGAATTATGCTTTGTTTTGTGAGCTAAAATTTAGGTACGAGTGATTACACTTTGTTAATAGGTTCACTAAAAAACATTTAAGTTTCCAAATTTATTACGCCAAGAAAAACAGTATTTATATAAAAAGATAACTTTAAAATATCACAGGAAAGCATATATTAATTACATTCTATTTCATTGTGTCTTTATACAATACGTGATATTTTTTTTCATTTAAAAAAATATTAACAAAAACCAATATGGAGTGGGCTGGAAAGGATTAGTATCATTTTAATTTATTTCATTAGAGAAAAATGATTTGATATACGAAGAAATTGAGTTATGAACAAAACAAGTCAAGTCAAGGTACCACTTGATGTTAAATATTGTAGTGATTTGCAATATACATTTTTTATATAAGTTCTGTACTATTTTTCCTAACATAGATTTTTAAAAATTGATGTATATGAATTACATGCACCTGGTTCGCCCTCACAGTAATATTGATTGGCTTGGCTGTCAAGCCATAATACAGAGCAATGTTGAGGTATAATACTCATGACTACGATGTCGCACCAGTATATTACTTATCACTGCTTCGATTGTACCAACTCTGTTACTGTGGCCCCACCACTCTGCTACTTCTACTAAATATGTCCCGGAAGGACATATACATTTTTTACTGCATTTTAATAAATTAAGTTTACACAATCAATTATTTTCTTACCAAAGATGATTAAGAATTGTATAAATTGACACGTACGAAAAAATCTAAAAGAAAGACAATTCATCTGACATTTTTATGGTTAAAACTTTTAATAATTTTTACTATAAAAGTGTATTGCAAATGATTTTACTATAAAAATGTATTGTAAATGATTTTTACAATAAAAATGTATTGTAATGATTTTACTATAAGAATGTATTGTAAATGATTTTTACAATAAAAATGTATTGTAAAATGATTTTTACTATATAAAATGTATTGTAAATGATTTTACTATAAAATGTATTGTAAATGATTTTTACTATAAAAATATTGTAAATGATTTTAATACATAATGATACTATAAAATGTATTGCAAATGATTTTTACTATAAAATTATGCAAATGATTTTTACTATAAAAATGTATTGCAAAATGATTTTTACTATAAAAATGTATTGTAAATGATTTTTACTATAAAAATGTATTGCAAATGATTTTTACTATATAAACCATCTTTATAAAAGGGTAACAGTAAGTTCTTTAAGCGAGGAGAAAACAAGTCAACTCTCTTTGATAACAGGATAACAACTGGATTTTATTTTTTTGAAAAAGTTGGCACCTGTCGGTATATGTAGGTGTGTTCACATGTCACGTATTCGTGTGTGTTGATGACCGGAAATGAATCAACTTTATTTATTCACAACAGCATTAACAAAAATGATGGTGTTATGTTATGAGGATTGGTTTTACAAGTCAGTGACAGTAAACGTTTGGGGTTAGGCTAGTTAAATAATTCATTTCCCTTCTAAAACCACAAAATTTGACCAGATAAGATAAGGTGAGTCAAAACTAGACACAGATTAAATCTAAAATAACAACAGGTGGGACGGGAAGAAAAGGTTAGAAATTAATAAGTTACTGTCCAATAAGGGTAGGGCGATTTTTCACTTAAAAAAAAAATCAAATTGTCCATCTATGTGAAAGTTGTGTGTTAGTATACTGAATACTGATACCAAAAATTAGATCTTTTACTTGCACCATTGCTTGAGGAAAGCATCAAAGATAGTCTACTAAAATCCACTAAAACTCCTCGTTTTCGCAAAAATGTATCAGAAATTGGTTAGAAAATTTACCGTTTTCAATATTTAAATCAGAAATGTTATTTTATTTTATTAAAATGAAACGAATTAAATATTATAAATAGAATTCAAATTGAAAATGTGTCTCCCCCATAGTGATGGGGGAGACACATTTTCAATTTGATATGTTGCTTTTTACCTCATTAATTAAGCTGTAACAGACGATCTTTGATACTATTTCCTCAAACAATGGTACGTGTAAAGGATCTATTTTTTGGTATCAGTATTCAATAAAGTAAAGTTCAAACTAGGAACCTTGTGGTCTCTAGCCGAACGCTCTACCGACTGAGCTAATCCGGTCTGTATTCAATATACTAACACACAACTTTCGCATAGATTGAGAAATTGATATTTTAAAAAGTGAAAAATCGACTTACCCTACGTGTCCAATCTAAAAAAAAAAAAAGAAGGTAAAAAGAAAAAATAGAAAAGATAAAAAGAAAACAGTTACAGCCAATTAAAGAAATGGTCGATATATTAAACATACAATACGAGAAAACATAGCCACCGTGAAAGATGGTTTGTAGCAATTAGTAGGTGAATGAATGACCTAATAGGTATCTAATCAATCTTTTCGCCACGAGTAAGATGCGACACATGGTAGCAAGTATGGGGAATCCAACCTTTGAAAAATAGGAGTTATCCTTCGGAAGTAGGGACTAGCAAGGGCCAAAATCCTCAAAACAGCAACAGTGGTCGGAGAGATAACACGTCCCTCCTGGGATCACAGTATCAGTAGTTAGATAGACTACACAGCCGAAATCCTTGGCAACGGAAACTGCTAACTACTTCAACGAACACAGATTACGCCCCTAAATTTGGGTGAAAATAGGAGCACATACGACAACGAATGAGACTACAACCAAATTCCTCACCCTAAAAGAACTGAAAAAAGATAAGTGTTCAGACTTGTAAATTTATATATATATATATATGTGTGTGTGGCTTAAATACCACTAAAAGCATTAAGTTTTAGCAAAACACCGCACAATAAACCCCCTTTGAAAACAAAATATTTGTCTTGTCTTTATTCCTTTCTTATGGCATGAATTCTGTTAAACAAGGATCGAACCGCTATTAAGTAGTAATGGATCTGCGAGGCTAGCTTTGTAAATCTATGTGAATGGTTTTAAGGAAGAACAGAAAATTAACTAATTTTGCTTCTTGGAATGGTAAAAAGATTTTTTGAATGCAATTTGAAATTTGGATAGATATATTTGATGAAATTATGAGAAATTATAACAGCAATTTATAAACATAAATCAAATAATTCTAAACAGAAAATGAATCATTTTGCAATACATTTTTATAGTAAAAATCATTTTGCAATATATTTTTATAGTAAAAATCATATACAATACATTTTTATAATAAAAATCATTTGCAATACATTTTTATAGTAAAGATCATTCTGCAATACATTTTTATAGTAAAATCATTTACAATTTTTTATAGTAAAATCATTTGCAATACATTTTATTATAGTAAAAATCATTTTGCAATACACTTTTATAGCAAAATCATTTTTATAACTTGCAATACATTTTTATAGTAAAAATCATTTTGCAATACATTTTTATAATAAAAATCATTTACAATACATTTTATAGTAAAAATCATTTTGCAATACACTTTTATAGTAAAAATCATTTTACAATACACTTTTATAGTAAAAATCATTTTGCAATACACTTTTATAGTAAAAATCATTTTACAATACACTTTTATAGCAAATCATTTTGCAATACACTTTTATAGTAAAAATCATTTGCAATACATTTTTATAGCAAAATCATTTGCACTACATTTTATAGTAAAAATCATTTGCAATAGAACCAGTAAAAAAAAAAAAAAAAAAAAAAAAATCAAAGATTCAAGGTACAATACATTTTGGGTTATTTCCTAGATGAGTAACTATGAATAATTTGTGTTCTGTTTTTTCTGGGTCACTCTGTAATATCATGTTACTCAACTAGGAAATAACCACATTGTGTGCGTCACGTAGGAAATACATTATGTGTGCACAGAAGGAAATGCATTATGTGTATCCAGAACGAAATACATTATGTGTGTCCCGCAAGAAATACTTGGGTTTTGTTAAAATCATTAACAATGAAAATATTTTTTATTCTAAAATCAAATTAAACATTCTATCAGAATAGATTAACAATTATTGTTCTGAAGTTAAATACCTAAAAGAAGAAACTCACATTTTTTAGAAATTCAGCCATTGAATTGTAACTTTGTCTGACACTTTCCATCGTTGTATTCATCAAGGCGTTCAGAACATCCCTAAAAAAAAGATATAAAAACGAAAATTAATGAAGATGCGTTTTTTTTTGTCTTTTTACTATCAAGTCATGAAACTTAAAAATAATTTTTCTTCAAAGTTAATTGTAACGAGTATTTAGTTTGGTTTGGTTTGTTTTACGGCATATCAACCTCAGTGGGTCATTTAATGCCGATAAAGTTTTGAAATAAATCAATTCTTAATGGATAATACAATTTTTTTATAAATTCATGTTTTTTATTTAACCCATAGATGGGACCCTAACAGGTACTACCACTCCGGGTCAGAATGAACCAGGGAGCAATGGTGATGAAGGGGTGCTCCACATTCCCCAAACCTCCAGAACTGGAACCTCACCATCAGATAGAGTTTAACGTCATTCCCAGGACATGTAGACCCGCAGCCACCGCCTTCTAGCATCCATATGATAAAAAGGGGTGGGGCTTGTCATGAGGGAAAAAAGGGTTGGGAAAATCATATAGGTGCTAGGCTTGACGTGACCAGCCGATTGATCGGAGGGGGCCTCTCCGACCGCCCGTCTAGCCAAGATAGGACCAAAGTGGAGTATTGCAAGTCATGAACTGCTCATCCACCTGGGCTCTATCCTTAAGCATCACGGGTCGCCACCCACGATCAACAGGTGGCCCCATTGGGGGAGTCTTACCCCTCTGCAGAGGTGCAGTCGGTGCATTCTAACGCCCCAGCCGACAGGGCGGTGTAACGAGTAATTGTAACCTAAGCAAAATGCAAGTTTTGATCATTGTAACAATGTTTTGAAGAAACAATTAGCCAACAAATTCTATGATTATATGTAGCATATAAAAATAGTCGTGAGGCAGCAACCGATAAAAAGACAAGTAACCAATTAGACACATAACAGCTATTTATTTTCAGACACTTACGTGAGATACAATAATTAATTTGAATATAAACACATGTTGAAATCGTAACTGTTATTAGCATTAACATGTCCTTATCATTAACAAATAAATACTGTTATTTTATTTGTAGAAATTTTTTTTTTTTTACGTCGAATAAAGTATACAAGGTGTGTCAAAAAGTATAGAGATGTTTTGTATTTTATTTACACACCTTGTATTCTGAAAAAAAATAACGTACCGTTCATTATTCTTTCAAAATACGAGGTTTGTCAAAAAAAGTACCAAGTTTAAAGCTGTATTTACCATGATAGAAATCAAGAATGAATGGAACCTTTTTTTTTCAAAATACAAGGTGTGTCAAAAAAGTACTTAACCCTACCCCCACTAGTTGAGTAACATGATATTACAGGGTGACCAGAAAAAACAGAACCCACAAATGTAAAAAACTGTTAATTTTAACTAGGGGGGTAGGGTTAGGGTTAGGGTTTAGGGTTAGGTTTAGGGTTAGTTTAATCGGAAAACAAATAAATAATGTGGGTTCTGTTTTTTCTGGGTCATCCTGTAATATTATGTTACTTAACTAGGAAATAACCCAACTATTCTCCCTCCAGCTCTGGGTAAATAGTAGGGCAGACCGGGATCTTTAACCTTGGTTAGGCAACCAGTCTATGAGAAGGAAAACTCTGGATTCTAACCTCTTAAATATCCGCTTGGGATGGTCACTACTATAATAGGCCCAGGCCTAGTTAGTGATCGATTTCAATTTATTTGATTCAATTTCCACATTAGAAATTCAAATACAATTTCAAGAATAGAAATCAAAATTAATAATTACTTTTGATCGCTTGACACATTCAATTGAGTAATATATTTGTTTAGGTCTTGCGCTGCAAAACTATTGGCTTCATCTTTTGACAGTTTTACAAGTGTTTTATAAACCGGAGTCTGAAATATAAAAATTGAAATAGTAACAACCTAATTTTCTTTCTAGACAATTGATTCATCTCCAAAAAGTTTTATCTTTGAATAAGAACAATTTAGCTTGTGAATGAATAATAATTATAAATTCAGTTAAAAACTGCATTATTCGGACTATTGTCCCCATCTTCATTGTTACCTGTACAACGTTTCGGCCGATATGCCCTCCGGCCTTCTTCAGGTATTTCTTGTCGGACTCGGGAACCTTCTCGGACTCGGGAACCTTCTTTTCGAACTCGGGAACTTTCTTGTAGTAATTCGGGAGCCATTACGGAACTTTGAACCTAACCCTTTATTTATTCCACGGAGGTATCCTGTTCTCATTCCGCTAACCATAGCTGGGGTAGGAGTTGTGTTAATTAATTATTTTTCTAACTGCTTTCACTCAGGATTGAACTAGTACATGATTGAAACGTTGTACAGGTAACAATGAAGATGGGGACAATAGTCCGAATAACGCAGATAATTATAATCTTCAAGCCTCATCTCAAACATTCAGAGAATCAGTTAAAAACATCAAGAGGATGTTTTCTCAAGGATTCACATATGTAAAATTCAGTATACACACACAAACACACACACACACCACACACACATATATATATATATATATATATATATAAAAAAGAAGGACCGCAAAATGGATTATGTTTTTTAAAAAATTATTATCTTACATTTGTGACACGTGTTTCAGATCTTCAGGCATTAATTAAGCATATTAATCAGAATATGGTTAATTAATGCCTGAAGAAGATATGAGAAGATCTGAAACACGTGTCGCAAATGTAAGATAATAATAAAAAAATTTTTCTAAACATAATCCATTTTGCTGACCTTTTTTTCTATAAAATATTTAATTTTCTCCCGTTTGACCCATAGCAACACTTATATATATATATATATATATGTATGTGTGTGTGTGTCTGTCTGTCTGTCTCTCTCGCTCTGTGTGTGTGTGTAAGATATTCCAAATGACTGGTAAGTAAAGGATGATTCTATTTATATTCATCGAAATCTCACTGTACAGCCATACTGTATGCTCTTGTAGGTGCAAACATATATATTCATACAAAGATTTTTATAAATCCCTAAGAGAGCTCAATGTATGATAACCAATAAATCAATTATATACAGAGCAATATCTAACTTTCAAAAAAAAGAAAAAACTTAACAAACCGTCATCTGTTATAGTATTTATGTTGCATACCTCTTTACCGGCACTATATATCTATAAGTTATATTCTTCTCTTACGTCTTCTTACTCTGTCGTCTATTCTTCTGGCCGGATCTGGTATATCTTCTATCTTGGTCTGGTCTTCTTGGGATTCCGGGTCTGGTTCTGTGGGGATCACTGCTTATCAAAAGCCCTGTGCTATTGTTAGCTTTTAGTAATAACAACAACACTTCGATTTACGATGATGTTACATTTATTCGTAGATCCCCAGACCAGACAATGCGCGCGGATCCTTACATCTTGCTAGCTTCGCTTCTAGGTCCTAACTGTCCAACTGACTAACTGAGTTGCTTACACCTTAAACCGGAAGGGGCTTTCTATCGGGGTTCCGTTTCTCACGGTTCTCCCCAGAACGCAAGGTGAGAGTGAGGTCAAACGCTGTCACTCACTCTCAAGGCCATCAGCTGTACTGATCGCCATAATGATTTCTACACTACCTTCATAATCATTATGTATCTAATGATTATGTAACATTTATTTCGTCCAGAAACTCAAAATGAGTCTCGCCTCTTGTGATAGAAAAAGTTACCTACTTAACATTTTGGATATTGTTGAAAATAAAATGCAAAGAAAAATAATTTTTTAAACATTAATACTTAATATTTTAGTGTAATTTCAAACTTACTTTAAAAATCGCCATTGAAATGAATAGAGAAATTGTAATGAGATTATATTATATTCTTTCATCGGTTTTCAATTATATTTACATTAAAGTGTTTTATCAAATAAGCATTAACATTCATTTAGTATAATTTGGTATATTCTTTTATATTTGGTATAGAAATGTTTATTTTCTATGATTCAATTCTTAAAGACTCATATTTGTTTAAAACAATATACTTACTATTGATACATTGTGTAGAGTGTGACCATGTTTGATGGCTTCCTTCATAAGTGTCTTGTATTCTTCAAGCTGATAACATAAAATTTAATACAAAGTTTCTTTTTAAGCGACTGCAATATTTGTTTCATTTATTGAATAGAAATAGTTTACTAAATCTTTAAGATTGATTATTATCGTCATTTCATTTTTTTTTAAATTGTCTTTGTTTTTCAAATACATCATTTTATCGAAATGAGCCATTATCTTGGATTTAAGAAATTTTACAGAATACGAAGTATGTCAAAAAAATCTCTGAATATTTTAGATGAGGCTTGATAATTAGTATTATTCGGACTATTGTCCTCATCTTCATTGTTATCTGTACAATGTTTCGGCCGATGTGCCCTCCGGCCTTCTTCAGGTATTTCTTGTCGGACTCGGGAACCTTCTCGGACTCGGGAACCTTCTTGTCGTAATCGGGAACCTGTTTGTCGTAATCGGGAGCCATCACGGAACTGTGAACTTTGAGCCCGAGAAGGTTTCGAGTCCGACAAGAAATACATGAAAAGGGCCGGAGGGCACATCGGCCGAAACGTTGTACAGATAACATGAGATAGATGAGGACAATAGTCCGAATAATCCGAATAATACTAATTATCAAGCCTCATCTAAAAAAAATTCAGAGAAATTTGGTAATTAGTATTATTAGCGTTATTCGGACTATTGTCCCCATCTTCATTGTTATTTGTACAACGTTTCGGCCGATATACCCTCCGGCCTTCTTCAGGTATTTCTTGTCGGCCTCGGGAACCTTCTCTGATTGGGAACCTTCTTTTCGAAATCGGGAACTTTCTAAGTGACAGTTATCTCTGGTTCCCGAGTTCAATCCTGAGTGAAAGCAGTTAGAAAAATAATTAACTCCTACCCAGCTATGGTTAGCGGAATGAGAACAGGATACCCCCGTGGAATAAATAAAGGGTTAGGTTCAAAGTTCCGTGATGGCTCCCGAATACTACAAGAAAGTTCCCGAGTTCGAAAAGAAGGTTCCCGAGTCCGAGAAGGTTCCTGAGTCTGACAAGAAATACCTGAAGAAGGCCGGAGAGCATATCGGCCGAAACGTTGTACAAATAACAATGAAGATGGGGACAATAGTCCGAATAACGCTAATAATACTAATCTTCAAGCCTCATCTCAAACATTCAGAGAAATTTGGTAATATTATTTAATATTATGACAGTACTAAAAAAAATGAAGTTAATCTTTGGTAAGAAACTATAAAACTTACTTTGAACAATATCAGTGATGTGAACGGTTCAAAAGATATAAGTATTACTTACCAATCGACTTATATCCCCGATCAATCCCAGCATATTTCGTAGATTTTCTTCACTATTATTTGTATAGGATGCTAAAAGATTCTGTGGCGTGATAACACTTTCTAAAAAGGAAAGTGGGCTCAGAGCCCCATATCTAAAAGAAAACAAAAAGGAAAAAAATATTTCTGTTGTATCGCGAGGTGGACAATATATACAGATAAATGTTGTGCTTAACTCATTTATTAAGCACCAGCATCCGGTGCTAAACGGATACATACAAACACAGAACAAATAAGTACACAAAATTAACAAGACAAAGTTTCACACTGTGGTTGTTGTTCTTGTTTGAGTATATAGGAGTGTGTTAGACTTGTGTATATTTGTCTCATACACCACTTGTATGGACTGGGCACAAGGCCTCGTTTTAACGTGGGCCCACCCACAAGCCGAAGCTCATGGGTGGGAAAGAACAAAAATTGCGTCGTTGCCTGGGGGGGGGGTAGCCCCCTGGGATCGACGCTATTATTAAACTCTCGACAAGTCCAGCGGCCGAAGCTCGCTGGACCTCCGGCGTTAACCGGAAAACCGAGTGCAATGAGTTCATAATTTTTTTTTTTTAAGTTTCATAGTGTGTTAGTCTTGTGCGTCCAATGCGTAATCGGGACACAATGATTTGTTCCTTTCTAGACTTTCTTAAATCTGGTATCCAGTCTCCCAAAGTGGGTTTGATTAGGAAAGAGTATATCCTGAAGCTTGTGTGATTTGGAGGGAGGGGCTACTATAAATTGCTGTATCATGTTTTTAGAAATTAAAATCTCAAAAACCTTTATTCAGATTTTAAGATACACTTTTTTAAAATCTAAATAACGAATTAGGATTAGTTATTCAATTTGGCAACTAAAACAATATTATTATTACTACTAGATAGAAATACTTTGGACTTTATGACATTTAAGCACCCCTTTTTGATCTCGATTAAGAAAGGACATGTTTTCATTTACACCGTCAATATCCGGTTGTTTTTGTTAAGTTTCTGACCGCCATCCTTGGCCAGTTGAAAAGGACTTAAAGTAAGTAAGTCCTGAGCTATGGAATCCTTTGGTAAGTGAATAAGTCCTGAGTTATGGAATCCTACGTAGTGTCAAAGGTCCAGTGATATAATCCTATGTTCTGTCGTCCACGAAGGTTCAAAGCAATATGCGTAGGTATGACCAGAACAGCCGGTATAAATAACAATATCAGCAGCAGAGTACTGCCAGTGATTGGCCAAGAATATGGTCACATGATTATCGCCGAGTCTATAAATAAGAGTGGGCATTTAACACACGCCTTATATAAGAAAATATCAACAGTTTTAACAGACGATTTTTAGATTTAAAAAAATTTATAAAACTAACCCCTAAACCTAACCCTAACAAACAATCGGATATTGACGGTGTAAATGAAAAACATGTCTTTTCTTAATCGAGATCAAAAAGGGATGCCTAAAGGTAATATGGTCCAATACTTTAAACCATATAACTGTGTGTAAATTATTTATATTTGTCAGGAATACTTGAACCATAAAATTGTGTGCAAATTATTTGTATTTGTCAGGAATACTTGAAACCATAAAATTGTGTGCAAATTATTTGTATTAGATAGAAATACTTGAAATCATAAAACTGTGAGCAGATTATTTGTATTAGATTGGAATACTTGAAACAATACAACTGTGTGAAAATTATTAGTGAAGAACAATCTAAAAACCTAATCTTTAACCCTTTCATTACATAACTAAATTCCTTGGTCATTCCCATAATGATATTGATTATCCACCAAAAAAATGAAATTGATACTTGGTTGGCGAGAAGTAGCGTGATGTCCAGGAGTCACTGAGGGTGTATCCGCTTCATATAACATATATAAATATGGATGTATATATTTACCAATCCCTCTGCACGAGCAGGATGTAACACAAGGTCAATTACTTAAGCGGAGTTCAACATGTTTGAATTCAGAGTTTTCCCTCTCCTAGACCGGTTACCAGACCAAGATTAAAGAACCCAGTCTGCCCTACTATTTACCCATAGCTGGAGGGAGAGTAGTATTCATACCTTTTCCAAAGGTATTAGTGCTAAGTGAAATGCAATTTCCACGTCCAGGATTTGAACTCAGGGCGACGAGTCCATTTTCCATTGACTTTAACCATTACATCACGCGCTTCCATATATACATATGGATAAACGATAAGAATATGACATCATCTACTGCAGCATATTAAATGTCAGGTAGTGGCAACATGTTTCAAACAGGACCATCCTGAAGAGAACTGGACTCCCTGGCATGCACGAAATACTTGTCCAACGCAACCTGAGATGGGCTGGCCACTTAAACAGACTTGCGGATGACAGACTACCAAATCAGATTCTGTACTCTGAACTGAGACAGGGATCACGTAGAATCAGTTGACCAAAGCTCAGGTACAAAGACAACATCAAAAGAAACCTGAAGGACTTGAATATCCCCATAGGCAGTTGGCAAGACGCAACCAGAGACCGATTAAATTGGAGGAAAATGATTCAGGTGGTGTCATCATCGGATACGATGGACAGCAAGTAGTAGTAGCACTGCAGAAACTAGAAAATGTGTGCGATATTTATGTCAACACTAGAACTATGAACATGATATAATCTAATAAATCGAAAAAGAAAATTCAAATTTTACTTACAAATGCCATCTATAACCATAAAGCTTCTGTTCCATCATTTCTTTCATGATATTGTAGAAGAGGACCTCATCACTTTGTAGGTCATTTCTGGAAATTTGTTTAAGTTTATTCAAAAATTCACTAATTTTATTCTGAAATTAAATAGAAATCATCTCATTATTAGAAAATCAATGGATTTAGTTGGATGACTTTTTTTTATGTTCTTACTGTATAACCCTCTGGTCGTCATCGGGAGTCCTTCAAATTTCAAGTTTCATGTTTGCGTGTGTATTCAACACGAAAATAAAAATGATCCGTAGAGACCTTGTAAAATCAGATACAGCAATGGCAAAATTAATTAAAAATTGATTAAAATTATTTTTTGAAAATATTATCCTATCATCATATTTTGTTTTTTCATTTTTTAATATTTACTTACCGTCGGACATTTCCATATATATATAAGTTAAAAGAAAGGAAATGAATCCGACAGTACGAGTATGAAAAGGTAGAATAAAAACATCACACAATGCTGTTAAAGAGAAAACAATTTATAATATAATCATAGCTGTTACTGTTCAATATTTCACCAACATCTCAAAATCCGCTACATTGGATAGTTTACCGACAAAAAAGATATACACATCGACATAAATATGGCGCGAATGCCCACATTGGTGAATAATGTAACAACTTTCGTTCTTTTTTGCAGAATTAACGTTTTTCTGTTTGTGAACTGATTTGACATTTTTCTCCGACCCAAACACCACGGAGTGAATGAGCTCTGATGATGATTTTTGTAAAATCGAAATATTGATCAGTATCAGCTATGATTATATTATAAATTGTTTTCTCTTTAACAGCATTGTGTGATGTTTTCATTCCACCTTTTCATATATATATATATATATATACATAAGTTGATATTGTGTAAACTTTGTTCTTGTGAACGTTGTTTTTTTGGTATTATGAAGCATCGAAATGAATAAGCGAACAAAAACAAAAAACAGAGTTTCAATATCCAGCCGGTTGTTCTGTCACTGGTTCAATTTATTCTGATATTTCGGGTGATCCTTCACCCTTTTTCAAGGTGTAATGACTGTGTGGGGAAAAGGGAAATCCAGTATATGTGAGAAAAAAAAATTGATGTGAAAGGATTTGTCGTTGTTTAGCCGTTATTTTCTTTCAGAATTGTGTAACTTAGCTAACCCGAAATCGATTAGGCACACACACACATATATATATATATATATATATATATATATATAATCAATGGTAATATTATGGATTTACACTCATAACTTGAAGTTTCATGGTAATGCAATCATCAGATGAGTCCAATGGTTGAGATCTTAAAAACCAGCCGTGAAATGGTTGAGATTTTAAAAACTAGTAATTTTTAGCGTTTATATAAACGTGAAGCGTTTTCACGCGATGGGAAATATAAAGCTAAAAACAAACTAGCTAGCTTGTTTTATTATCATTGGACTCATCTGATGATTGCATTACCATGAAACTTCAAGTTATGAGTGTAAATCCCTAATATTACCATTGATCATAGATCTGCTCTGCTTTATCAGCATTGAGCACCTTTTCATGCCAATACTTTTCTCATTTTTTCATTCTCTATTCATTATATATATATATATATATATATATATATATATATATATATATATCAGTAAAAAATAACAGAATATTTAGGTTTTTAGATTTATAGCCTATTTCAGGGAACCTAGAGTAATTGTCTAGTTCTTCCCATCTTCAGATGCAAAATGATTTCTTTATTATTCTTAAGACAGTTGAAGATTTTTTTAAATTGTCCTGTGTTGCTCTATGTAGACCACTCACGAAGGTAATTAACCGTCGGTCATAAATTAACATCTTGTCCAGCGGATTCTCTGCTGTTGGTCATTTTTACAAGTTTACTGTTAAATCAATGTATTACACATTACCGCTAGAGACCACCTTAATTTTCCTTGGATTTCTCTAGGTTTCCTGAAATAGTCTATAATGCTAAAAACTAAGTCTTCTATAATTTTTTACTGATATAATTTGGCTCTGTGACTGACAATAAGAGCACACATTGAGCTACGACATTTAAAAAAAAACTTCTACGTCCTAAGGAAGATTTCTTCACCTGATCTTTAGAATATATATATATATATATATATATATATATATATATATATAAAAGTAAAGTCTACGGGGCGGCCTAAAGTCGGTATCAGCCAGTCAGCGAGGGAGTCTATCCCCTTTTCAATAGCGCTAGACCAAGGAGATTGTTTTTTAGCATCTGAGGTGGAGCGCCACACCTTCCATCAGCTCCTTACTTTACCGCACAGATCCTTGTGCTACTCATACGCTGAGTTGGCGGGGACCGGTATCGAACTAGGAACCTTGTGGTTTCTAGCCGAACGCTCTACCGACTGAGCTAACCCGGCCCAAGGCTAAGAATAGACACCTGGAATGTCTGGACACCTCCCGATCTTGAGAGGGAAGTATCTCGATAAGGGGCGGACAGATGCTCTTGCGGAAATCAGCTTCAGCTATAAGGACCAATTGACAGAAGGGGTGGGCTGGATACACATCCTCATGGAAAGACAGGCCGATGATAGCTGTAAGAAGTTTGAGGTAATGGCAATCACTATATATATATATATATATATATATATATATATATATATATATATTAATTTCATGAATAGAGGAATTACATTAATAATTGAATTAAATTACCATGACCAGACAACTTGGCAAACACCATGTGCGACATCCGGAGCACTTGACAGCTGTTTCGACCTCCTTTGGTCTCCTCAGCAGTGCATACCACAATCTCCTCCACTAGAGATTGAACCAGTGGACCATAGAATGAAGAGCGGAAACTCTACACCTGGGCCACCAGCCCACGCCACACACGGAGAATGCCGAATCATCTAGTCAATGGTAATGGTAATTCACGCGCAGCCACTTAAGCTATATTTGTCTTGACGCCCATCGCAGGATTACAGAGGACAAGGTCACCTCCAGGACAACGACCTCCCAATTCGGGGCCCGCATCTGCAGCACAAAACCTCATGGGCAAGGGATACATATTAATTTCATAAATAGAGGAATTACATTAATAATTGAATTAAATATATATATATATATATATATTAATATATATATATATATAATATAATATAATATAATAAGATAAATATATAAAGGTTTTACATATCTGTTTATTAGGTGACAAAGGAACATTCACAACCATGTTGGTTTCATGCGATGCATTCATCAGGTGAAGATGTTTCAAATGTTTCATTTGAAACATCTTCACCTGATGAATGCATCGCATGAAACCAACATGGTTGTGAATGTTCCTTTGTCACCTAATAAACAGATATGTAAAACCTTTATATATTTATCTTATTATATTATATAACAGCTCTATTTTATATTGAGCACTCTACCAATTAATACTGCCTTTGGTACACCATTCCAGCAAAAGCTGAAACAGTGACCATCTCACACTATAGTATATATTAGTTAATAATTAATGAATTTAGGCGTGATCGATTTGTTTAGCCTTACATTTGAACATATATGCCCGCCTAAATATATATATATATATATACAATTGATTCCTTTTGTTGAGTTTTAATCCTACCATATATTATTTCCTATATAAGGTAGGAAGCGACCCTTCCATTTTCACTTCTCTATACCACACACTTAAACCCTCTCCTCTTTCCATCCCTTATCCGCCCCAAAACATTACCTTTTCAGTATAAAAGCAGAATATAAAAGCATTTGTCTCAATAAAATTCTGAGGAAGCCTCATCTAAATACCGAGTCGAAATATCAATTGAATTTAGTTGATGTGTTGCTATATCCACTTTTTCCTCTATTTTCAACCTGAATAAATTGGGTAAATCATTGGCTCTCTTTCAAGCGAAGAAATTAATAGAATCAGGTTTAGCCGAATTAATGAGTGTTTAGAAATTACTAATCAAGTAAGATATATACACGTGATCGAAAAATCACAAAAGAATTAGGCCAAGACATTTTATTTATAGATGCAATGTATAAATATCTATTTATACATAAACGATCAAACTTAAATCAAAATTGATGAATGAGTTTCCTTCAGTTTAATGCTAGAAGCGGCTGTCCAGCCTCGCCTAGATAGTTTAATGCTAGAAGCGGCTGTCCAGCCTCGCCTAGATAGTTTAATGCTAGAAGCGGCTGTCCAGCCTCGCCTAGATAGTTTAATGCTAGAAGCGGCTGTCCAGCCTCGCCTAGATAGTTTAATGCTAGAAGCGGCTGTCCAGCCTCGCCTAGATAGTTTAATGCTAGAAGCGGCTGTCCAGCCTCGCCTAGATAGTTTAATGCTAGAAGCGGCTGTCCAGCCTCGCCTAGATAGTTTAATGCTAGAAGCGGCTGTCCAGCCTCGCCTAGATAGTTTAATGCTAGAAGCGGCTGTCCAGCCTCGCCTAGATAGTTTATGCTAGAAGCGGCTGTCCCAGCCTCGCCTAGATAGTTTAATGCTAGAAGCGGCTGTCCAGCCTCGCCTAGATAGTTTAATGCTAGAAAGCGGCCTGTCAGCCTCGCCTAGATAGTTTAATGCTAGAAGCGGCTGTCCAGCCTCGCCTAGATAGTTTAATGCAGAAGCGGCTGTCCAGCCTCGCCTAGATAGTTAATGCTAGAAGCGGCTGTCCAGCCTCGCTAGATAGTTTAATGCTAGAAGCGGCTGTCCAGCCTCGCCTAGATAGTTTAATGCTAGAAGCGGCTGTCTAGAAGCGGCTGTCCAGCCTCGCTAGATAGTTTAATGCTAGAGCGGCTGTCCAGCTCGCCTTAGATAGTTTAATGCTAGAAGCGGCTGTCCAGCCTCGCCTAGATAGTTTAATGCTAGAAGCGGCTGTCCAGCTCGCCTAGATAGTTTAATGCTAGAAGCGGCTGTCCAGCCTCGCCTAGATAGTTTAATGCTAGAAGCGGCTGTCCAGCCTCGCCTAGATAGTTTAATGCAGAAGCGGCTGTCCAGCCTCGCCTAGATATGTTTAATGCTAGAAGCGGCTGTCCAGCCTCGCCTAGATAGTTTAATGCTAGAAGCGGCTGTCCAGCCTCGCCTAGATAGTTTAATGCTAGAAGCGGCTGTCCAGCCTCGCCTAGATAGTTTAATGCTAGAAGCGGCTGTCCAGCCTCGCCTAGATAGTTTAATGCTAGAAGCGGCTGTCAGCCTCGCCTAGATAGTTTAATGCTAGAAGCGGCTGTCCAGCCTCGCCTAGATAGTTTAATGCTAGAAGCGGCTGTCCAGCCTCGCCTAGATAGTTTAATGCTAGAAGCGGCTGTCCAGCCTCGCCTAGATAGTTTAATGCTAGAAGCGGCTGTCCAGCCTCGCCTAGATAGTTTTAATGCTAGAACGGCGGCTGTCCAGCCTCGCCTAGATAGTTTAATGCTAGAAAGCGGCTGTCCAGCCTCGCCTAGATAGTTTAATGCTAGAAGCGGCTGTCCAGCCGCCTAGATAGTTTAATGCTAGAAGGCTGTTCAGCCTCACTAGTAGTTTAATGCTAGAAGCGGCTGTCCAGCCTCACCTAGATAGTTTAATGCTAGAAGCAGCTGTCCAGCCTCACCTAGATAGTTTAATGCTAGAAGCGGCTGTCCAGCCTCACCTAGATAGTTTAATGCTAGAAGCGGCTGTCCAGCCTCACCTAGATAGTTTAATGCTAGAAGCGGCTGTCCAGCCTCAGTTTTATTTCTTATACCAAAAAGGCGGGTGGATTTCTTACCTTTTCTTCTTCGTATCCTTTTAGACTGTAAGAGTTGAGTTTATAAGTCCGTCTAAGGTGTTTAAAATGTTGCGGGTATTTGTCCATCTTCCATTCTGTAAATTCATTCTGTAAATTTTCAAATTCTTCAGATGCAGTGGCTATGGAATATTAAAAAGAAATTTTATATTATTCAGAGGGAATATATACCTATCTATCTCTCTCTCTCTCTCTTTCTCTCTCTCTCTCTATATATATACGTATGAAAATGCACGCACGTATGTGTGGGTGCGACAGCGTATGTGCGCGTATGGAGGCATATATATACATGTGTGTGTATGCATCTATATATATATATATATATATATATATATATATACACACAAGTGTGTATGTGTGCATATACGTGTGTGTGTGTGCGTGCATATGTGAGCGTTAAAGTATGTGTGTGTGTCTGTGTGCACGCATGTGTATCCGCGGAGATATTCAAATTCTTGAGATGCATTGGCTATGGAATATTAAAAACAAATTTTATATTATTCAGAGGGAATACATACCTCTCTCTCTCTCTCTCTATATATATATATATATATATATATATATATATATATATATATGAAAATGCATGCGCGTATGTGTGGGTGCCCCAGCGTATGAGTGCGTATGGAGACATATATACATATGTGTGTACATATATATATATATATATATTAGATATAGATCTATAGATATATATACGAGTGTGTATGTGTGTATATAAGTATGTGTGTGTACGTGCATTTGTGTGCGGTTTTATGTATGTGTGTGTGTGTTTGTATGCACGCATGTGTATGAATGGGTACATGTTCTTCCCTTTTCTCTCTCTCTCTCTCTCTATATATATATATATATATATATGTGTGTGTGTGTGTGTGTGCGTGTATGTATGTATCTGTGTGTGTATGTATCTGTGTATGTGTATGTCATCCCCTAAAATGGATAATAATTATATACTTAAATTTTAACCATATACATTAGCAAGCGTACAATAATGATTAAGTTCAAAGAAGAAAAAAAATTGCAAGAATCAAACAAGAGAAAAGATAAACAAATGAGATTAAACAAGACAAATACAAAACATATAAACAAAAATAAACAGGTATAGACATCAGCCATAAGTTAAAGCGGGCGAGGTGATAAAAAAGATTAATTGATATACGAGCCTTACTTCTCTAACCCATCAAACCAAAGAAAATACTGGATAAACATTAATATTTTCAAGTCAGTCAAATCATAATTAAGATCCTGTTATATACACAAATATAGATATCTCCCGATTCACTAATTCAACAATTCAATTCGCCCACACACCGCAATAAAGAGAATGTCAACCGGATGTAAACAGGCCAAGGCGTTAAATCAAATGACGAAATTTCGTCTTTGCGCACCCAGGCTCCGCGCATGAGGCAATCTTAGAATTAAAAATAAAATCATAAATAAAACTCGCATTTTCGTCCAATCTAAATCATTCCCGGCAGAAATAAAAAATAAAAAAAAGGGTTGAGTTAATCCGATTCCGAATCACGACAACCTATATAAGTCGGCTTTGAAGAGCCGACAGCAGAGATATCCTGGCGACAGCACCGAGAACAACAATCAGGCCGACCTCGCAAAACGAAACATCACAAGGCAGCGGACTTACATCTCTCACATACTCCTTACCCAAAAATCTGATCGACCGGCAGTTAAAGGGGCGAACGATTCCACTTCATACAACAACAAGCCTACGCCAACTATCATACACGCTATCGACATCAGACTACTAAAACACAAGATTCTGCCCACCTAACCAACATCTAACCACTATCACTGGTTTATCTGCCCACATCACCACCTCAACTACAACTGATTCGGCCACCGGACCTTTCACTGACTTTGCTATTCACGTCACAACTGACTATCACCAATATCAGACTTTCTCTTTTAAAATCATTTCCAACTTTACAACCGTTTCATGTTCCTTTTTTTAATACAATTAATAAACTCAAAACCTGTGTTTGTTTTTCTTTGCCACCATACACTTCATACTAACACTTTTTATTACAATCCCAATGATATCTTAAAATAAACCAAACCATCTCAGAGCCATGACATTTCGCAAATCTTTACTTTGTCATTGTCTCTCTGGGGTAACCAAAAAGTCCTCACGCATTACAAAGAAATTACGGTTGTTTTACATTTTACATTTATGGTGAAACATTGAACGAAAGTTGATCAAGCGGTTTCACAGATACATGTAATTAGAGACCTTTTGTCTTCGGATTTTAATTGTTAGTAAAAATGAGTTAAAAATGTCAGCACATAGATAAAAATGGCGTATCTCCGCCAAAAGCAACAAAGGGTTTTTTGGTGTCAAAACTTTGTCATGATCTGACAAAAATTTCTATGAAACAGTGTAGAATATTGGGACCAGGTAACTAATAAGCACCTCAGCTTAAAGCAGTTTTGAAAAGAACATATTATTATAGATAGGAAAGAATGATAGTTAATTGTTCTTGGGAAAGATGAAGCGGGAAGTTGAAAATCAGGGTAAAGTATCTAGTTGTCTTTAACTGTAATAATTCTCTTTTCTAGACTTAAAGGAATAGGATCAACTTGTGTTGTGTAGTACAAGTAGTTGTCTTGGGTTTCATTCTGAGTGGATCAATTAGAATAAAACAATATAATATATTGTGCAGTTCATTCAATACTGGTTCTCTATTTTGATAAAAGTACAAACAATCCCAGTTTTTTTATTACTGAACCCCTAAAAGGAAATATCTTTATTCAATAGAAACATAACGATGTCAATAAGCCACTTCAAAACATTCCTTCAAAATTGTCTCTCCTTAAAATAATGCTGTATTTCTTTCTTATCTCTGGTAGATTCATTGTAGTTCAAATTCTAGACAAGGAAAATGTTATCAATTTCAAGTAATAAAAAGATTTTAGTTATTTCCTAGTTGAGTAACATGATATTACAGGGTGACCCAGAAAAAACAGAACCCAAATTATGGTTATTTCCTAGTTGAGTAACATGATATTACAGGGTGACCCAGAAAAAACAGAACCCAAATTATGGTTATTTCCTAGTTGAGTAACATGATATTACAGGGTGACCCAGAAAAACAGAACCCAAATTATGGTTATTTCCTAGTTGAGTAACATTGATATATTACAGGGTGACCCAGAAAAAAAAACAGACCCAAATTATTTATTTTTCCCATTAAACTAACCCTAAACCCCCCTAACCCTACCCCCCAGAAAAAACAGAACCCAATTATTTATTTTCCCCATTAAACTAAACCTAAACCTCAACCTAACCCTAAACCTCCCTAGTTGAGTAACATAATAATACAGGCTGACCCAGAAAAAACAGACCTCACAAGTTTTGTAATAAAACTGTTAATTTTAATTTTTTTAAAGTTTAAGACCAACAAGGGTTAGGGTTAGGGTTTAGTGTTAGGGTTTGGGTTTAGGGTTAGTTTAATGGGAAAATAAATAAATAATTTGGATTGTTTTTTTCTAGTCACTCATGTTACTCAACTTGGAAATAACCAAGATTTTTGTAAACTTCAATAATACGAATTAATAATTCGATATTCTTTAAAGTTATTTATTCGTCCAAAACTCGAATAACGTGGATATTTCATTAAAACTTCCTTTATTAAATAAATATTTGCACATAAATATGATGCAGGATTATTTCTTAATTTTCTTTTTCTAATTTAAAAAAAAAAAGGAATTATGAATTTGATAATTCGTTCAATTTTCGAATTTCCACATTTCGTAATTATTATTTTTTAAATGAACATACAAGGTGTGTCAAAAAATATCGAGATTTTTGTACTTTTTGACACATCTTGTATTCTGTAAAAAAAAAAACATTCCATTCATTAATTTTTTTTCAGAATACAAGGTGTGTTAAAAAAAATTACCAAGTTTAAATCTGTATTTACCAAGATAGAAATGAATAATGAATGGAAGGTTATTTTTTAAATTTTTTTCCAGAATACAAGGTGTGTGTGTGTTGTATTTGTATGTGCATATATGTGTCTGTATGCAAATGCGTATATTCGTATGTGTCTGTGTGTATACATGTGTTTTGGTATGTATGTGTACGTGTTATGAGCGTTTATTGACGTACACGTGCGCATATGCGTCAGTACGTACATTTACGTGAGTGTGTTCATATTTGTACGAATGCGTGCGAATGTGTACATGAACAAATTCCTGGTCGAAACACGTGTTAGTAACTCATATTAAATAGATTTTAACCATTCAAAATGTTCTTTCCTTTATTTATTTTTCCTTTCAACATATAAGAATATTCAAACAAAGACAAAAAATTGATCCAACGGAAAAAATAATTTAATTTACGTATCTAACAAGTATTCGTAAAGTGGTTGATATAAGATACGAGACGAAAAACAATGTCCTTTCACTCTAAAACTATCGAATCATATATCTTTTTGAAACACAAAACTTGTTAAATTGTTTGGTTGTTTGTTTGTTTATGCGTTCGTGTGTGTTATATCGCCTTGTGGTAATTGTCAACAGCAGGTCATGGCCCCCTGGGGGAGACGATAATACTGATTATTGTCTATGTTTATTTTCTCTTTTTCACTTGAGGTTAAACTGACCTTTTGGGCCACCATAGCTGAGATATTACTCCCTTTAAACTTGTGTATTTTACATAAACCTCCAAAAAATACCATGTCAGACATTCTCTGTTCCTACCCTCAAATTCTTTTTTGCTTTCGGCCCCGTCTTTTAAATTGAAGCCTTGAATAGAAATCACACATTGATATAAACTGGGTAAAAAAATTGGCGACTTTTGTAATCAATTTTTGTCTGTAAATCCACTTTTTAGTAGTAGGAAAGCTCTAGAACTCATTTTACAGACAGAAATAAATTACAAATGTCACCATTTTTCGCGAACCATACCAAATTTGGAGAGCTAAGAATCGACATAATTCAAATATTGGGGATTTTTCTAATGGTAATATAGTCCACACCTGGAAAAAGAAATCAGAAAAATTGAAGTGGTTGGGTGACAATTTTACTTTTTTCTGGCTGATATGACCTGGAATTTCCCTAAAGTCAATTATTGATTTTAGTTAACCTTTGGTACCCTGAGCCTCCCATAACCGTAGAGCTATCCACTCATATCAATATGATAATCTATTATTTAACTTTTCTGGATGATTTGACATAGAATTACCCATTTAACATTCACGGTACATGTGGGTATAGGGCTGCAACCATACCACAAGTTTGACAATGCTCCAGTTTCTTAATAAGTAGGAGTGGAGTTGCCAGCTCCACACCTGGTTTTAAATTCATTTTTTCTTCTCGACCAGTTACTTTACCTAGGCTTAAGTGCTCAGTCTGCCCTACTATTTACCTGTAGCTTGAGATAGAAGAGATGGATTTCCCAAGAGCATTAGCAGGAAAATTAAATGCAAAGCACCTTGTCCAGGATTTGAACTCATCAAGTCCACTGTGAGACTCTCTTGTGCACTCTTGTTGCACAATGATGACAACTCCAGGTTTTGTTTTAGTATCTCTGCGCATTCCTTGGTCGAAATGCACGAGCATGAGCTAGGTTCACAGGGAAAGAAAAAAATAAACAAACCAGAAAGTTCTGAAGATATGACATTTAATGGAGGAGGAGTGTATAACATGGTCTCTAGTTGTCCTCTCTCTACTCTGACCTAGAATTAAACATACTCTGATGAAGTTCAGAGCGATGCACATGGATAGGGCCCTGTTGTGAGGTGTGGTTTCGTATTCTCTGTTGTAGTAGTATCAATAATTCTTCGAGCGTAATCGTAGCTCAAGTCTTAGCTTCAAGTGGCTAATTTCATTCCAGTCCTCTAAACAGTCTCTATATATCTCCTGCTGTAATACACATATATAAATGAGATAACACGCCATTGGCTATCTCACTACAGGCCGCCTCACCCCGTTTAACTTCCAGATAAGACCACCCACCAAAGATAGGTAGCAGACAAAAAAAAAAAAAAAAAGACCTCAGAAAAAAATACCAAAACAATGTCTACATTTGTGTTGCCTAAAACTAAGCAAAAGTGGTTAGGAAACCTTTGAAATACGGAAAGAATTTTATGAGCAGGATAGAGTTAATCATACAGGTGTATTTGCCTGGCAATCATCACTTTAAAAAAAAGGAAGAACATCAGCTGAAAGTGATGTGTATCCATAGAAGTTTTCTACCAAAAAAAAAGTTGAGAAGATGAGCAGTATGGGGAAGTTATCGATAGAATACTGGCTATCCGAGATCTTTATGATCAGACTAGCAGCGACTACTCGGCGTCGGCTGGGTAGTGGGGGATTTTTTTAAGTTAGTCCCACAGATCCATTATTACTGAATTGTGAGTTGAATCCTCGTGTGATGTCCCATTTAAATCCCTATGTAAAAAAAAGACCTTGCATTGATCCAACTGAAAAGAAATGTTAATGTCTACTGTCTAAAATACTAAATGAAAAAAAATCCATGCTGTTCTCATTTAAATTTTATTTCTTAATTATCTTCACGAATATAAATCAAATCTATTATTTTTGCTAAAAATCCAATCCCTAGTGATATTTAATGTGTATATATAGTTAATTGTTTTATTTTCGAAGTTTCCTCCGGACATACATATACACACAACTGCCCTTTATATATGTATAGAATGCTGGCTATCCGAGATCTTTGTGATCAGATAGGCATTTTTATTAAGACAAGCGATTCTTACAGAAAATCTGTGGATGATTTGCAGCCAAGTTTGTTCCTTGTTTGCGACACCAGAGCAGGAGGAGTTTCAAATGACCCCCACGGCTACTGGCTTACAGCCAGAGTAAGTACATAAACCGAATTAGCATTTCTATCCCCCACCTATTAGGTTCCTGGGTATGTGGCTATGATCCTGAAATTAATATTCAGTTATCTGTGTTGAAGTCTACGTCATTGCCAAATCCAAAGAAGGATTGCCAATTTCAAAGTAAGATAAATGTTTTGCTGACTGTTATTTTTAACAAAGTGGGTGTAGTGCACCGTAAATATGCCCCTTGTGGTCAAACGTTCACCATACAGTATTACTTGGGAAGGGCGTCAGATCAGGGTGCAATGATTAGCAAACTAAACTTGCAGGCCTATTACTATTGAATAGCGAATACGATCCTCGCCGGATGCCCCATATTTGCGATCTTGTGTCATATGCTACTCGTGGCGAATGGGTTCGGTAAAAAGAGCGTCCCGTCGTGGTGTAATTAGGTCCGGTTTAGCTAAGTCGGTAGAGTGTCTGACTGGAAACCTCGAGGTTCCTGGTTCGATTCCGGTTCTCACCAACTCAGCGTATGATTGGCATAGGAAGCTGATGGTAGGAGTAGCACTCCACATCAGATGCTAAAATAATCTCCTTGGTCTAGCGCAAGTGAAAAGGGGTTAGACTCTCTCGCTGTCCGACTGATAACGACTTTAGGCCACACCGAGGACTTTACTTTATTACTACTGAATTCGATCCTCGCTAGATGCTCCATATTTTCGATCTTGTGTCACACACATTCCGTGGTGAACAGGTTGTGTAAATGTCTACAATATTATTTGGGAGTATTGCACCGTCTGAAAAAATGTCAAGCCAAGATTGGGCATGTCGGTGAGGCACCCGCAGGGGCAGGCACGGGCACATGCACAACAAACACAACAATATCGCCAGAAGTCACATGAAAAGTTTCCTTGTGTCCCCAGCACTTTAGAGACCTTACTTTTGTAATTACCGCCGTACATTAAAATACCCGTCTTGATAGTATGATGTTCCAATCCGAAATAATAAAGCTGGATATATATTGTTCGGAAAAGTGGGAAGCGCGTGGTGTAATGGTTAAAGTCATGGGAAATGGACTCGTCGCCCCGATTTCAAATCCTGGATGTGGTAATTGCATTTCACTTAGTGCTAAAACCCTTGGGAAACGTATGAATCCTACTCTCCCTCCAGCTATGGATAAATAGTAGGGCAGACTGGGCTCTTTAACCTTGGTTAGGCAACCGGTCTAGGAGAAGAAAAACTCTGAATTAAGAAACTGACCTTGTGTCACATCCACCTCGTGCGGAGAAGTTGGTATATATATTTTGTGAAAAACTTACTATAACTATGCATCCATACACTCTGCTCAACTTAGCTGGGTTTTTTGTGTGAGACACAGAATTTTGCAAGTGCAGTCATCCTTAGTACTTACTAGACCTAGATCTGTTCGACTTTTTTTGTTCCTGGAAAGTGAAACTGGAAAGCATCTTATGGATAAAAGGGTTGAGAACAGTTTCGCATCATATCAAAAAAGGAGTTTTTAGTGGTGCTTCTACCAATAGAAAACTCGCTGGAACAAGTGTTAGCAGAAGCTAATGCTTCATTCATTGTTCATTTCTCTCTCGATAAATACAGGTTCAGTCTCAATACTTTTTAAACACACTTCGTATTGTTACATAATCTATGCGGTGGCATAAGATTATTGTCAATCCCCTGTAATTCTGAGGGGATTACCCTTTTCATACTTGTGTGAGGTAGTATAGAGATATGGTGGCGATCAGTGCAGTTGATGGCCCTGAAAGTGAGTGACGGCGTTTGACCTCACTCTCACCTTGCCTTCCGGGGATAAATCGTGGGAACTGGAAGGCATAGAAGAACCTGTTCCGGTTTAAGAATAGTAAGGAGCTTTAGTTTAGTTTTGCAGTGGACGTCAGACAGAGCAGTCGGCCATGATGCTCTGTCTAAACTGTAACTCTGCATACGCGCGCTATCTTATGTCTGGGTTGGGGATTTACCGAATAAAGTAACATTAAAAGAAAATCGAAGTCTTGTGTTTACTAAAAACTAACAATGACACAGGGCTTCTGATAAGGGGAAATCCCTAACAGAAACCAGACCCGAAGTCCCCAAGAAAGTCCAGACCTTAGAAGAGACCAGACTAAGATGTTAGACGATCAGAATAGCAAAGCCAGCCAGAAGAATAGATGTCCAAGATATAGAAGCAAGTAAGAAGTAAAGAAGTAAGAAAGGGTATACAACATATATCACTTTGGCACCGTGAAAACCTCAGTACGTAACAGTATATGTTTTTCTTTGTTATTGTAGTTTTTTAATTAGAACTACTTTTAACAAGTAATTACTGTTGGGCATAAAATAAATATTATGATGCCATTAATGTTAAACAATTTCAATGAAGCATCTCTTTAACATTTACACAAAACACTTTATTCTTTTGTAAGTTAAATATGAGGGTATGTCAAAAAGTAGTGCCATTTTGTTTTGGACAGGTATAATTACCAACACAGGAACATGTATCATACATCAAAATGAAGCTAGACCTCTATGGATCACATCCCTACATAGGTAAGTAAAAAAAGTAATGCCATTTTTTTTAGGACAGGTATAATTACCAACACAGGAACATGTATCATACATCAAAATGAAGCTGATCCTCAGTCGATCACATCCCTACTTCTCTACATAGGGGAGTCAAAAAGTAATGCCATTTTGTTTAGGACAGGTATAATTACCAACACAGGAACATCTATCATACATCAAAATGAAGCTGGTCCTCTGTGGATCACACCCCAACTTCTCGACATAGTCACCGTTTCTCTCAATAGCAATGTTCCACCTTCAA
The DNA here is from genome assembly GCA_023376005.1 of Doryteuthis pealeii. Classification (NCBI taxonomy): domain Eukaryota; kingdom Metazoa; phylum Mollusca; class Cephalopoda; order Myopsida; family Loliginidae; genus Doryteuthis; species Doryteuthis pealeii. The sequence continues at coordinate 17,358,934 of CM042148.1, forward strand.
ATGAGAGCATGTATCCCTGCCCCGTAAAATTCTTAACTACAGATTTCACTTCCTCGTGACTGGAATAATGTTTGCCTTCCAAACCCTCTTTCATGGGGCCAAAGAAAGGCAAACCTTATTCCAGTGACGAGGAAGTGAACGCTGTAGTCAAGAAGTGGCTCAAAGAACAGTAAACCGGATTTTACAGGGCAGGGATACATGCTCTCATTTGAAGGCGGAGCATTGCTATTGCGAGAAACCGTGACTATGTAGAGAAGTAGGGATGTGATCCACAGTGGACCAGCTTCATTTTGATGTGTGATACATGTTCCGGTGTTGGTAATCATACCTGTCCTAAACAAAATGGCATTGAAGGGAAGTGAAACTTGTGTGAGATATATTTTAAGTGGAAAGAGGCTGCACAGGCCCCAGTCCACTATCTTGGCAGTGCCGCAGTTAGTCCAGTGTTAGGGTAAAGTCCTAGTCGACTGGGCTGTCGATCTGCTGCAGGGTGCTGTCTCAGGTAGTTTTGAGTCACGAGAGGCAAACCTCCCCGGAAGCCCCAGCGCTTGCACCCAAACGCCAGGTTGTATTGAGAATTTATGTGATAGTAGTAGTACCCAATCCTACCACTAAGGGTCGATGTTTCCGAACGCCGTTAGTCCAGTGGTAGGGGAAAGTCCGGGACGGCTAGGCTGTCGAGCTGCAACAGGGTGCTGTCTCAGGTAGTATTGAGTCACTTCACGAGAGTCAAGCCTCTCCGGAAGCCCAGCGCTTTCACACAAGCGCCAGGTTGTGTTGGGAATTTATGTGAGTAGTAAGTACCCAATCCTACTATTAAGGGTCGACGTTTCCGAACGCCGTTAGTCCAGTGGTAGGGGAAAGTCCGAGACGGCTGGGCTGTCGGGCTGCAACAGGGTGCTGTCTCAGGTAGTATTGAGTCACTTCACGAGAGACAAGCCTCCCCGGAAGCCACAGCGCTTGCTCCCAAGCGCCAGGTTGTGTTGGGAATTTATGTGAGTAGTAAGTACCCCAATTCTACTACTAAGGGTCGATGTTTCCGACGCTGACATTCGAAGTAAACAGGCCGAAGATAAAGTTAGATTTACAGCTCTAATGAATAATGGCATTACTTTTTGACTCAATCCTCGTATAATCTCTAAAAATTAACCAGTAATTAACATTAAGAAATGTTTATTGGCACGTAAACAGTATTGCTGGATTGACACACATCTTAGATATTTGTTGTTGTTTTTTTTGTTAAGCGTAAAGCAGAGAATTAATTTAAAAAATGTGTATTCGCCTATGTAATTAAAATGTGAAATAAGAAAATGAAAGAACCAAATGACAGTTCATTACATTTTTAGTTATGAAAGCAAAATGTATAAAAAGAAAAGCAACAAAAAATCTACTAATATAAAATCTGCAATATATTTGGAATTTTGATAACTAATTTGGAACTTATAAAATTTAATTTTAATTAATCAAACTGCAAAGCCAAAGTTCTGGCCTTTTCTCAAAGTCTCAGAAATAATGTGCCTGAGGCGCAATATATTTGGAATTTTGATAACTAAATTTTGTTAAAAAAATGTAATTTTAATTAATTTCTGTCAAACTGCATAGTCAAAGTGCCGGCCTTTTCTCAAAATCTCAGAAACATTAGAGGGGAATGCCGATGGGATCAATGCAGTTTTTCACCCGCCACCAGTTTTTCACCCGTCACCGGCTTGTGGGTGGTACCACATTAATAGGGCCTTGTGCCTAACCCGTACAACGTGGGGTACGTGGTAAATATCAAGTCTCAGAAATAATATTGTTTTCCTCTTATAAGTATCCATACAAATACCAAGCTAGTAAAACGGTTTGGTTTGGTATAAGCATATCAACCACAGTGGGTCATTTAATGCCGACAAAGTTTGAAATAAATTCATTCTTAATGAAGACTCAAATTTTTTTTATAAACGTTTTTTTTATTTAACACATAGATGGGATCCTAACAAGTACTTCCACTCCGGGTCAGAGTGGACCTGGGAGCAATGGTGATAAAAGGGTGTTTCAACCTCCCCAACCTCCAGGACTGGGACCTCACCATCTGATTGAGTTTAACGTTATTCCCAGAACATGAAGACCCTCAGTCACAGCCTTCTAGCACCCATATGACAAAAAGGGTTGGGGCTTGCAATAAGGGCAATAGGGTTGGGACAATCATATAGGTGCTAGGGCTTGACATCTCTCCACCCGCCCGTAAGGGTTTAAGTGGAATGTTGCATCTCATAGACTGCTCATCCACCAGGGTTCCCTCCTTAAGCATCAGGGGTCGCCACCCACGCCAATAGGTGGCTCCATTGGGGGAGTATTACCACTCTGCAGAAGTACAGTCGGTGTATTCTAACGCTCCAGCCGACAGAGCGGCTAGTAATACGGGGGGAAACTAAGAATAACAGTTATTAAATGTAGAAAACATTTAGAAGTATTGAGAAGACTAATATAAATGGGGTTAAATCGTACTTACCGGACCTAAATTCCACCATCGTATGCTACCCCGCCGAAAGAAAAAAAAGAATCAGGGAATTAACCGAATTTAATAAAATTTTCAGTGTTGATATATTAATGAATAAAAGATATAATGCACTAGTTATTCTATTTAAAAACGTTTACATTTTTTCAGTTCAGTTAGCTTTAAACCACGTATCTTTGAGAATCTGTGTTACGTCTCAAAGATACGTGGTTCAAAGTTAATTGACCAGAAAAAATGGAAAAGTTTTGAAATAAAATAACTGGTGCCTTATATATTTTATTCATTTATATATCAACACTGAAAATTTCATTAAATTCGGTTAATTCCCTGATTTTTGGTATTTATTTTTCTTTCGGCGGGGTGGCATACGATGGTGGAATTTAGGTCCGTTAAGTTCGATTTAACCATAAATGGATTCATGTTTATGAATATAATACTTTTGTAATCTTACCTGATATCGATACAGGTAGTAGTAAAAGGCCAAGTAAAACCCATATGAGCCTGAAAAATGAAAAAGAAAATCTTCTGATATTTGAATTAAATAAACATATAAAACAACAAAAAGTTCCAGTAAGGTCTGGTTTTAAATATAGTTGGTAAACTCCAGACTCTTAAATTCACTTCATCGAATTAAAACAAAAACATTCTCATGAAAGCCTCACTGAACAGAAATAACCTGATACCTTGTGAAATAACCGTCTATGCCTGTGGTTCCAAACCATTTTCGTACCATGCCCCACTTTTTTTTATCACAAATTTCTTCATGTCCCCCACCCGTTAATTGTTTAGTATGATATAACAATATCAGTTTTGAAGAAGTATAACATAAAAAATTGTATCTTTCAAATAAAACTAAAGGGTTTAACTTAAAAAAAAAAAATAAATAAATAAAAATAATCCATTTTGCGGATCTTTTTATAAAATATTTAATTTTCTCCCGTTGGACCCATAACAACACTATATATATATATATATATATATATATATATATATATATATATATATATATATATAAAAGGAAGTTTGGTATGTACGTGTCGACGTATAACTCCAAAACGGGAGGTCACTCATATTAGAAATCTTGCATATGCATTAATATCCAACTTACTAAGAAATAGGCCAAATTTGGTTATTGAATTTTACTGATTAAGGGATATAATTAATTAAACCAAAATCAACCAATTTGTAGAACTGTCCGTATATCAGCTCCTGCTGATAATAAAATATTGTTCGCTGCCTGGTTTCTATTATAGTAATACCAGCAGTTTAGTGAACAAAGTTTTAGTGAACAAAATGGTAGCCTATGCTGTTCCGTTCGGAATCTCAGGCCTATTCATCTGGTGTTCCTAATTTTTGTTAAGTCCTGTCATGGACCGGGTACTTTTGCTAGTATATATATATATATATATATATATATATATATATATATATATATATATATATATATAAGAGTTTTATAATTTGCTTGAAGCGTTGTGTTTATATTGGTTTGGTGGGTGGTTTTGAAGGCTATCACAATGCAAGTGTAAAGAAAAAGAATCCATTTTATAATGTGTATAATTGCGGGGGAGGGTAACAGATGAAGAACTGCAAAGTTAAACAAGTCAGAAGCCACGCATATAGCTGGTGCCAGATGCACGATAACATTAGTGGTTGAACACTTAACTAGATTGCCCAAGCTGTTGTACTCAGCTAGGTTGTAATTACAATTTTACCCTATAAATTTATAATTTTTACTCATATAGGCTAAAATAATTTAAAAAATGTTGATATTACTATATTTTTCATATTGCCCCTTCTATTATTATTGAATTGCCCCCTAGTAGGGCGTAGGCCCCACTTTGGGAATCACTACTCCAGACTCATAAATTCACTTCATCGAAAACATATTCTCATGAAAGCTTCACAGAACAGAAATAACCTGACACCTTGTAAAATAACCGTCTATGCACATTTGGAATCAGTGGTCTGTAAATATATATTTACCAACCCGTCCGCATGAGCAGGATGTGACACAAGGTCAATTTCTTAAGCGGAGTTCAACAGGTTTGAATTCAGAGTTTTCCTTCTCCTAGACCGGTTTGCCTAACCAAGGTTAAAGAGCCCAGTCTGTCCTGCTATTTATCCATAGCTGGAAGGAGAGTAGTTGAATTCATACCTTTCCCAAGGTTATTAGCGCAAAGTGAAATGCAATTACCACATCCAGGATTTGAACTCGGGGTGACGAGTCCAATCCCCATGACTTTAACCATAGCTGGAGGGAGAGTAGGATTCATACCTTTCCCAAGGTTATTAGCACAAAGTGAAATGCAATTACCACATCCAGGATTTGAACTCGGGGCGACGGGTCCAATTCCCACGACTTTAACCATTACACCACGCGCTTCCTGGTCTGTAAATAAATAACCACTTTAACTTGAAGACGTATTCTGCTTTTGAGTGATGAGAAATGCAGCGTGTGCGTCAAACGAGTCTCGAGCAACGTCTTTCAAGAACAAAGCGAGGAATATTTTTGAAAGTGTTTCTGTTAAAAAGATTTGATGTTGCAATCCTTTTTTTTAAGCAGAGGTATGAATAAAAACTTCTTTATCTTGTTTAGGTGAGTTTTGTTGATTTATACTTACATTCTTTAATGAGAGTTGCACATTAATTTGAATTGGCGTTGAGATTCATTTACATTGCAGTCAAGAGTCTTTGTTAACATTCTTATGGGTGTGGTGGTAATGTATGTTTTTTTTGTGAGTAGTTTTGATGTGTGAACGTTGTCACGTTTTCTTTCTCAGTGTCTCCATGGCAGGCAAAAAAAGTAAAGTAGTCGGGGTGGCCTAATGTCGGTATCAGCCAGACAGCGAGGGAGTATATCCCCTTTTCACTTGCGCTAGACCAAGGAGATTTTTTTTTTGCAACTGAGATGGAGCGCAACGCCTACCATCAGCTTCTTTACTGCACAGATACGGCTGGTATCAAAACAGGAACCTTGTGGGTCTTAGGCGGACGCTCTACCTACTGAGCTAAACCGGCCTTATATATATATGAATCGCAAGGTTCCGGGTTCCATGCCGTTCCTCGCCAATACAGCACATGAATAGCACACTTTGGGAAATCTGAGCTGTTTGGTAAAACATCTGGGAGCTGGTGGTCGGTGTGGCGCTCCAGCTCAGCCACTCCTTCTCCCTGGTTTAGCATAATTAGAAAAGGGATAGACTCACTCAGCGTTCGGTTGATACCGACAATAGGCCTGTCCGCAGACTTTACGTTTACTACAATATATATATATATATATATATATAAGAGAGAGAGAGAGAGAGAGAGAGAGAGAGAGAGAGAGAGACTGAAAATTGACGAAAATGTGGATAAAACACAAAACAACTTTTTCCTCAATTTTCAATCACATTTTGTCGGATTTACCCAATCCGTTACTCCTCTCATATATATAGCTCAGTCATATATATATATATATATATATATATATTATATATATTGCAAATTTGGTTTAGAAATCAATAAGATTCATTATATTACACACTCGGTTTAGTTCAGTCAGTCGAGCGTCCGGCTAGGAATCACAAGGTTCCTAGTTCGATACCGGTCCTCGCCAACTCAGCGTATTAGTAGCACAGGGGTCTGTGTGGTAAAGTAAGGAGCTGGTGGTAGGTGTTGCGCTCCACCTCAAATGCAAAAACAATCTCCTTGGTCTGGCGCTAGTGATAAGGGGATAGACTCCCTCGCTGATTGGCTGATACCGACATTAGGCCACCCCGACGACTTTACTTTTTTCTTTATATATATATATATATATATATATATGATTGTGTATGGGAGTTATTTTACTTTTTTGTTTTGTTTATTTTATATAAACTAGCAAATATATGCACCCTCCAGGTGCAAGTATTTAAGTTTTAATATAATAAAATATCATATTAGATTAGAAAGGCTAATGAAACTGAATAAGAATGCAGATAAAAAGATTTGGAACAGAGGGGGTATGATTGAAAAATGGAACAACTTTGAAACTAACTCTTCCATCATGTTCCGTTACTCCCGTCTTTCATTGGTAAATTTTCCCAATTTAACTATTTAGTTAAAATAGGAAGTAAAGAATAAAATTACAATTATTTCTTCTTGTAAAGGGATTTCTTTTAAGATTTATCCCAGAGATTTTCGCTCATATTCAATAAGCTAAAACCAAACAATTAGAAATCAATAATACTAAGCATATATTAATTAAAATCAAATTTTTAATATCAATATGCAAATTAGCCTTCCTATTCACACTGTAAACCGCTATTTTGTTGTATATATATAAATACAATTGCATGTTATTAGTATGTAGATATGGTAAACAGTATTAATAATGTTAAACAATTTTATCAATAAAAAAAATCATGGAGAATGTGATGTAAATAACAAAGGGAATCGTGACTTGTATAGTAATATAGTTTCGGTTACAGACAGACAAACCCACAATCTCCATTATAATAAGATGTTCCAATTTTAAATTTTCTTTTCATGATCGGTTATATGGAATTTGATTGGATAAAACTGTGCGACTTAATTTATTTAATCTTCAATTGCATTTAGTTTGTACACATCAATGTGGAAATACAAGTCCAGTTGCTGTTTTCTTAGTTATAAAAAAGTGAACACGTTACATTCTATTATAATTTCACGATTTAAGATTGGAAATAGGTCGATGAGTGACAAAAAGTAACATTCAGCTGGCGATACGTCAGAAATAACTTACTATGAATTAGATTTATATTGTGAGCCGTACACACGGAGAGAGAATGGAGAGAGTATTATTATTATTATTATTATAAAAATACTAACCCTGGGTATATAAATTCTGTTCTATAATTTCTAACAGAGTGAAAATAATTCAAAATATCAGAAAACTAATTGTAAATATTGAGGAATATGTAAAATGAATATGTTTTCCTTATGATAAAAAATATATTCGCTTCAGTTGTTCGAGTAGGTTTTTACTTACATGTTTCATATCTGTAACTTATTTTCTCTATACTATTTATAAGCAAGTAGTAAGTTCAGTTAGATAGCAATCCACGCATAACATTTTCTTATATCTTTCAGTTGGTATTAATCGACCTTTGCTTGAAGAACGATGGTATAAAATTGTGTATATATAGAACGATTATTATTTTAAACAGCATGATTAACACTTATCCAAATGATAAATGAAATATATTGCTTTTATGGAAAAAAGAGACCAAAATGCCAGGTTAGTAAGTTAGAACTAAAATTTTAATATAAGATAACATTGTATTTACATCTTATAATCATAAAAAATGTTGGTTTTGTTAAAAAGCAAGTACATCTACGATAAAACCTAAACAAAATGGGCTGACTTCTGATTTAGGTCGGAAAATTAAAACGGAAAGTTTTTTGGTGATCCCAATGACAGTTTAACTCCAGTCTATGAATTAACATTTTGCGAATTGGGTTACAGTTTTAGGGGATTAAGGTTGTTTTTAATTACGTATTGCTTTAAAAAATAAACAACAAAAACCCCAAATTAACCCAAGTTACTATACATTTAATGTTGAAAAATATTTTTTAATCTAAGGTTAATTGAAATTATACATTGCAATACTAACACAAACAACTGTCAATAATAGATTTAATAATTGATTTCAATGGTTAATTAAATGTATAGTAATTTGGGATTTTTGTTGTTTATTTTTTTTTTTTAAGCAATACGTAATTAAAAACAATCTTAATCCCCTAAAACCGTAACCGAATTTGCAAAATTTTAATTCATAGACTGAAGTTAAACTATCATTGGGTATCACCAAAAAACTTTCCATTTTAATTTTCCGACCTAAATCAGAAGTCAGCCACAAAATGTTAAATGTCGTTACTGTCATATTAATTGTTTCAAGTTCAACAGATAAAATGAATTAAGCAGAAACATCTATTCACTCTAAATCAAAAGAATAATCAAAATGGTAATAAAGGACTATTTGCTCGTAAATTCCTACCATAAAATTAGGTTTGGGCATTTTATGGTAGGAATTTACGAGTAAAAAGTTGAAGTGTAAAAACGAACCCCCACTTTAAGACTAAGCATTCTCACAAAATAAAAGCTTTTAGAATATACACATTGAAGTGATTATCAAAATAAATAAAGGAAATATATTTAGTATTGTAACATAACGGGTGCAAGAAAAATAAAACATTTATTGCAAAAACACGGACATAAAATGGGGGTTCACTTTATTTTATAGTAGGAATTTACGAGCAAATAGTCCTTTATTACCATTAAATTACATTAAAAAAAAAACATTGACTAAATCAAGTCGATTAAAAGAGCAGAAAGGAATGAATATCTCATATTTCCCCTGAGTAAAGTGGTAAAAAAAAGAAGAAAAAAAAGTTTTTTTTTTAAATAACTTACTGGATTTTTATAAAATGGGAATTTCCTTGTAGTGATCTGAACATGTTTTGTTGCGCTTGGCTGTTTTGCATGACCGATGTTTTTTACAGGGAAGACAGAACCACAAAATCCACCACAAAATTCACAGCCTCCTTTTTCTTTCTCTCGTTTTTCTTTTCTCTTAATATCTTTTCATTCTTTTCTTTTTATCAGCTTCCCGCCCCTTTCTTCCTCCCCCTCTCTTTCTTTATCTAGCGGAAACATTGACTAGTCGCACCTTCATAATCCCAACCTACCTTATCACCCCCCTATCTTCCTTTCTCTTGTTTGGTTTAGAAATGTTTAGAATTAAGATATTTTCCATACAGCCATACAGAAAAATAAAATCTATATAATTTATATCGTCTATATAAGACGATATAAATTATATAGATTTTATTTTTCAATTTAATTTTATGTAACTTTCCTTTTATTTTTTTATTTATTTCAATTAACCATTATAATTTTTGTGAAAATTCTTCTTTATATATTTTCTTATTTATTTGTTAATATTTTTTGGCTAAACTTGCAAATCGGTCGGAAAATCAAAACATATTACAGGGCGACCCAGAAAAAACAGAACCCAAATTATTCATTTATTTTCTCATTAAACTAACCCTAAACTCCAACCCTAACCCTATCCCTATCCCCATCACTATCCCTAACCCTAAACCACCTAGTTAAAATTAACAGTTTTATTACAATGTTGGGTTCTGTTTTTTCTGGGTCTCCCTGTATACAGGGTGACACAGAAAAAACAGAACCGAAATTATTTATTTATTTATTTTCCCATTAAACTAACCCTAATCCTAAACCCCCTAGTTAGAATGAACAGTTTTATTACAAAATTTGCGGGTTCTGTTTTTTCTGGGTCACCCTGTATACAAGATGACCCAGAAAAAACAGAACCGAAATTATTTATTTATTTTTCCCTTAAACTAACCCTAAACTAACTAACCCTATCCCTAACCCTAACCCTATACTCTAACCTTAACCCTAAACCCCCTAGTTAAAATTAAGTTTTATTACAGAATTTGTGGGTTCTGTTTTTTCTGGGTCACCCTAATTTTCCGACCAATTTGCAAGTATAGCCAATCTTTTTTTTTATTTTTTACATTTCTTTTTCTTACTCTTTTACCTTTGTCTTTCATTATATTTATCTCGATTACTTTTTCTGACCCGTGTTTTTTTTTTTTTTTTTTTTTTTTTCCTTTATGTACTTTTTATCAAATGTCAATGTATTTTAGTCTCAGGCCCATTTTTTCTTCTTCTTCTTTTACATACAAGCTTACATACGTGGTTAATGATAATCTAAACTCTGAAGGTTTTCCAATTTTCATACTTCTACAATGTTCTGTATTCCTTGGGACTTGTATTTTGTTGTGTTGTTACTGCTAGAATTACTACTATCATTTTTTTTCTTTTCCCCGTCGAAGGACTATTTGCCTGTTTACTGGATTATTTTATCCACTTGTAGATACAATTTATCCTTTTTTGGTGTTTCACTTATTCGCTCGTAAACATTTCCCGTACTAATCGTCCTGCTATAAACTTTCCTGGTCTGCTTCTTTCTTTTTCTTTTTTTTAACTATAGTCAACACCAAGTCTATGCTTTACATACTCACAGTCAAGTGACAATAATCGACTATTAACTATCGTGGCACTTGTAGCCGTAATCATTGTCATTAGCTAATTAAGAAATATATTAGAATAACATTTCTCTAGTCAGCTGTTTTGAACAGCTGTAAAGGGAAAATTTGGTAATTTTCACCTTTAGTTGGCTTTATTTTTCGATTTTTGGTAAGCGCAACCGTAATTTTTTTTTTTTGTTTCTATTCATAACTTCGGTCTTTTATTCATTATTTATACTGTAATTAGTGTCGAAAATGATCAACTTGCCAAACATTTTACGCCCCCAACATAAGGGGTGTCAAAATTAAGTGACCTGAAAAAAATGAGAAAGTTTTGAAATAAAATAAATAATGCATTATAAAGATCATTCATTGATACATAAACTCTGAAAATTTAATTAAAATCCGATAATTTCCTGATTTTTGGTAAATTATTTTCTGTAGGGGGTCTAAAGTCATTTGTCAAAAACGCATTTTAGGCTCCGTTTGCCAGTCCCTACTAAATTCCTAACAAATAAGGCAATTAGAGTAACCTCCCTTGACTTTCACTATGAAACAAGCCGGTAGGTATTTTGAAAGTAAAGTCGTCGTCGTCGTCGTCGGGGCGGCCTAAAGTCGGTATCAACCAGTCAGCGAGGGAGTCTATCCCCTTTTCAATAGCGCTAGACCAAGGAGATTGTTTTTGGCGTCTGAGGTGGAGCACCACTCCTACCATCAGCTCCTTACTTTACCGCAGAGATCCCTGTGCTTACTCATACGCTGAGTTGGCGAGGATCGGGATCGAACTAGGAACCTTGTGGTTTCTAGCCGAACGCTCTACCGACTTTTTGGAAGTGCCCGTGCGAAATATACAAATCTTAGAAAGTTTTTCGAAAACAATACTACTGCATGTTTTAACACAAAAATATCATAAAATGTGTTCTTAATAACAATTAAGTTCATTTCAGATAATGCGCACGTACAATTTAATGCTAGGAATTTTAACAACTAAAGGTGAAAATTACCGAAATTTTGTATGAACCCTAAAATGGGTGCTTACGTGCTAACACAGACTGAATGGATATGAGATATTACATGCAGAGATGCTGATAGGTACGCGTCCTGCCTCCCTGACGCACACAAATCTAAAAGGACGCAGTAAATTCGTATCCATGCGTTCCAGTGTTTTTCTATTTTCTTCCCTCGCCATTTCAAGCTAACAGTAAATACATTTCAATAGTTTCTTAGAAATGAATTACACAGGATAGTTTACAATGTAGGCTTTAGTTGTTTCCAGATCATAAATAAAAACCCTACAATCTATTACTTTAGTTGTGGCCCATAAATTTTCCCGGGGACTCATTCAAAGCAAATATGTGCATCACAGGACGCGCTAAATCAAAAAGCTATCAGCATCACTGTATATATATTTACCAACCCCTCCACACGAGCAGGATGTGACATAAGGTCAATTTCTTAAGCGGAGTTCAACAGGTTTGAATTCAGCGTTTTCCTTTCCTAGACCGGCTGCCTAACCAAGGTTAAAGAGTCCAGTCTACCCTACTATTTATCCATAGCTGGAGGGAGAGTAGGATTCATACCTTTCCCAAGGGTATTAGTGCTAAGTGAAACGCAATTACCACATCTAGCATCACTGTATATGTGTAAATATTACTCCGTGTAAATTATGTGTCCGAGTTTGAAATAATCTAGATGTTGTCTTGATACTTTAATGTGAATAGGTTCATCAGGAGAGAGTGTGCAAACCGTTTCGGGGCCTTTCTCTCGACGGTTTAAAAAGGAACACCGGCCCTTCCTCACTAATATGAGGACCCTCGCAATATCATGCATCGACCGCACGTGGGTCGGTCATCAACAAAAATAAGACGGGAAAAATGACCGTTAGCAAAAACAGAACGCTGCTAGTCAAACGTTGGAATTAATCAAAAAATTCGCTGTTTATATTAAAAACAAAATGAATTTTATTTAAAAATAAAATGAATTTTATTTAAAAATAAAATGAACCCTATTTTTAATTTAAAAAATAATCAGAAGCATTATAGTTATAAAATAAGACTAAAAAAAGTATGGTGTAGAGTAATTTAAAAAGTGTAAATTTGTATAAAAAAGTGTATATAAATATCAAAATTATTTGTAATACAATCCAACAGTAAAATAAGTAGCCCACTTTTATAGGTAAATCCGTGGTGTTTAAGGATAATATCATTGAAGGAGTAAACATTCATATGTAAAGTTTTTCATAGACAAGTATGTGAATTCAGTTGATTAATATTTTTTTATGTCCTACATCAGTTGATACTGTTACTGTTTAATTCATATGTGAATATATTTAGTACACACTGAACCCACAATCATATGTTGGCTGTGGTTAGGATTTTGGGCTGACTTCTGATTAGGTCGGAAAATTAAAACCGAAAGTTTTTTGGTGGTACCCAATGACAGTTTAACTACAGTCTATGAATTAACATTTTGCGAATAGGTTACGGTTTTAGGGGATTAAGGTTGTTTTTAATTACGTATTGCTTAAAAAAAAAACAACAAAAAACCCAAATTACTTTACATTCAATTAACCATTGAAATTAATTATTGAATCTATTATTGAGACAGTTGTTTGTGTTAGTATTGCAATGTATAATTTCAATTAAACTTAGTTTTAAAAAATATTTTTCAACATTAAATGTATGGTAAAGCAAAGCTAAAAGCAAAGTCGTCGGGGCGGCCTAATGTCAGTATCGGCCATGCAGCTTGGGAGTCTACCCCTTTTAATAGCGCTAGACCAAGGAGATTGTTTTTGCGTCTAAGGTGGAGCGCAACACCTACCATCAGCTCCTTACTTTACCGCACATATCCCTGTGCTACTCATACGCTGAGTGGGCGAGGGCCGGTATCGAACTAGGAACCTTATGGTTTCTAGCCGAACGCTCTACCGACTGAGCTAACCCGGTGGGTTAATTTGGGTTTTTTGTTGTTTTTTTTTTTTGTTTTTTTAAGCAATACGTAATTAAAAACAACCTTAATCGCCTAAAACCGTAACCCAATTCGCAAAATGTTAATTCATAGACTGTAGTTAAACTGTCATTGGGGACCACCAAAAAACTTTCCGTTTTAATTTTCCGACCTAAATCAGAAGTCAGTCGGATTTTGTTTATAACTAAATGTTAATGCAAAATTATTGCGACTGAAAATTGAAAGAAAAAAAAAAACAACTTCTTTTATCCCAAAATGGTTGTTAGATATAAATGTCAAATTACACCAATGTAAAACTACACTAATATTAATAACTCTTATGGGGAAGATGTAGTATTATTTTGCACTTGACAAAGTATCAAAATTCTTTATTGCACTGAAAAAAGTGTGAAGCATTTCGGAGAAAAGCATATTATAAATACTAGGCATACCCAAAATGCGTTTTTGACAAAATGAATTTAGCCCCCCTACAGAAAATAATTTACCAAAAATCAGGGAATTATCAGATTTTAATGAAATTTTCAGTGTTGATTTATCAATGAATGAACTTTATAATGCATTATTTATTTTATTTCAAAACTTTCTGGTTTTTTTTTCAGGTCACTTAATTTTTACCCCCCCCCCTTATTTTGGGGGCGTAAAATCTCGGCGAGTGGGTCAGTGTTTGATACTAATTACAGTATAAATAAAAAGATAAAAGGCCGAAGTTGTGAATAGAACAAAAAAAATTTTTAAGGGGAATATTCTATGAGAAAATCATTACCGAAAATCGGAAAATCAAATCAAAATCGCGATCGAAATTGGCTGAAAAAATCGTTTTAAATGTATTAAAAATAAATTATATATGTAATAATATTTTTCTTTTTTTAATGATGGTCATTATGTTACTACTTATCGTTTTAGACAAAAGTTTGACCTTAAATAAAAGATTTGATTAATTTTAATTCGTTTTTTAAAAAATGTAGCAGACGTATTTTGAGTATACCTAATAGATACATACTCAAATATAAAACAAAAATAAATCACCCATTCCATTCACATATTTTCTCCTTTATAAGTAAATAAATTTACGTAACCATTGATGCTTACTCAATTAATGGAAGTTAAAATGAACTAGCAAATATATGCACCCTCCGGGTGCAAGTATTTAATTTAATGAAATATTATATTAAATTAGAAAAGCCAATGAAACTAAATAAGAATGCAGATAAAAAGATTTGAAACAGAGGGGGGTATAATCGAAAGATAAAATAACTGAAACATACTCTTCCATCATTCCCGTCTTTCATTGCTAAATTTTCCCAATTTAACTATTTACTTAAAATAGGAGGTAAAGAATAAATTCACAGTTATTTCTTCTTGCTAATGGATTTTTTTAAATATTTATTCACGAGATTTTTGCTCATATTCATTAAGATAAAGCCAAACAATTAGAAATCAATAATACTAAGCACATATTTATTAAAATCAAATTTTTGAAATCAATATGCAAATTAGCCTTCCTGTTCAAACTGTAAACTGCTATTTTATTGTATATATAAATACAGTTGCATATTATTAGTACGTAGATATGGTCAACAGTATTAATAATGTTAAACAATTTTATTAATAATTGAGGTTTAAATAAAAATAAAATCATGAAGAATGTAGCGTAAATAACTAAGGGAATTGTGACTTGAGTAGTAATATAGTTTCGGTTACAGACTGAAAAACAAACAATCTCCATTATAATAAGACTAGCAAATATATGCACCCTCCGGGTGCAAGTATTTAAGTTTAAATGTAATAAAATATTAGATTAAATCAGAAAGGCTAATGAAACTAATTAAGAATGCAGATAAAAAGATTTGAAACAGAGGGGGGTATAATAAAAGATTTGAAACAGAGGGAGTATAATAAAAAATGGAATAACTGAAACTTACTCTTCCATCACTCTCGTCTTTCATTGTTATTTTTTCTAATTTAAGTATTTAGTTAAAAGAGGAAGTAAAGAATAAAATGACAGTTATTTTATCTTGTTAATGGATTTCATTTAAGATTCATTGAAGAGATTTTTGCTTATATTCATTAAAATAAAACCAAACAGTTAGAAATCAATAATACTAAGCACATATTTATTAAATTCAATTTTTTAATATTAATATGCAAATTAGCCTTCCCGTTCACACTGTAAACTGCTATTTTATTGTATATATAAATACAGTTGCATATTATTAGTACGTAGATATGGTCAACAGTATTAATAATGTTAAACAATTTTATTAATAATTGAGGTTTAAATAAAAATAAAATCATGAAGAATGTAGCGTAAATAACTAAGGGAATTGTGACTTGAGTAGTAATATAGTTTCGGTTACAGACTGAAAAACAAACAATCTCCATTATAATAAGAAGATTTAGAGCATCCGACTAGACAACCACAAAGTTCCGGGTTCGATACCGACTCTCGCCAACTCAGTGCAGTAAAGTGTGGCGCTGCACCTCAAACGCCTAAAACAATCTCCTTGGTCTAGCGCTACTGAAAAGAGCATAGACTCCCTCGCTGTATGACTGATACCGACTTTAGGCCACCACCAGGACTCGCTTACATTTTTTGGACTATTGTCTGAACCTTTATTGGTATATACACAACGTTTCGACCGAGGTGCCTCCCGGAACCTTCTTGTCAAATTCAGGAGACTTCATGTTTAAGATTTTGTCCAGTTGGACTCATGGCTTAACAGATATAAGGGTTGACTTAATACAGTTCTAAGTGACAATCATCAGGAGGTTGCAGGTTCAATCCTGCCTGGAGGCGATATAACATGAAATGATATAGACTACATGACATAGCATAACATTTGTACCCAGTCATGGTTAACGGAATGTTAAAAACCTCCGATGGATTATAAATAAAAATGTTTGGTTCGAAGTTCCGCGAAGGCTCCCGATTACGACACGAAGGCACCCGAGGTCGACCAGAATTACTTGTTCCATTTCTCTCTCTCTCTCTCTCTCTTTCTCCCTATCTCTTCCTTCTTGTTTCCTTTCGTCCATCTTTCCATTCATTGAAACAGACGATACGCGTCTGATTAGCAGTATCACTTCCGCTCACATACACACACTCTCTATCTCAATAATCGAAAAATAGAACAACTGAAACGTACTCTTCCATCACTGCCATCTTTCATTGCTAAATTTTCTTAATTTAACTATTTAGTTAAAATAAGAAGTAAACAATAATATTACAGTTATTTCTTCCTGTTAATGAATTTCTTTTAAGATTTATCCCCGAGATTTTTGCTCCTATTCATTAAGATAAAACCAAACAATTAGAAATCAATAATACTAAGCACATATTTATTAAAATCAAATTTCTAATATCAACATGCAAATTAGCCCTCCAGCTACCATTGTAAACCGCTATTTTTTGCACATATAAATACAATTGCATGTTATTTGTATGTAGATCTGGCCAACGCCAGGGGTCCAGTGGCTTCGGCCCTGGATCTTTACAAGTTAATAGCGTCGATCCCAGGGGGATATCACCCCAGGCAATACCCGCCCCCTTGATTTAAAGGGACAGGGTTGGGTTTATTGCCCAGCGCCCGAGGAACCCCCTTTGAGGGGGAATGCCGACGGGATCGACGCAATTTTTCACCCGCCACCCACGAGCTTCGGTTTGCGGGTGGTCCCACGTTAATAGGACCTTGTGCCTAACCCGTACAAGTAGGGTACGAGGTAAATACAATGTAGATCTGGCCAACGCCAGGCTCCAGCAACTTCGGCCCTGGATCTTTACATGTTAATAGCGTCGACCCCAGGAGGCTACCCCCCATGCAATACCTGCCCCCTTGATTTAAAGAGACAGGGCTGGGTTTATTGCCCAGCGCCTGAGGAACCCCCTTTGAGGGGTAATGCCGACGGGATCGACGCAATTTTTCATCCGCCACCCACGAGCTTCGGTTTGTGTGGTGGTCCCACGTTAATAGGACCTTGTGCCTAACCCATACAAGTGGAGTCCGAGGTAAATAAAATGTTGATATGGTCAACAGTATTGATAATATAAAACAATTTTATTAATAATTGAGGTTTAAATAAAAATAAAATCATGGAGAATGTGACGTAAATAACTAAGGGAATTGTGACTTGAGTAGTAATATAGTTTCGGTTTCAGACAGAATAATACACAATCTCCATGATAATAAGATATGATAATAAAATATAAGTTGGTTCATAATTGAAAATAACCCTAAACTTAAATAAAAACAAAAGAACAATTTGTATTTTTAAATAAGGTTTTGTAATTCACTCTACCATAAAAAAACAACAAGTGTTAAAATCTCATACTGCCGCGATCTCTGATAATAAAAAAAACCTCCAACGTGTAAATCACGTGTCACAGTTATATTTTACGCTTGATGTAACAAACAATCTTGAAGGTTATATCACTATATCTATCTTATATCTATTAATAATGAATCTATTAATAATGAAGATTCGCTTCCGGTTTTTGTCTGTAACAAAAACTACGTCACTGCTTACGTCACATTACCCAACATCGTCATAACATAAAATAAATACACTGAAAATTTGAACATGCAACATTAGACAGTCCTCATTGTTTTTTAAAACAAGTTTTAATAAATACATGACTGGTATTATATATCTATATATAGTTTGTTTTAATTTAATACATATTTAAAGTTTACATTTTAAATTGTTTTATTTTTTAATCCTTTAATGAATTTGATGATTTTACTTACTTAGGGTACAAACTCGCTGACATTGAATTTTTAACTCCCACACATCAGGCAATATGTTTCAAAAATCTATTTTTACATCGCCCGGAGTGTGTTTTTTATTTTGCTAGTCTAAGAAATTATTGTTCTATAATCGGTAAATTTCGAAGTTCCATAACATTAGATTCTAAAAATGGACGTGAAATCATACACAAATAAAATTAAAATAAAAAAAGATAACAAACTCCCATGAGCCTTCACACCGGAAGAATCCTCCGAGCATGTGCAGGAAAAAGGACCCACTTCCGACCCCAAAGACAATCTCTTGACCATTCGAACTTTGGCCTTAATTCGGACGAGACATAACTACTGACAAGGAAGAATATTTCCTTGCTACGTGGTGGCTATGACCCGTGAATAAAGCTTAAATCCTAAAACCACATATAGTCCTCGTCTCTTCCTTCCTTCTTTGAAATCCTTTTTAGCACAACCACCAAATATGATGGGGTTAAAAGCAAACCCTAGGAACACGCACCAAGAATAACCAGTTACCTTTTAAAACTAAAACATTAAACATCTTGCCACCCCACACATTCAATTAAAACTAAAAAAAAAAAAAAGTTTTGTAAATAAATAATTTAAAAACTGGGTCATCGGAAAAATGAAATATGTGAAAAATTATTAGATTAAATATGGCATATCAAATTTATTTCGTGTGTCAGAGTTGTAGACTTCCAAATTAGAAGGTTAACTTCTTTCTTCTTTAGAAGTCAATATTTACTTTATCTTTTTCTTTTTCTGAATATCTGATATTTTGGCGGCCTTGTTGAATTTAATATCAGCAAGATTTAAATAGTGTAATGAGACTTCGAATCTATATATTAATACGCGTGGTGTAATGGTTAAAGTCACGGAAAATGGACTTGTCGCCCCGAGTTCAAATCCTGGACGTGGTAACTGCATTTCACTTAGCGCTAATACCCTTGTGAAAGGTATGAATCTTACTCTCCCTCCAGCTATGGGTAAATAGTAGGGCAGACCGGGCTCTTTAACCTTGGTTAGGCAACCGGTCTAAGAAAAGGAAAACTCTGAATTCAAACCTGTTGACCTCCGCTGAAGAAATTGACCTTGTGTCACATCCTGCTCGTGTGGAGGGGTGGGTAAATATATATATATTAATACGCTTGCTTCTTAATCTTCCGACCGTTATCATCTCTGGTTAACCGTCCAAATCGTCCCAGATGAAAAGGAAAAATCTAAGTCCTGATTATTTGGTGTCGCTTAATCGTCGAATTCTTATATTTTATGAATTACGTCTGCTAATAATGAACCATTCCGTTTTTATTAGAAAGAAAGAAGGGTAAGAAAGTCACATGCTACACAGAAAAAAAAATAACAAGAAAGCAAGAAAGAAAGAGATTAAGGGAAAGCTATAGAGAGGGAGAAAGCTAGGGCGAAGGGGTGAGTGCGCGGTAGCGATAACGCTAATCTATTTCGAGCGAACATAATGAAAATGTGAAAAGAAGGAAAGAAAGAAAAAATGAGTGAGAGAATTAAATTTAGATTATTATACTTTTTACTTATTGAACTATTTCGCAATAACTCTGAAGTAAACCTATCAAACGTCGTAATAATTAAATTATCATGTAGTATATCCACAGGTCCCGCTAGTAAATGAATAATGGGATAAATAATGAGGTTATTGTAGCGAGAGAGAAATGATTCAATGATAAACATTTACAAAAGAGCACAGAAACATTTTTATGAATACTAGCAAAAATATGTACCCTCCCGGTGCAAGTATTTAAGTTTTAATGTAACAAAATATTGTATTAAATTAGAAAGGCTAATGAAAATAAATAAGAACGCAGAATAAATTATTTTAAACACAGGAGTATGTAATGAAACAATTGAACAACTGAAACTTTCTCTTTCATCACTCCCGTCCTTCGTTGCTAATTTTTCCTAATTTAACTATTTAGTTAAATTAGGAAGTAAACAATAAAATTACAGTTATTTCTTCTTGTTAATGGATTTCTTTTAAGATTTATCCCGAGATTTTTACTCATATTCATTAAGATAAAAAAAACAATTAGAAATCAATAATACTAAACACATATTTATTAGAATCAAATGTTCAATATCAATATGCAAATTAACCTTCCTGTTCACACTGCAAACTAATATTTTGTTGTATATATAAATACAATTGCATATTATTAGTACCTTAATATGGTCAATAGTATAAATAATATAAAACAATTATATTAATAATTAAGGTTTAAATAAAAATAAAATCATAAAAAATGTGATATAAGTAATTAAGGGAATTTTGACTTGAATAGTAATATAGTTTCGGTTACAGACAGACAAACACACAATCTCCATTATAATAAGATTTTTAAAAATCAAGGTTCGTTTCTGGAAATGAAAAGTGAATTGAGTTCTTTAACTCTAACCCTGCATTTACTTTTGAGTTTTAATTAACTTTGTCTTTTATTGGAGAAGAAATTATACAAGCATGAACTTTCTTTTTTAGATGAACTTCTATCGGTCTTTAACATTAACTAGCAGGACTTGTGGATAAACCACAATAATCTAATTATTACAACGTTTGATATGTAGCTCTGTCGGTTGGAGCTTTAGAACACACAAACTGCACCCCTGCAGAGGGATAAGATCCCCACCCACCCCAAGTGGGACCACCTGTTGGCCATGGATGGCTACCCGTGATACTTAAGGACGGAGTCTTAGTGGCTGAGCAGTCCATGACGCAACACTCCACTTTGGACCCTACTTAGGCTAGACGGGCCGTCGGAGAGTCCCCTCCGATCAATCGGCTGGTCACGTCAAGCTCTAGCCATATGATTGTCCCAATCCTATTGCACTTATGACAAGCCCCAACCCTTTTTATCATATATGTGCTAGAAGGCGGTGGCTGAGGGTCTTCATGTCCTGGGTATGACGGTAAACTCTGATGTTTGTTTGTTTTT
The DNA here is from genome assembly GCA_023376005.1 of Doryteuthis pealeii. Lineage (NCBI taxonomy): Eukaryota > Metazoa > Mollusca > Cephalopoda > Myopsida > Loliginidae > Doryteuthis > Doryteuthis pealeii. Next base: position 17,380,176 of record CM042148.1, read on the forward strand.
ACGGCATATCAACTTTGGTGGATCATTTAATGCCGACAAAGATTTAAACTATAGATGGTACCTTAACAGGTACTACCACTCCGAGTCAGTGGACCTCTGTTAGGTACTATCTATGGGTTAAATCTTTGCCGGCATTAAATGACCCATCAATGTTGATATGCCGTAAAACCAAACAACCAAACAAAACATTTGCTATGTTTACTTTAGAGCTATTGTGAAATAGGACAATACGTAAAAAGTATAATAACCTTAATCTAACTCTCTATCACTCTTTTTCCTTTCTTTCTTTCTTTTCACCATTTCATTATGTTCGATTGAAATATATTTGCGTTATCGCTTCCGCGTGCTTACTCCTCTCTATCTATTTCCCCTACTATCTTTCTTTCTTTCTTTTTTTTTGTTAGCGTGTCATTTTTCTTACCTTTCTTTCTTTATAATAAAAACGGAATGGTCCATTATTTATCTGAGGTGATGACACTCATAAAAAATAAGAATTCGGCGATTAAGTGACACCAGGTAATCAGGATTAACTTTTTTGCATTTCACCTTGGACGATTTGGACTGTCTCATTTTTAAACAGAGGGTGTTGCAGGATGGTGACGGTCGGAAGATTAAGGAACAAGAGTATTAACATATATACAATAATTTTGACTAGTATTATCCTTCATCTTCCTAATTCTAGTTTCTGTCTTTATGGCTCTAGCATGGTAAGGAGGCAAGCTTTAGTCCATTTTTAATTTTATGGGTAGGCGAAGTATTCCATCTTGAAGTAGTTTTTCGGCTTCTGGGAAAATACCCATTTGCAACAACTTGCCAACTGAGTGTAATTTTATTTGGAAAATTGTTCTAGGTCCTCTCCTTGTGAAGAGGGCAGTGATGTCTCTAGGGTAGACTGCATTGTCGCTCGGTGTTCTTCGGAAGATGCAGTTAGTTGGAGGCTGTGGTGTAATGGTTAGAGTCGGTAGAAATGGACTCGTCGACCCAAGTTCAAATCCTGGACGAGGCTACAGTTCACATAGTGCTAATACCCCTGGGAAAGGTATGAATACGACTACTCTCTCTCCCAGCTATGGGTAAATAGTAGGACAGACTGGGTTCTTTAACCTTGATTAGGCAATCAATCTAGGAGAACGAAAACTCTGGATTCAAACTTGTTAAACTCTGCTTGGGGGTGATCACTACTAGAATAGGCTCAGTCCAAATTAGTGATCTATTTCACTAATTCTTTTTTTTTAAATATTCTGCTAATAAAGAGCTTTAAAAAGTAATATCACTTAACAGGGGACATAACTGATTTTAAAACTTAAATGTAGAGTGGTTCTAAATATTTTAAAGAAATGGCAAATTACATATTCATATTTTTCAAATACAGCCTGTTCAAGAAAATATATGTGAATATGTAGATTTGAGGATACTGTCGCGATGTCCGAAAACCTCTTCACAAAATGGGGATCGATTCTTTATTTAATTTGTGTCAAAGAAAAACTTTTTCTGGGCTAAATTGAACTGAGCGATGACAAAAATATTTACTGCTAAATTATTTATAAGGGACTAACTAACGGTTACCCGGCGTCGCCTGGGTAAAGGGATTATTTTTTAAGTTAGTCCGCAGATCCATTATTACTAAATCGTGAGTTGAATCCTAGTGGGATGCCCCATTTAAATCCCTATGTAAAAAAAATAGACCTTGCATTGATCCAGCTACTCTGAAAAGAAATGTTAATTTCTACTATCTAAAATATTAATAAAAAAAAAATCCTTGCTGTTATCATCTAAATTTCATTTTTTAATTATCTTCAAAAACCAAGCCCTGGTGATATTTAATGTGTATATATATTTATTTTGTCGTTAATTGTTTTATTTTCGAAATTTCCTTTGGACATATATATGCACACAACTGCCCTTTATATATGTATAGATTTAAAAAGAAGAGCTGCGGAATGCAAACTCCACTTTGGGTGGTCACTATAGAATAGGCTCAGTCCTAATTAGTGATCTATTTCACTAATTCAAATTCAAGTCATGTCCAAGTCTATATCAGGCGATCACTTGCTACGAGCCGCCTACATCTTGGATTCAGATTACAATTTCCAGTGACATCTTTCACCTGATCTTTCATCTGCCGTTTTAGCATCTTCTCATCTGTGTATGTGTTTTTTTTTGTAATGCTGAGTGCTATGAGGGTTATGAAGGTAAAGTGGATGATGTGCCACCTTTTCACTCACAGGTTAGCCGCCATGACCTAGCAAACTGGGACGGGAACAGTGCCATCTTTCACATAATCTTTCACCTTGCGTTTTAGCATCTTCCCATCTCTGTGGGTGTCTTTTATAATGCTGACTGCTATGGGGGTTTTAAAGGTACAGTAGATCTTTAGACGAGGTACCACTTTTTCACTCATAGGTTAGCCAGCAAACTGGGTCGGGGAACATTGAGATCCTCAGATCATAGATTTTATTATTTTTTTAATTTCAGAGTGTTTCTTCTAATCAGTAAAAGTAAAAAGTAAAATCGTTGGGGTGGCCTAAAGTCGGTATCAACCAGACAGCAATGGAATCTATCTATCCCCTTTTACTTACGCTAGACCAAGGAGATTGTTTTAGCGTCTGATGTGGAGTGCCACGCCTACCATCAGCTCCTTACTTTACCGCGCAGACCCATGTGCTACTGATACGCTGAGTTGGCAAGGGCCGGTATTGAACCCGGAACCTTGTGATTCCTAGTCGGACACTTTACCGATAGGTGTGTGTGTGGGGGGGGCTTCTAAGCAGTATTCACCTAATATTATGGGGTAAATGTATGTGCGCTAGGTGACTGTCAAACCTACAAGAATATTTACCGCTATTTGACAGTAGTATTATTTGGATTATTCGAACTATTTTTCTGGTCTTTATTGTTATCTGTACAAAGTTTCGGTCGATGTGCTCTCTGGCCTTCTTCAGATATTTCTTGTCCGACTCGGGAGCCTTTTCGAACTCTGGGAACCTTCTTGTCGTAATCGGTAGCCATCACGGAACTTTGAACCCAACCCTTATTTTAATCTGCGGGAGTATCATGTTCTCATTCCGCTAATTCAAACCTGCGGTACAGGTGTTAAGCTGTGTTAATTATTATTCTAAGATACTTTCACCCTTGACCAGGATTGAAACTGAACCAGATTTGAATCAGAGAAATAGCCATTTGACAGGTTTAGTTTTTTGCCCAGTTGGGTGTAAAGCCACACTCTTCACCGGGCAACTCTGTTTAGTCACCAATCAATTGGTTCTGTGATCGTTTGTATTGGTTTACATGGTATCAGTAGGATACTGAATGACCTGACATTTCAGAAACACTATGGGACAACATCAACTCGGTAGACCTTTAATCTTCCGAGGAATTTACTGTTCAATGGCAACTTTTTAAGGAAGGCAGTTGTGATAATGTTTTAAGGAAGACAGTTTAAGTAATAATCTTTTAAGGAAGGCAGTTTATGGAATAATGTTTTAAGGAAGGTAGTTTATGGAATAATGTTTTAAGGAAGGCAGTTTATGGAATAATGTTTTAAGGAAGGTAGTTTATGGAATAATCTTTTAAGGAAGGTAGTTTATGGAATAATGTTTTAAGGAAGGCGGTTTATGGAATAATGTTTTAAGGAAAGGTTTATGGAATAATGTTTTAAGGAAGGCAGTTTATGGAATAATGTTTTAAGGAAGGCAGTTTATGGAATAATGTTTTAAGGAAGGCAGTTTATGGAATAATGTTTTAAGGAAGGCAGTTTATAGAATAATCTTTTAAGGAAGGTTTTATGTAATAATGTTTTAGGCAGTTTTTTATGTAATAATCTTTTAAGGAAGGCAGTTTATGTAATAATCTTTTAAGGAAGGTAGTTTATAGAATAATCTTTTAAGGAAGGTAGTTTATGGGATAATCTTTTAAGGAAGGCAGTTTATGTAATAATCTTTTAAGGAAGGCAGTTTATGGAATAATGTTTAGGCAAGGTAGTTTATGTAATAATCTTTTAAGGAAGGCAGTTTATGTAATAATGTTTTAGGCAAGGTTTTATGTAATAATCTTTTAAGGAAGGCAGTTTATGTAATAATCTTTTAAGGAAGCAGTTTATGGAACAATGTTTTTTAAGGAAGGCAGTTTATGGAATAATGTTTTAAGGAAGGCAGTTTAATAATCTTTTAAGGAAGGCAGTATGGAATAATGTTTAAGGAAGAGTTTATGAATAATGTTTTAAGGAAGGTAGTTTATGTAATAATCTTTTAAAGAAGCAGTTTATGGAATAATGTTTTAAGGAAGGTAATGTTGTCAGAATGCTGTGAGAAAGAAATATTTTTCTACACACTTTATACTGCACATAATCACAACTATAAGAAAACATTCGCACTTGTTGCACACAAAGATGGAAATATTTGGTATAGTCACCCTCCCATGTTGCTTATTAATCTTCTGATTTGCATCTGGGGAATGTTACGCCATTTCGCTAGGATGCCTGTGTAAGCTCTGCATGTGTTCTAATATAACGCTTCCAGACGTTCTACAAATATTCAATAGGGTTGATAGCAGGACTTTTCGAATGCTACGGGAGACTGTCACTGGCATTATACCACAAATATTTTCTAACTGCATATTTTATAAGGGATCGAACATTGTCCTTTTAAGGACTTTCTCCTGGAACCTTGGATACTGCAAGGCAACGATTGGAATACACTAAAAAATAATTTCACTAATACACTAGAAAAAAAATTCCAAACATTGATTTCACCAAAATGTTTGCTCACGAACTTAAATTATTTATCGAAATAGAAATTTTTAATAAGTATAAGTAAATTTATAATCAACTTTCAAACAAAAAAATCAAGAAGGGAAACTCTGAATTCAAACTTGTTACACTCATTGATCTGGTACATCATGCTCGTACGGAGGGGTTTGTATATATATATATATATATATATATATATATATATATATATATATATATATATATGTGTGTGTGTGTGTGTGTGTGTGTGTGTGTGTGTGTGTAATCTCAGACACATGTTAATAAAAAAAAGGGATCAGATGGTCCTGTTAGTAAACAAAAAACATGCCTAGAGGGCGAGCCAAATCTGGAATAATTTTTAAAAAATTAACAGACAGACATAAGCGCGCGCACATACACTTACGCACACACTTACGCACACACACATAAACAATCCCCCCACACACACACACACAGAATTTGGAAGACATGAGACAGAACAAATGAACAGCCACTAGCAACAACTTCAGTTATAGTAATCTTCTGTAGTAGGATTTTTATCCCGAAATATTAAGAATTAAGAATAGATCACAGGTTAACAAACAACACCACAGTTAACTTGCATTGTGATAGCCTTCAAAACCAACCAACAAACCAATATATATATATATATATATATATATATATATTATATATATATATATATTTATATATATATATTTATATTTATATATATATATATATATATATATATATATATATATATATTTGTCTTATCAGTGTACGCGTGTGAAAATGGCACTTACCCTGAACTCTGTTAGAACTATTTCTCTAATTGCCGATAACAACTGTCCTTGATAGGAAAGAGAAAGAAAAGGGTATGTAATAAAAATATAAATTTAGCTTTTTGCACACTGATGACGTAGGTCCTTGATCCACACAACTCAGAAATGCTGTAGTTTAATTCCGCATACTCGTGATATAACACAAATCCTTGGTTTTCTCCAGTCAATAGAGTTTTATTCATTATTAATATCTTACGTCTTTCATATATTCTATCATGAACAATATTACAAATTGTTATATAACTAATAATGATTATTTCCATTAACACGGCACTTTGATGAGATTTTTCGTCTTCTCGGAAGTGACACATCTCCCTGACATATATATATGCGTGCGTGTGTGCGTGTGCGTGTGCGTGTGTGTGTGTGTGTGTGTGTGTGTGTTGAATTAAACAAAAGACACATCTCCCGTTTAACAATTTTATTTGTGATTTTTTCACGTTTTCTGGCCAACTTTTTAATATTTGGGTGGAATTCGTGGATAAGTCCACCAAAGTTCATGTCCCGAGTACTTTCGGCACTTCGAAGTGCCATCATTAGGGGTGATGTGTTCCAGTTTTTCAAATTATATTAATGGATGTGGAGCCTGGAAGAAGGAGAATTGATGGGAAGGGTGCTATAGGCATTTTAAAATGTGTGTACTGCATTGGAAATTAATTTTGTTTAAGGATGGTTTGTATTGTTTTATGTATAAATCTTCTAGTATTTGGAGTTTTTGATTATTATTTTTTCTTTGTGCAGAATGTGTGTATTTTCCATGTGTATTTCAAAATAATGGAAAGTTCGCCACCGAAGAAAAAAATATCGAAAGGTGAAGGCACAGTTGATCACAGTACAGTAACCAACTGACGTAAGGCGTCTTTTCCTTCTTGTATATATGTGGGTTTGTTTTATTCTTGTGTGAAAAAATGTCCCTTCAAACGTCCGTGGTAACCCGTGTCGATAAAAAACAAGTCCGCAGCTTTTTGTCAACAAATGTTTATTTTGGCCATGACAAATCCAGTAGTAGTTGTTGACGTGATCTGACTTCGCTCGCTCTTTTTCCCTTCAACTATTCACCCCTTCTTTTATAATTTACCGATAATCAGCTGATTATTTTCTTACATCATATTTTAATTCCGTTGTATATTGTGATTTTGTATACACTGGAATTTTAGCCAAACAATTCGACATTCCTCTGGCCAGACTGTTTACAATTCTCACGAAAATATTCAACCACAGCAATTCTCTGACGGAATTTCAACAAACATTTTAAACCAGCGGCATTCCAAATAAATTCTTTCTTTAAAAATATTTTTCAATATATTTCTTTCCTTCTTCTTTACCCATATTTTATTTTAACTAAAACTGATCCTTTTTTTAACCTTAATTATCTAAGGCCTCTCTAATAACATAACAAGATTAAACCAGCAATTGAAGATCAATTGACGTCAAATACTTGTACACTTTCAAACAAAATCTTACTAGGAACTGTTGGGTAGGGGCTAAAGTCGAGCTGTAGTAGTAGTCGTTAGTAGTAGTAGCGGTCGTTAGTCCAGTAACAACATACGAAAGTCGTATAGTCAAAAAGGGTTTGTTTATTTCTTTCTAGGCTCGTGTGTTCTTTTTCAGGGAGAAGGAGAGAGAGAGAGAGAGAGAGAGAGAGAGAGAGAGAGAGAGAGAGAGAGAGAGAGAGAGAGAGGGGGAGCGGGAGAGCTGTTCTGTCTTAAATCACGTTCATGCGTGCTATATCCAACAAACGCGTTCGACCCTTCTCCGGTCCGACGAAAAAGATGCCGAATATTATTTCCTTCCGTTTGTGGTCTTGGCATTGGGGAAGGTCACATACTCTCCCACTCAAAACCCGGAACCTCCGTTTTTATTTTAAAATCTAGTTCCGAGATCATGTGTCGGTCAATGGCTGGCTCCCGTTGAGTGTTTACCCTTTCAAACTTTAACCTCTTTTTGTTCTTATTTCTTTTTTTTTCTTCTCTTTCTCCAGAAATCCGATTACCGTTTTCTTTTCAATCCCCAAATTCCCCGTAGACCATAATAATTACGCTACAAGCACTTCGCAAAAAACGATTTTTTAAACAATCTGATTGTGATATACAAAAATCCTCAATAAGTTGTATTGACTTTTCTGGGATATAAGGTGTGTCTTAGATGCCTACTCTTATTTATAGACTCGGCGATAATAATGTGACCAACCTATTGGCCAATCACTGGCAGTGCTCTGCTGCTGATATTATTATTTATACTGGCTGATTCTAATCTCAGCTACTCACAACTACTTGGATCTTCATGGACGACGGATCATAGGATTATATCACTGGACCTTTGACACTACGTAGGATTCCATAACTCAGGACTTATTCACTTACCAAAGGATTCTATAACTCAGAACTTACTTACTAATTTACTTTAAGTTCTTTACAACTGGCCAAGGATGGCGGCCAGATACTTAACTAATTTTTATTTTATTTTGTTTGAAAGAGTAAAAGGATGTAGCGTGTATTGTGTTGCAATACCTGAAAGCATTTGTCATCTATAAGAGGGAGAGTTAACCATTCGTCACTCCGTTTGGTTTCGTTTGTTTTGTTTTACGGCATATCACATTCCCCAAACCCCCAAAACTGTCATTCTCAGGACATGTAGACCCGCAGCCACCGCCTTCTAGCACCCATATGATAAAAAGGGGTTAGGGCTTGCCATAAGGGCAACAGGGTTGGGGAATCATATAGGTGCTAGGGCTTGACGTGACCAGCCGATTGATCGAAGGGTGCATCTCCGACCGCCCGTCTAGCCCAAGATAGGGCCAAAGTGGAGTATTGCATGTCATGAACTGCTCATCCACCTGAGCTCTATCCTTAAGCATCACGGGTCGCCACCCACGGCAAACAGGTGGTCCCATTGGGGGAGTCTTAAACCTCTGCAGAGGTGCAGTCGGTGCATTCTAACGCCCCAGCCGACAGGGCGGTCGTCACTCTGTGTAATATTTTATACTTCTGTTTGAGACGTGACCATACCAAAACAACAGGAAATTCCACGTTGATGCCATAATTTTATTATTTTACTGCTTGAATGCATTTTTTTGAACAGATAATTGCTTGAATGCATTTTTTTTTTTTACTGTAAGTCTGACTGATTTCACGATAAGTGAGTGATAGGAATGTTCGAGCTGTTCTGTCTTAAATCACGTTCATGCGTTCTATTCGTTGCTAACCTAGATATGTCACGACGTAGCCCCAACAAACGCGTTCGACCCTTCTCCGGTTCGACGAAAAAGAGGCCTTCCGTTTGTGGTCCTGCCGTTGGGGGAAGGTCACATCCGCTCCCGCTCAAAACCCAGAACCTCCGTTTTTATTTTTAGATCTAGTTCCTCTTTTTGTTCTTCTTTCTTTCTTTTTTTTTCTCTTTCTCCAGAAATCCGATAACCGTTTTCCTTTCAATCCCCAAATTTCCCGTAGACCATAATAACTACACTACAGGCACTTCATACCAAGACAACAGGAAATTCCACGTTGATGCCATAACTTTATTATCTTATTGCTTGAATACAGATAGTTTTTTTTTTTACTGTAAGTCTGACTGATTTCACGATAAGTGAGTGATAGGAATGTGGTCTTTATCTTCTGTTACGGAGCTGGAAAATGAAAAACAAAAAAAAAAAAAAAAAAAAAAACTAACAAACAAATAACGAGCACTCCTTGGTTAAAAAATTTTTTGTAGATACAGAATTTTATTAATGAGCGAAAAAGCGTATGTATTGTAAAATATTGAATTTCTAAAAAAAAAGCTAGGGAACCCTTATGTCTTAATTTTATTTTATTTCCTTTTTTTTCCTTTTATATATATATATATATATATATATATATATATATATATATATATTGAAGGCCAATACAACGCGTATGAAAATTAAAAACAAAAAGATGTTATTTTTGTCTTATCGATTTCGAAGCATGAACTTCATCATCAGAGTTTCGTATCAGAATGACGTGCTTATGTTTTTCTTTGTGTGGTTACAATTTCTCTTCTTTCATACGCATTGTATTTTCCTTCAAAATATTAATATATTATAACATACTTAACAATGCTTCAAGCAAATTACCATTTGCTTTTATATATATATATTTTTTTCTTAACTGTCATCCTTCCTTGATTCGTTCGGTTATTATCCAATTTGTACGTCTTTCTACATTTGTTAAGTGAATTTCTCTGAAGAGATTGACCGAAAAAAAGGAAAAATAAAATAAAATTGAGACATAAGGCTTTTCTTTTTTAGAAATTCAATATTTTACAATGTATACGCTGTTTCGCTCCTTGGTTAGGTCATATTTGTTTGTGTACTCGCATTGATTAAGCCGGGTAATTTTCTCTCTCGGGAAGATTGAGAATAACTAATTCTGTATGCTGGGAAAATCCCATCTCAAATTCCAGTTTTTGTCTCATAACCTTTCTCGTGTCATTTGTTCGTCCATTGTATGTATCTCTTCCAAAAAAACTATGATATTCACATTCATGCCCGCCATCATCTGCGAGAGACGCCTGCGTTGGATTGGTCACGTCAGGAGGATGGACAAAGGCCGCGTCCCCAAAGACCTGCTGTATGGTGAATTAGAAGAGGGCTCCCGACCAGTAGGGAGACCACGTCAGCGCTTTAAAGATGTCTGCAATAGGGACCTGAAACATGCAACATTAACACCAACACATGGGAAGTTTTAGCAGAAGACCGTGCGACCTGGCGACTCCACGTCAAACAAGGAACGAGAAGGAGTGAAAAAGAGAGGAAAGAAGCCGCCGCAGAAAAGAGAGCCAGAAGGAAGGAGTGACAACAGCAACTCCAGCAAGCATCACTGTTTGTTTGCAGTGACTGCACCAGAGATTTCCATTCAAAAATTGGTCTAATTTCAAACCTGTTAAATCGGCTTTGGGTGGTCCCTACTAGAATAGGCTCAGTCCTAATTAGTGATCTATTTGATAGTCCGTGTGGACTCAATAGAATGGCAAGAGTTTTCATTGTCGAATTGTATTTGTAAATTTACGAAGTTGCATTTAGATATTTGCATCAAACTGTTGGGCTTTGTGATGCCGTTTTAATGTTATTTCTACAAAATGTTTTATATATATATATATATATATGTTGCTATAACCAACAACAGCTGTGATCCCATAGCAAACCACTCTTCTTTTTTTGCAGTATATACTAGTTATATGAGAGCTGGCTATTCAGAGAATTTTTATGAGTTTTTCGGTTCCCCCAAGAAAGAAATATAATGGTAACATGATAGCATGGCTATTGTTTCAAAAGATATGCCCGACGTAAACATTTATCGTTTTTTTTTAAGTAAAAGTCGTTGGGGTGGCCTAAAGTCGGTATCAGCCAATCAGCGAGGGAGTCTATACTCTTTTCACTAGCGCTAGAGCAAGGAGATTGTTTTTTTAGCGTCTAAGGTTTCAAAAAATTTTTAAATTGAATAATCTAAAATACTTATACTCACACAAAATATATATTTACCAACCCCTCTGCACGAGCAGGATGTGACACAAGGTTAATTTATTAAGCGGAGTTCAACAGGTTTGAATTCAGAGTTGCCTAACCAAGTGGCCTAACCAAGGTTAAAGAGCCCAGTCCGTCCTACTATTTATCCATAGCTGGAGGGGAGTAGGATTCATACCTTTCCCAAGGGTATTAGCGCTAAGTGAAATGCAATTATCACATCCAGGATTTGAACTCGGGGCGACGAGTCTGTTTTCCATGACTTTAACCATTACACCACGTGCTTCCTGCTTTCATACTCACACAATATAACCAGACAAAAAATTTCATGTTCTATAAACAATTTTTCTTTTCAAACTTTTTCCTTTTAAGTTGTTTCAAATGATGAAAAGTAACATTTTTGTTTATAACTTAACAAGAAATTAAGTGTAAATTTGTACATTAAAACAAACTTTTTCAATCTTAAAGTTTTGGTCAAATTATGTTTTATATAGCATGTAACAATCTTTATGTGGACAATATTTAGAGAGAGTAGAATAGGAATTGAGTATGCGAATCTTGAAGCATGGCAAGTTAGAAAACCTAAGATCAAAAAGAGTTTTAAAAAAATTCCATCAGGTCACGAATGAGTTGTGGGGCATCCAAGGAAAATCTGGAAAATGCACATTTGCTATGTGTCACGTTATTGGCCGAATTAATAATAATAAAAGAAGAAAAAATACACATAAATAAAGGAATTAACCCTTTATTTACATTCGGCGATGAAAGGGAGATAATTCACAAAAAAGGAGTTAGAATTTTGAACGTTTAAAAAAAATTTAGCGTCCCCAGATTTAACGGTCCAGCGTTTCAACAGTTGGGACAGAAAATTTGCCAAGTGAGGACCTTCTACGCGAAACTCGCATCTTCAAAATTAATGAAGAGAAATAAAACAGAATATTACGAAATAAGTAAAAGGAACAAAAGAAAAATTATATGAAGAATTGAAAACAAAAAAAAAAAACAAAAAACAAGAGACTGAAACAGATAAGTAAAAGGCTGAACTGTATTTTTCCAAGAAAAACCTCTATCTCTCACTATCCCCATATATTGGACATTTTTGATTCTCCCGCTTCTTCTTCCTAATTTTTTTGACTGAACAAAAAAAAAAAAAAAAAAAAGATTATCTATGAATGAATAAATTAAGTTATAAATTATTAAAATATATTTTTGTTTTCACGTTATTCTTTCTGTCCGAATGCATATATATGTTTTTCTCTCGAATATTGTTGGTTTCTCAGAGGAATTAAAATCCGGCGTATTACACGCTTGAGTAGACGAACGTAACCATTGGCCTTTGGTCCTATACTAGTCACGGTATGAATTATTTCCGTGACTACCAAATGTGTCTCCGACCAGCTGCTCTTTCGATGCCCTCTGCGCCCACGTTATGTTCCTTTGACCCGAAGAATTGGGATCGATGTAACTTGGTCGGTGTGTCTTTGTGACGGGTTGAGAATTTAGTGGAAATAAGATAACACACCGTTAACAATAACAACGGTTTTATTCATATATAATGAATGAGTACGTTTTGCACACTAGGTCGGATAGAAAAGACACGATGAGGAGCTATGCCTGGTGTTTTGTTTTATGTGGACTTAGTTCTTTATGGAATTATTCTTGGCAGCAAAGTCTATTTCTTCTAGTGGCAATTTTCTTATTTCAGCAATCCTGAATTCCCTGTGACAAACTCTGACTAAATGTTTACAATTCAGCGCGAAGGTTTTATAGAAAAATTGTAGCTATTTTTGTCATCGTGGCAAGGTCAGTTGGTGCAAACTACCTGCCCCCAAAATATCATTCATTTGATACTCCAACAAAGATGTCACTCCGGGTGATACAGTAACTTTTGACTCTATCTGCAAACACAGCAAGTAAAATAAAAATTCATATATTTTGATTTTTGCATTTTAACAAAACAATTCACTTTAACTAAAAAAAAAAATAACTTCTACACTTTCCTATTTCACTAAAAATTAGTTGACGCCAGCAAAAGAACACATCGTGTCATAGGCTTGATGTCGGAAAATATGGCATAGGAAGGAATAATGATTTGGTTTGGTTTGATTTACGGCATATCAACCTCAGTGGGTTATTTAATGCCGACAAGATTTTTGAAATTCATTCATTGTTAATGGATACTCAATTTTTTATAAACTCATATTTTACTATTTAACCCATAGATGAAACCTTAACAGGTACTACCACTCCGGGTCAGAGTAGACCATGATGAAGGGGTGCTCCACATTTTTCCAAACCTCCAGAACTGGAACCTCACCATCAGATAGAGTTTAACGACATTCCCAGGATATGAAGACCCTCAGCCACCGCCTTCTCGCACATATAGGATAAAAAGGATTGGGGCTTGCAATAAAGGCAATAGGGTTGGGGCAATCATAGAGGTTCTAGGGCTTGACGGGACCAGCCGATTAATCGGAGGGATCTCTTCGACCGCCCATCTAGCCTAAGTAAGGGTCTAAATGGAGTGTTGCATGTCACGGACTGCTCATCCACCAGGATTCCGTCTTTAAGCATCATGGGTCGCCAACCACAGCCAACAGGTGGCCTCATTGGGAGGTTCTTACCTCTCTGCACGGGTGCAGTCGGTGTATTCTAAAACTCCAGCCGACTACCATTCAATAGCATTTCTCTCTCTCTCTCTCTCTCTCTCTCTCTCTCTCTCTCTCTCTCTCTCGTAAAGATATATGCGAGAAACTGTCAGTTATTAAATGCCGTTAACTGTATTTCCACGTTACCCTAAATCACACACACACATACACACAAACACACACACACACACACACACACATATATATATATATATATATATATATATATATATATATATTTCTATTATTATACTAAAGCTGAGATTTTGAGCTTTCAATCCCTAAAGGCTTTTTTGCTGGTGACCTTGATCACACGAAATTTGTCCTAAATTATTCTTTAGTTTTAGGATTACTAAATGTTTGAAAAAAATCCAGTTTAATTGGTTCTAATTAGTCGTAATTTGCAATTAAGTCAAAACCTGACCTGTCTTTGTCTGTACATTATACCTAACTCCCTTTTTTACTCTCTATATGCCAGTGAAGGGCAGTGAATGGAGTGACATGTAAAATCAGCAGCTAGCTCCCCACTCAACACCCTCTTCGCTTGTCTTACATTATACATAACTCTCTCTCCCTCTCTATATGCGACTGAAGAGGAACACCCGTCCGAAATAAAATCCCCCCCCCCATAAACCGGTTACTCATACTGAAAATATAAACACAACAACGTAATTTTCCAATAACGGGAAAATGGATAGAAAAAGCCATGGAAAGACATCATAATATTGGTTTTAGGCTCGGAAATACTTTTAGCTATATATCTTTTTTAAACAGTTAAAGAAAAAGATAAAGATTCACTTTGGACGCAAGGTATTTGCCTCTCATCCCACTTATGAGGGCGTGACACAAGGACATTTTTATGTGGGCCCACCCACAAGCCGAAGCTCATGGGTGGTAGGCACAAAAAATGCGTTGATCATTCTCCTTCAAGGAGGGCGCCTCAGGCACTCGGCAATAAACCCAGTCCTGTCCCTTTAAATCAAGGAGGCAGGTATTGCCTGGAAGGGAACCCCCCCCCCTGGGATCAACGCTGTTAATTTTACTTATCCGGTCTAGAGGTTGAAGCACTATGGAACAGGCCCCGAGAGACCTTTGCCATCGAAGCAATCACATAACCTGTTGGACGCAGAGTAATCGTTCAGTCAGCCTTATACTTACGTTGTAAAATGAATCTCGCACTAAAAACTTCAAATGTTTTAGACTTTTCAGAAACTAATATGGTAAAAACAAGTTTTGTTGTTCTATTAAAAACAATGGAATATCTAATAACAAGAGAGAGTGGGGAGAGAGTGTGTGTGAGAGAGAGAGAGAGAGAAAGAGAGAGAGAGAGAGGGGGGGAGAGAGCGTGCGTGCGTGTGTTCGTATGTGTACCTAATTCTTAGGCCAGAGATAAACTGAATCGCATTCTCAGTCGGTAGAGCATTCTGCTAGAAACCACAAGGTTCCTAGTTCGATACCGGTCCTCGCCAACTCAGCGTATGAGTAGCACAGGGATCTGTGCGGTAAAGTAAGGAGCTGATGGTAGGTGTGGCGCTCCACCTCAGACGCCAAAACAATCTCCTTGGTCTAGCGCTATTTAAAAGGGGATAGACTCCCTCGCTGATTGGCTGATACCGACTTTAAGCCGCCCCGACGACTTTACTTTATTTGCTTGTGAGGAAAAAACCCAGCAAATAGTTTGATTGTAAAAATATACTACCAAACATCAACCGGGGAGAAAAAAATTTTGAAAAAAAGAAAAGACCAAGATAGTCGTACCAACAAAAATAATCTATTGGTACAGTATTTGGCCAAAAAAAAAACAATTTATATGTATATATATATGTATATAAGATATATATATATTCATATAACCGCTAAGAGAATTGCTAATAAGTAAAAAGTGCTCAATACCTAAGTAGAGCAAATAATAAAGATAAATCTAATGAGTCAGACGAACCTACTATTAGTTTCGCTTAATGCTCTTCAGGGCTAAGATCTGACCTGAAGAGCATTAAGCGAAACTAATAGTGGGTTTTTCTGACTCATTAAATTTATCTTTATATATATATATATATATATATATATATGTGTGTGTGTGTGTGTGTGTGTGTGTGTGTGTGTGTGTGTGTATAGATAAAAGGGTATGAAAACACTTTGTTGTTAAAATGAATATATTTTTATATCCTTTTTCATTGCTGATATTGACAATATTTCGATTTATTAAAAATCATCATCAGAGCATAATGATAATTAGGTCCGTTTTTAGATGTAAATGTTTTTAATCCGGACTCATCGAGAGAGAAACAGATTCATTTTAACAACAAAGTGTGTTTTTTCATACCCTTTTATCTATACATATACCGGCGGATTCATTTCCTTACTCTTAACTGATATTATATATATATATATATATATAATAGTAACTAAGTAAAGTCGTCGGGGCGGCCTAATGTCGGTATCAGCCAATCAGCGAGGGAGTCTATCCTCTTTTCACTAGCGCTAGACAAGGAGGTTATTTTTCGCATCTGAGGTGGAGCGACACACTTACCACCAGCTCCTTACTTTACCACACAGATCCCTGCGCTACTCATACGCTGAGTTAGCGAGGACCGGTATCGAACTAGGAACCTTGTGGTTTCTAGCTGAACGCTCTACCGACTGAGCTAACCCGGCCCATTTTTTTAAAATTCAGAATTTGAGGTTTACAAAAGTTATTTTTGAACGAAAATTAATTATAAATCATTATTATGTTATCTTGCTCTATCGTCGGGGTATAGAAATCTGAATAAGAATCTGAATTTAGAAACAGTTTTATCTGTCCTTGATTTGACCCTAACGAAGCGCCTTGAAAATAAGCTTGATGGGAGCTGCACAAGAATGCTGCGTGCGGTCTTGAACAAGCCGTGGAAACAACACCCCACAAGGAAGCGGCTGTATGGCCCCCCACCATCTCACAAACTATCCGAGTGAGACGGACTAGGCATGCAGGACACTGCTGGAGAAGCAAGGACGAGCTCATAAGTGATGCTCTCCTGTGGAAGCCAACACATGGACAGGCTAATGTAGGCCGCCCACCAAAAACCTACATTGACTAACTATGCTGGTTGCTGCGCAGAAGACCTCCCGGGAGCAATGAATGATAGGGAAGGCTTGGGGCCCTTGGCGAGAGATTTCATGGATATCCGTGCTACTTGCGCAACATAATGATGATGCGGATTATGATGAGTTATACGATGAGTCATTTGGCATACATTTGGCGTATTATAGATACTTATTTATTGTCAATATAATTTGAATAGAAAACACAATAAAGATAAATTATAACGTGATGTTTGTCTTAGCTTTCGCGACACAAGACCAAATAAGGTGTAATGTGGAGAGGATACGTTGAACCAATCCTCTAATTTGAAAATCGTCGTGTTTTATGTGTATAAATCTCTCGTCTTTATGTTTCCTGGTCAATCCACGTCAGATAGCATAAAAATACATTCTCCTAAGCACAACAACCCGATTAACCTGATATTGACTGTAGTCAACAACAACAACCACAACAACAGCAACAACAAAAAGCACAACAACACAACACAACAAATAGGGACACATACGTTTTTTTTATATATACTAGCAAATATATGCACCCTCCGGGTGCAAGTATTTCAGTTTTAATATAAATAAAATATCATGTTAAATTAGAGAGCTTATGAAACTGATATAGAATTCAGATAAAAATATTGGAACAGAGGGGGTATAATCGGAAAATAGAACAACTTTGAAACTAACTCTTCCATCATTTTCCATTACTCCCGTATTTCAGTGGTAAATTTTCCTAATTTAAACTATTTAGTTAAAAATAGGAAGTAAGAATATGTTACATATTAATTGGATCCTATTACTTTTTTAAGGTAGTATAGAATCCTTGTGGGCGATCAGTACAGCTGATGGCCTTGAGAGTGAGTGACAATGCTTGACCTCACTCTCACTTGCGTTCTGGGAGAACCGTGAGAAACAACTCAGAGTTGCAGTTAGTCAGTTGCAGAGTTAGAAGCTAGCAAGATGTGACTCTCCGCGCGCATTGTCTGGTCTGGGGTTCATGAATAAAGTAACCTCATTGTAAATCGAAGTCTTGTTGTTATTACTAAAAGCTAACAATAGCACAAGGCTTTTGATAAGTAGTGATCCCAACAGAAACCAGACACGGAACCCAGATAGAAAGACCAGACCAAGATAGACGATAGAAGATATACCAGATCCGGCCAGAAGAGAAGTATATAACATATATCTATTTGGTACCGTGACAACGCCGCTACGTTACAATAAATTTACAGTTATTTCTTCTTGTTAATGATTCTTTTAAGATTTACCCCGAGATTTTTGCTCATATTCAATAAGATAAACCAAACAATTAGAAATCAATAATACTAAACATATATTTATTAAAATCAAATTTTTAGATCAATATCAAATTAGCTTCCATTCACACTGTGAACTGCTATTTTGTTGTGTATATAAATGCAGTTGCATGTTATTAGTATGTAAAGATATGGTTTAACAGTCTTAATGATGTAAAACAATTTTACTAATAATTGAGGTTTAAATAAAAAAATAAAATCATGGAGAATGTGGTGTAAATA
>CM042148.1:17403489-17405989 GCA_023376005.1 Doryteuthis pealeii
TTTTGTTTAATTTTTTTTTATTATAATTGTAAGAACGGTTTCAGTCATTTTATCGGCACTTACTTTTAGATAATTTGTTTGTTTGTTTTGTTTTTTCTTTGGTTTTTTTTTTAATTAATAACCTGGAAAAAACTAAACAGTCATGGCAACGTATTTAGGAACGCGAATCGTTGTGGATCTTATTATATATATATATATATATATATATATATATATATTATATATATATTACTCTATTATACGCTCCTAATTTCAGTTGGACACTCTATTTAGGAGAATTTAATTCAAATTCACGTATTCGGCGTTAAGCAATAATCTCACTTTGTTTACAAAGTTTGAGAAACTTAGTGAATTCATTTCCGCTTAGAAATGTAGCGATTAAATAGCCTGCTATACTTGGCGGCTGATTGTGGCCGTATGGGTAAGAGGTTTGGGCGAGCAATAGTTCGTTCGGTCTCGAAACCTTGGCCAGAGCAGCTGCTAAAAAATGGTATAACTGCACTGATGAGAGGTGAACCTCGAACACGTGTTGTAGTTTACTCTCTCTCTCTCTCTCTCTCTCATATATATATATATATATATATATATATATATATATATATATATATATATACAATAAGATGAGACAATAGTCCGAATAATCCAAATAATACTAATTATCAAGCCCCATCTCAAAAAATTCAGAGAAATAATAAACTGGGCACTTTAACTTTTGGTACGGTAACCGTTCTAGGAGAAGAGACCTTTGAATTCAAACTGTTAACTTAAAGAATTGACTTTTGTATCGTATCCTGCTTGTGCGGAGAGGCTGTGTAAATACGTATTAATCTTTGATCTCCATTGACAAGATCTTGTTTATTTGATGTAAAATTGAGAAAATGTTCGTCTGAATTCCAATTTGTTTTCCTTCCTTTTAACTTGATGTTCTTCTGTCTTAATCAAGACTTGTTGGAATATTTTAGTATATAGTTTATTACTAAGCTAACCTTAGATGTAGCCACAAGGATGGCCACAAAAATCGTACAAGACTCGCTGGATAACACGGCTGTGGTTATTTGGTTTGTATTATCTGTTTATTCAGACTATTGTCCTCATCTTCATTGTTATCTGTACAACGTTTCGGCCGATATGCCCTCCGGCTTCTTCGGTATTTCTAGACGGACTCGGGAACCTTCTTTTCGAACTTCGGGAACCTGCTTGTCGTAATCGGGAGCCATCACGGAACTGTTGAACCTAACCCTTTATTCAATCCACGAGGGTATCCTGTTCTTTCCGCTACCAGCTGTAAGCGTTAAGCTGTGTTATTATTTTCTATATAAACATTCATCTTAATTCCACAGAATATTATAATCTTCCACAGATTTCCAACATCGCCTTAAAGGAGTTTAGAGGATGGGACATTCACTATTTGATGAGTAGTTTATTTTATGTATTCACCACTCTGTTACTAAAATAATTTGTCTTGCATTTGCTTTACAATTTTTTTAAAAGGGTTTAATTTATGACCCCTGTATTGATATTTGAGCAATGTTTAGTAAGATCAAAGTTGCGTTGAATAAAAACCATGTGTATATTTGTAGATCTTCAATCATATCCCCTCTTNCAAAGGAAAAGAAAGAATGGTAATATGGGGGTCCCATACTTTAAAACCATAAATAACCTGTGTGTAAATTAATTTATATTTTGTCAGAAATACTTGAACCATCAAATTGTGTGCAAAATTATTTGTATTAGATAGAAATACTTGAAATCATAAAACTGTGAGCAGATTATTCGTTTTAGATTAGAATACTTGAAACCATACAAATGTGTGCAAATTATTTGTATTAGAGAGAAATACTTAAAATCATAAAACTGTGAGCAAATTATTTGTATTAGATTGGAATACTTGAAACCATACAAATGTGTGCAAATTACTAGTGAAGAATAGCTTGAAAAACAATCTATAAACTTAATCATTAACCCTTTCATTGCATAACTAAATTTCTTGGTCATTCCCATAATGATATTGATTATCCACCAAAAAAAAAAATGAAATTGATACTTGGTTGGCGAGAAGTAGCGTGATGTTCTGGAGTCACTGAGGGTGTATCCGCTTCATATAACATATATAAATATGGATGTATATATTTACCAATCCCTCTGCACGAGCAGGATGTAACACAAGGTCAATTTCTTAAGCGGAGTTCAACAGGTTTGAAATCAGAGTTTTCCTTCTCCTAGACCGGTTACCAGACCAAAACTAAAGAGCCTAGTCTACCCTACTATTTACCCATAGCTGGAGGGAGAGTAGTATTCATACCTTTTCCAAGGGTATTAGTGCTAAGTGAAATGCAATTTCCACGTCCAGGATTTGAACTTAGGGCAACGAGTCCATTTTCCATTGACTTTAACCATTACACCACGCGCTTCCATATATAAATATGGATATACGATAAGAATATGACATCATCTACTGAAGCATATTAAATGTGAGGTGGTGGCAACATGTTTCAAACAG
>CM042148.1:17410989-17423489 GCA_023376005.1 Doryteuthis pealeii
ATCTCTCTTTCTCTCTCTCTCTATATATATATATATACGTATGAAAATGCACGCACGTATGTGTGGGTGCGACAGCGTATGAGCGTATGTGTGCGTATGGAGGCATATATATACATGTGTGTGTGTGAATCTGTATATATATATATATATATATATATATTATATATATATAAGTGTGTATGTGTGTATATACGTGTGTGTGTGTGTGTGCGTGCATATGTGAGCGTTAAAGTATGTGTGTGTGTCTGTGTGCACGCATGTGTATCCGGAGATATTCAAATTCTTGAGATGCATTGGCTATGGAATATTAAAAAGAAATTTTATATTATTCAGAGGAAATACATACCTCTCTCTCTCTCTCTCTCTCTCTCTCTCTCTCTCTATATATATATATATATATATATATATATATATATATATATATGAAAATGCATGCGCGTATGTGTGGGTGCCCCAGCGTATGGAGACATATATACATATGTGTGTACATTATATATAATATATATATATATATATATAGATATATATATACGAGTGTGTATGTGTGTATATAGTATGTGTGTGTACGTGCATTTGTGTGCGGGTTTATGTATGTGTGTGTGTGTTTGTATGCACGCATGTGTATATGTTCTTCCCTTTTCTCTCTCCCCCTCTCTCTCTCTCTCTCTATAATATATATTATTATATGTGTGTGTGTGTGTGTGTGTGTGTGTGCGTGTGTGTGTGCGTGTATGTATCTGTGTGTGTATGTATCTGTGTATGTGTATGTCATCCCCTAAAATGGATAATAATTATATACTTAAATTTTAACCATATACATTAGCAAGCGTACAATAATGATTAAGTTCAAAGAAGAAGAAAAACTGCAAGAATCAAACAAGAGAAAAGATAAACAAATGAGATTAAACAAGACAAATACAAAACATATAAACAAAAATAAACAGGTATAGACATCAGCCATAAGTTAAAGCGGGCGAGGTGATAAAAAAGATTAATTGATATACGAGCCTTACTTCTCTAACCCATCAAACCAAAGAAAATACTGGATAAACATTAATATTTTCAAGTCAGTCAAATCATAATTAAGATCCTGCTATATAGACAAATATAGATATCTCCCGATTCACTAATTCAACAATTCAATTCGCCCACACACTGCAATAAAGAGAATGCCAACCGGATGTAAACAGGCCAAGGCGTTAAATCAAATGACGAAATTTCGTCTTTGCGCACCCAGGCTCCGCGCATGGGGCAATCGTAGAATTAAAAAATAAAATTATAAATAAAACTCGCATTCCCGGCAGAAATAAAAAAAAAGGTTGAGTTGATCCGATTTCGGATCACGACAACCTATATAAGTCGGCTTTGAAGAGCCGACAGCAGAGATATCCTGGCGACAGCACCGAGAACAACAATCAGGCCTACCTCGCAAAACGAAACATACATCACAAAGCAGCGGACTTACATCTCTCACATACTCCTTACCCAAAAATCTGATCGACCGGCAGTTAAAGGGGCGAACGATTCCACTTCATACAACAACAAAACTACGCCAACTATCATACACGATACCAACCCGCTATCGACTACTAAAACACAAGACTCTGCCCACCTAACCAACATCTAACCACTATCACTGGTTTATCTGCCCACATCACCACCTCCACTACAACTGATACGGCCACCAGACATTTCACTGACTTTGCTACTCACGTCACAACTGACTATCACCAATATCAGACTTTCTCTTTTAAAAATCATTTCCAACTTTACAACCCTTTCATGTTCCTTTTTTTAATACAATTGATAAACTCAAAATCTGTGTTTGTTTTTCCTTGCCACCATACACTTCATACTAACACTTTTTATTACAATCCCGATGAGATCTTAAAATAAACGAAACCATCTCAGTGTAGAATATTTCGAAATCGCAAATCTTTACTCTGTCATTGTCTCTCTGGGGTAACCAAAAAGTCCTCACGCATTACAAAGAAATTACGGTTGTTTTACATTTTACATTTATGGTGAAACATTGAACGAAAGTTGATCAAGCGGTTTCACAGATACATGTAATTAGAGGCCGTTTGTCTTCGGATTTTAATTGTTAGTAAAAAATGGTGAGTTAAAAATGTCAGCACAGATAAAAATGGCGTATCTCCGCCAAAAGCAACAAAGGGTTTTTTGGTGTCAAAACTTTGTCATGATCTGACAAAAATTTCTATGAAACAGTGTAGAATATTGGAACCAGGTAACTATTAAGCACCCCAGCTTAAAGCAGTTTTGAAAAGAACATATTATTATGGATAGGAAAGAATGATAGTTAATTGTTCTTGGGAAAGATGAAGCGAGAAGTTGAAAATCAGGGTAAAGTATTGAGCTGACTTTAACTGTTATAATTCTCTTTTCTAGACTTAAAGGAATAGGATCAACTTGTGTTGTGTTGTACAAGTAGTGGTCTTGGGTTTCATTCTGAGTGGATCAATTAGAATAAAACAATATAATATATTGTGCAGCTCATTCAATACTGGTTCTCTATTTTGATAAAAGTACAAACAATCCCAGTTTTTATTACTGAACCCCTAAAAGGAAATATCTTTATTCAATAGAAACATAACGATGTCAATAAGCCACTTCAAAACATTCCTTCAAAATTGTCTCTCCTTAAAATAATGCTGTATTTCTTTCTTATCTCTGGTAGATTCATTGTAGTTCAAATTCTAGACAAGGAAAATGTTATCAATTTCAAGTAATAAAAAGATTTTAGTTATTTCCTAGTTGAGTAACATGATATTACAGGGTGACCAGAAAAAACAGAACCCAAATTATGGTTATTTCCTAGTTGAGTAACTGACACAGGGTGACCCAGAAAAAACAGAACCCAAATTATGGTTATTTCCTAGTTGAGTAACATGATTACAGGGTGACCAGAAAAAACAGAACCCAAATTATGGTTATTTCCTAGTTGAGTAACATGATATTACAGGGTGACCCAGAAAAAACAGAACCCAAATTATGGTTATTTCCTAGTTGAGTAACATGATATTACAGGGTGACCCAGAAAAAAAACAGACCCAAATTATTTATTTTCCCATTAAACTAACCCTAAACCCCCCTAACCCTACCCCCCAGAAAAAAACAGAACCCAAATTATTTATTTTCCCATTAAACTAAACCTAAACCTCAACCCTAACCCTAAACCTCCCTAGTTGAGTAACATAATAATACAGGCTGACCCAGAAAAAACAGACCCCACAAGTTTTGTAATAAAACTGTTAATTTTAATTTTTTTTAAGTTTAAGACCAACAAGGGTTAGGGTTAGGGTTTAGTGTTAGGGTTTGGGTTTAGGGTTAGTTTAATGGGAAAATAAATAAATAATTTGGATTCTGTTTTTTCTAGGTCACTCATGTTACTCAACTTGGAAATAACCAAGATTTTTGTAAACTTCAATAATAACGAATTAATAATTCGATATTCTTTAAAGTTATTTATTCGTCCAAAACTCGAATAACGTGGATATTTCATTAAAACTTCCTTTATTAAATAAATATTTGCACATAAATATGATGCAGGATTATTTCTTAATTTTCTTTTTCTAATTTAAAAAAAAAAAAGGAATTATGAATTTGATAATTCGTTCAATTTTCGAATTTCCACATTTCGTAATTATTATTTTTTAAATGAACATACAAGGTGTGTCAAAAAATATCGAGATTTTTTGTACTTTTTGACACATCTTGTATTCTGTAAAAAAAAATAACATTCCATTCATTAATTTTTTTTTTCAGAATACAAGGTGTGTTAAAAAAAATTACCAAGTTTAAATCTGTATTTACCAAGATAGAAATGAATAATGAATGGAAGGTTATTTTTTAAATTTTTTTTCCAGAATACAAGGTGTGTGTGTGTTGTATTTGTATGTGCATATATGTGTCTGTATGCAAATGCGTATATTCGTATGTGTCTGTGTGTATACATGTGTTTTGGTATGTATGTGTACGTGTTATGAGCGTTTATTGACGTACACGTGCGCATATGCGTCAGTACGTACATTTACGTGCGTGTGTTCATATTTGTACGAATGCGTGCGAATGTGTACATGAACAAATTCCTGGTCGAAACACGTGTTAGTAACTCATATTAAATAGATTTTAACCATTCAAAATGTTCTTTCCTTTATTTATTTTTCCTTTCAACATATAAGAATATTCAAACAAAGACAAAAAATTGATCCAACGGAAAAAATAATTTAATTTACGTATCTAACAAGTATTCGTAAAGTGGTTGATATAAGATACGAGACGAAAAACAATGTCCTTTCACTCTAAAACTATCGAATCATATATCTTTTTGAAACACAAAACTTGTTAACTTGTTTGTTTATGCGTTCGTGTGTGTTATATCGCCTTGTGGTAATTGTCAACAGCAGGTCATGGCCCCCCTGGGGGAGACGATAATACTGATTATTGTCTATGTTTATTTTCTCTTTTTCACTTGAGGTTAAACTGACCTTTTGGGCCACCATAGCTGAGATATTACTCCCTTTAAACTTGTGTATTTTACATAAACCTCCAAAAAAATACCATGCTAGACATTCTCTGTACCTACCCCCCAATTTTTTTTTTTTTTTTTTTTGCTTTCGGCCCCGTCTTTTAAATTGAAGCCTTGAATAGAAATCACATTTTGATATAAACTGGGTAAAAGAATTGGCGACTTTTTGTAATCTATTTTTGTCTGTAAATCCAATTTCTAGTAGAAAGAAAGCTCTAGAACTCATTTTACAGATGACAAATGTCACCATTTTTCGCGAACCCCACCAAATTTGGAGAGCTAAGAATTGACATAACTCCGCCATTTTTTTTGGAATTGGAAGCTCAAATATTGGGGATTTGTCTAACGTTAACATAGTCCACACCTGGAAAAAAATCAGAAATATTGAAGTGGGTGGGTGACAATTTTACTTTTTCTGGATGATATGGAATTACCCTAAAGTCAAATATTGATTTTAGTTAACTGTTAGTACCCTGAGCCTCCCATAACCGTAGAACAATCCACTCATATCAATATGATGATCTGTTATTTAACTTTTCTGGATGATTTGACATAGAATTACATTCACGGTACATGAGGGTATAGGGCTGCAACCATACCACAAGTTTGACAATGCTACAGTTTCTTAATAAGTAGGAGTGGAGTTGCCAGCTCCACACCTGGTTTTAAATTCATTTTTTCTTCTCGACCAGTTACTTTACTAAGGCTTAAGTGCTCAGTCTGCCCTACTATTTACCTGTAGCTTGAGATAGAAGAGATGGATTTCCCTAGAGCATTAGCAGGAAGATTACATGCAAAGCGCCTTGTCCAGGATTTGAACTCATCAAGTCCACTGTGAGACTCTCTCCTGCGCACTCTTGTTGCACAATGATGACAACTCTAGGTTTTGTTTTAGTATCTCTGCGCAGTCCTTGATCGAAATGCACAAGCATGAGCTAGGTTCACAGGGAAAGAAAAAAATAAACAAACCAGAAAGTTCTGAAGATATGACATTTAATGGAGGAGGAGTGTATAACATGGTCCCTAGTTGTCCTCTCTCTACTCTGACCTAGAATTAAACTTATTCTGATGAAGTTCAGAGCGATGCACATGGAGAGGGCCCTGTTGTGAGGTGTGGTTTCGTATTCTCTGTTGTAGTAGTATCAATAATTCTTCGAGCGTAATCGTAGCTCAAGTCTTAGCTTCAAGTGGCTAATTTCATCCCAGTCCTCTAAACAGTCTCTATATAACTCCTGCTGTAATACACATATGTAAATGAGATAACACGCCATTGGCTATCTCACTACAGGCCGCCTCACCCCGTTTAACTTCCAGATAAGACCACCCACCAAATAGATAGGTAGCAGACAAAAAAAAAAAAAAAGACATCAGAAAAAAATACCAAACAATGTCTACATTTGTGTTGCCTAAAACTAAGCAAAAGTGGTTAGGAAACCTTTGAAATACGGAAAGAATTTTATGGGCAGGATAGAGTTAATCATACAGGTGTATTTGCCTGGCAATCATCACTTTAAAAAAAGGAAGAACATCAGCTGAAAGTGATGTGTATCCATAGAAGTTTTCTACCCAAAAAAAAGTTGAGAAGATGAGCAGTATGGGGAAGTTATCCATGCTGTTCTCATTTAAATTTTACTTTTTAATTATCTTCACAAATATACATCAAATCTCTATTATTTTTGCTCAAAAACCAAGCCCTAGTGATATTTAATATGTATATATATTTACTTTGTTGTTAATTGTTTTATTTTTGAAGTTTCCTCCGGACATACATATACACACAACTGCCCTTAATATATGTATAGAATGCTGGCCATCCGAGATCTTTGTGATCAGATGGGCATTTTTATTAAGACAAGCGATTCTTACAGAAAATCTGTGGATGATTTGCAGCCAAGTTTGTTCCTTGTTTGCGACACCAGAGCAGGAGGAGTTTCAAATGACCCCCACGGCTACTGGCTTACAGCCAGAGTAAGTACATAAACCGAATTAGCATTTTTATCCCCCACCTATTAGGTTCCTGGGCATGTGGCTATGATCCTGAAATTAATATTCAGTTATCTGTGTTGAAGTCTACGTCATTGCCAAATCCAAAGAAGGATTGCCAATTTCAAAGTAAGATAAATGTTTTGCTGACTGTTATTTTTTACAAAGTGGGTGTAGTGCACCGTAAATATGCTCCTTGTGGTCAAACGTACACCATACAGTATTACTTGGGAAGGGCGTCAGATCAGGGTGCAATGATTAGCAAGCTAAACTCGTAGGCCTATTACTATTGAATAGCGAATACGATCCTCGCTGGATGCCCCATACTTGCGATCTTGTGTCATATGCTACTCGTGGCGAATGGGTTCGGTAAAAAGGGCGTCCCGTCGTGGTGTAATTAGGTCCGGTTTAGCTAAGTCGGTAGAGTGTCTGGCTGGGAACCTCGAGGTTCCTGGTTCGATTCCGGTTCTCACCAACTCAGCGTATGATTGGCACAGGAAGCTGATGGTAGGAGTAGCACTCCGCATCAGATGCTAAAATAATCTCCTTGGTCTAGCGCAAGTGAAAAGGGGTTAGACTCTCTCGCTGTCTGGCTGATAACGACTTTAGGCCACCCCGAGGACTTTACTTTATTACTACTGAATTCGATCCTCGCTAGATGCTCCATATTTTCGATCTTGTGTCACACACATTGCGTGGTGAACAGGTTGTGTAAATGTCTACAATATTATTTTGGAGTATTGCACCGTCTGAAAAAATGTCAAGCCAAGATTGGGCATGTCGGTGAGGCACCCGCAGGGGCAGGCGCGGGCACATGCACAACAAACACAACAATATCGCCAGAAGTCACATGAAAAGTTTCCTTGTGTCCCCAGCACTTTAGAGACCTTACTTTTGTAATTACCGCCGTACATTAAAATACCCGTCTTGATAGTATGATGTTCCACCCGAAATAATAAAGCTGGATATATATTGTTCGGAAAAGTGGGAAGCGCGTGGTGTAATGGTTAAAGTCATGGGGAAATGGACTCGTCGCCCCGATTTCAAATCCTGGATGTGGTAATTGCATTTCACTTAGTGCTAATACCCTTGGGAAACGTATGAATCCTACTCTCCCTCCAGCTATGGATAAATAGTAGGGCAAACTGGGGCTCTTTAACCTTGGTTAGGCAACCGGTCTAGGAGAAGGAAAACTCTGAATTAAGAAATTGACCTTGTGTCTCATCCACCTCGTGCGGAGAAGTTGGTATATATATTTTGTGAAAAACTTACTATAACTATGCATCCATACACTCTGCTCAACTTAGCTGGGTTTTTTTGTGTGAGACACAGAATTTTGCAAGTGCAGTCATCCTTAGTACTCACTAGACCTAGATCTGTTCGACTTTTTCTTGTTCCCTAAACTGGAAAGCATCTCATGGATAAAAGGGTTGAGAACGTAAAAGACAGTAAAAAAATACAACGGCACAGTTTCGCATCATATCAAAAAAGGAGCTTCAGTGGTGCTTCTACCAATAGAAAACTCGCTGGAACAAGTGTTAACATGAGATAATGCTTCATTCATTGTTCATTTCTCTCTCGATAAATACAGGTCCAGTCTCAATACTTTTTAAACACACTTCGTATTGTTACATAATCTATGCGGTGGCATAAGATTATTGTCAATCCCCTGTAATTCTGAGGGATGACCCTTATCATACTTGTGTAAGGTAGTATAGAGATATGGTGGCGATCAGTGCAGTTGATGGCCCTGAAAGTGAGTGACGGCGTTTGACCTCACTCTCACCTTGCCTTCCGGGGATAAATTGTGGGAACCGGAAGGCATAGAAGAACCTGTTCCGGTTTAAGAATAGTAAGGAGCTTTAGTTTAGTTTTGCAGTGGACGTCAGACAGAGCAGTCGGCCATGATGCTCTGTCTAAACTGTAACTCTGCACACGCGCGCTATGTTATGTCTGGGTTGGGGATTTACCGAATAAAGTAACATTAAAAGAAAATCGAAGTCTTGTGTTTACTAAAAACTAACAATGACACAGGGCTTCTGATAAGGAGAAATCCCTAACAGAAACCAGACCCGAAGTCCCCAACAAAGTCCAGACCTTAGAAGAGACCAGACCAAGATGTTAGACGATGAGAATAGCAAAGCCGGCCAGAAGAATAGATGTCCAAGATATAGAAGCAAGTAAGAAGTAAAGAAGTAAGAAAGGGTATACAACATATATCACTTTGGCACCGTGAAAACCTCAGTACGTAACAGTATATGTTTTTCTTTGTTATTGTAGTTTTTTAATTAGAACTACTTTTAACAAGTAATTACTTTTGGGCATAAAACAAATATTATGAGGCCATTAATGTTAAACAATTTTGAGGAAGCATCTCTTTAACATTTACACAAAACACTTTATTCTTTTGTGAGTTAAATACGAGGGTATGTCAAAAAGTAGTGCCATTTTGTTTTGGACAGGTATAATTACAAACACAGGAACATGTATCATACATCAAAATGAAGCTAGACCTCTATGGATCACATACCTACATCTCTACATAGGTAAGTAAAAAAAGTAATGCCATTTTGTTTATGACAGGTATAATTACCAACACAGAAACATGTATCATACATCAAAATGATGCTGGTCCTCTGTGGATCACACCCCAACTTCTCCACAGTCACCGTTTCTCTCAATAGCAATGTTTCACCTTTGAATGAGAGCATGTATCCCTGCCCCGTAAAATTCTTCACTACAGATTTCACTTCCTCGTCACTGGAGTAATGTTTGCCTCTCAAACCCTCTTTCATGGAGCCAAAGAAAGGCAAACATTATTCCAGTGACGAGGAAGTGAAAGCTGTAGTCAAGAAGTGGCTCAAAGAACAGTAAACAGAATTTTACGGGGCAGGGATACATGCTCTAATTTGAAGGCGGAACATTGCTATTGAAAGAAACCGTGACTATGTAGAGAAGTAGGGATGTGATCCAAAGATAACCAGCTTCATTTTGATGTGTGATACATGTTCCTGAGTTGGTAATCATACCTGTCCTAAACAAAATGGCATTGAAGGGAAGTGAAACTTGTGTGAGATATATTTTAAGTGGAAAGAGGCCCCAGTCCATTATCTTGGCAGTGCCGCAGTTAGTCCAGTGTTAGGGTAAAGTCCTAGTCGACTGGGCTGTCGAGCTGCTGCAGGGTGCTGTCTCAGGTAGTATTGAGTCACTTCATGAGAGACCAGCCTCTCCGGAAGCCCCAGCGCTTGCACCCTAGCGTCAGGTTGTGTTGGGAATTTATGCGAGTAGTAAGTACCCCAATCCTACCACTAAGGGTCGATGTTTCCGAACGCCGTTAGTCCAGTGGTAGGGGAAAGTCCGAGACGACTGGGCTGTCGAGCTGCTGCAGGGTGCTGTCTCAGGTAGTTTTGAGTCACGAGAGGCAAACCTCCCCGGAAGCCCCAGCGCTTGCACCCAAACGCCAGGTTGTATTGAGAATTTATGTGAGTAGTAAGTACCCCAATCCTACCACTAAGGGTCGATGTTTCCGAACGCCGTTAGTCCAGTGGTAGGGGAAAGTCCGGGACGGCTAGGCTGTCGAGCTGCAACAGGGTGCTGTCTCAGGTAGTATTGAGTCACTTCACGAGAGTCGAGCCTCTCCGGAAGCCCCAGCGCTTTCACACAAGCGCCAGGTTGTGTTGGGAATTTATGTGAGTAGTAAGTACCCCAATCCTACTACTAAGGGTCGACGTTTCCGAACGCCGTTAGTCCAGTGGTAGGGGAAAGTCCGAGACGACTGGGCTGTCGAGCTGTAACAAGGTGCTGTCTCAGGTAGTATTGAGTCACTAGAGACCAGCCTCTCCGGAAGTCCCAGCGCTTGCTCCCAAGCGCCAGGTTGTGTTGGGAATTTATGTGAGTAGTAAGTACCCCAATTCTACTACTAAGGGTCGATGTTTCCGAACGCTGACATTCGAAGTAAACAGGCCGAAGATAAAGTTAGATTTACAGCTCTAATGAATAATGGCATTACTTTTTGACTCAATCCTCGTATAATCTCTAAAAATAAACCAGTAATTAACATTAAAAAATGTTTATTGGCACGTAAACAGTATTGCTGGATTGACACACATCTTGGATATTTGTTGTTGTTTTTTTGTTAAGCGTAAAGCAGAGAATTAATTTAAAAAATGTGTATTCGCCTATGTAATTAAAATGTGAAATAAGAAAATGAAAGAACCAAATGACAGTTCATTACATTTTTAGTTATGAAAGCAAAATGTATAAAAAGGAAAGCAACAAAAAATTAACTAATATAAAATCTGCAATATATTTGGAATTTTGATAGCTAATTTGAAACTTAAAAAAATTACTTTTAATTAATCAAACTGCAAAGCCAAAGTTCTGGCCTTTTCTCAAAGTCTCAGAAATAATGTGCCTGAGGCGCAATATATTTGGAATTTTGATAACTAAATTTTGTTAACAAAATTTAATTTTAATTAATTTCCATCAAACTGCATAGTCAATGTGCTGGCCTTTTCTCAAAATCTCAGAAATAATGTGCCTGGGGCGCCCCCTTGAGGGAGAATGCCGATCGGATCAACGCATTTTTTCACCCACCACCAACGAGTCTCGGCTTGTGGGTGGTACCACATTAATAGGGCCTTGTGCCTAACCCGTACAACGTGGTGTACGTAGTAAATATCAAGTCTCAGAAATAATATTGTTTTCCTCTCATAAGTATCCATACAAATATCAAGCTAATAAAACGGTTTGGTTTGGTTTGGTTTGGTTTATTTTACGGCATATCAACCACAGTGGGTCATTTAATGCCGACAAAGTTTGAAATAAATTCATTCTTAATGAAGACTCAAATTTTTTTTATAAACGTTTTTTCTATTTAACACATAGATGGGATCCTAACAGGTACTTCCACTCCGGGTCAGAGTGGACCTGGGAGCAATGGTGATAAAAGGGTGTTTCAACCTCCCCAAACCTCAAGGACTGGGACCTCACCATCTGATTGAGTTTAACGTTATTCCCAGAACATAAAGACCCTCCGCCACCGCCTTCTAGCACATATATGACAAAAAGGGTTGGGGCTTGCAATAAGGGCAATAGGGTTGGGGCAATCATATAGGTGCTAGGGCTTGACATCTCTCCAACCGCCCGCAAGGGTTTAAGTGGAATGTTGCATCTCATGGACTGCTCATCCACCAGGGTTCCCTCCATAAGCATCAGGGGACGCCACCCACACCAATAGGTGGCTCCATTGGGGGAGTATTACCACTCTGCAGAAGTACAGTCGGTGTATTCTAACGCCCCAGCCGACAGAGCGGCTAGTAATACGGGGAAAAACTAAGAATAACAGTTATCAAATGTAGAAAACATTTAAAAGACTAATATAAATGGGGTTAAATCGAACTTACCGGACCTAAATTCCACCATCGTATGCCACCCTGCCGAAAGAAAAAGTACCAAAAATCAGGGAATTAACCGAATTTAATGACATTTTCAGTGTTGATATATTAATGAATAAAAGATATAATGCACCAGTTATTCTATTTAAAAACGTTTACATTTTTTCTGTTCAGTTAGCTTTAAACCACGTATCTTTGAGAATCTGTGTTATGTCTCAAAGATACGTGGTTCAAAGTTTACTGACCAGAAAAAATGTATAAGATTTTAAATAAAATAACTGGTGCCTTATATATTTTATTAATTTATATATCAACACTGAAAATTTCATTAAATTCGGTTAATTCCCTGATTTTTGGTATTTATTTTTCTTTCGGCGGGGTGGCATACGACGGTGGAATTTAGGTCCGTTAAGTTCGATTTAACCATAAATGGATTCATGTTTATGAATATAATACTTTTGTAATCTTACCTGATATCGATACAGGTAGTAGTAAAAGGCCAAGTAAAACCCATATGAGCCTGAAAAATGAAAAAGAAAATCTTCTGATATTTGAATTAAATAAACATATAA
>CM042148.1:17428489-17435989 GCA_023376005.1 Doryteuthis pealeii
TCTCTACCCAGATCGAATGATGGTTCTGTCTAAAGAAGAAATAATCGAGTTAGTACTCTAATATTTATTTTATAGGGTGTCCACAAAGTCTGGGTACATGGAGATTTCACTATTGTATTTATTTATGTTATTTATCCGAAAAGGTAGATATGGTAATTCAGCTGTAAATAAAATCATAACATAAACAATTAAATATAAGAAATAATAATTTTCCTTCTTTTTAAAAACTTTTCCCCCCCTTTTTTTTTTTTTTACTATTTATTCTATAGGGTGTCCACAAAGTCTGGGTACACAGAGATTTCACTATTGTATTTATTTATGTTATTTTTCCGAGAAGGCAGATATGGTAATTTAGCAGTAAATAAAATCATAACATAAACAATTAAATATTATTTATTAACATTACAATTAAATAAAATTGTTTTGTTTTAAAAGTATGTGTTAATCCCCATGTACCCAGACTTTGTGGACACCCTGTAGTGTTTTTCTCTTTCAAAAGATAGCATTAAATAAGTAAAATTATGCTCTGATACAATAAGAAAATTAAATGAAGAAGTTAGACTATTTGAATAATGAAATCATTTATTTTCATTTATCTTCTCTTGTTCATAACTTATTTTACACTTTTGATTGACACATGAAAAATATGAAAATCTTACGCTATTCGTTGGAGCGAAAACTGTGAGTGGGCTTTTGTAGTTTGCAATCTTCTCAGCCATGCCCGACTTCTTTAACATTTCCACAAATGTAGTTAGACGCTTGTCTAGTGATAACATATGCATGATATCACCTTCTGGTGGAGTGAGTACCTGGTGAAACCAAAACAAATTGAAATTACTGTAGTTTGGGATGGATTTGAAAGTTATGTTTAAACCAAACGCACATTATAACTTAATAAAAGAAATAGAAAAACCAAACGCACATTATGACTTAATAAAAGAAATAGACAAAATAAATTTTAAAAAACAAAAAAAAAATAATTTGTCGGAAGTATTTTGTTTTGTTTTTGCTTTGGGAGTTGTTTTTTATCAATCAACCATAAAGATGAACTATAAAGCTTGAGTAACATATAGGGATTGACCCCTATATTTTTACGTGCATGTGGAATTGAATAAATTAAAATAAATTAAAATAATTATTGATAAATTATTGATAAATTCAACAACAACAAATCATTTAAATAGAAATGCCATAACTAGACTACTTCAGTTCCAGTGAGCTTTTGAAAAAGAGATTTTATCTCGAAAATTCAAGAATAAAATACAGGTAACACACAACACCATTGTTACCGTATTATTTTTTTTTCTTTACATCTGCATTGTGATAGCCTTCTAAATCAACCTCCTAAAATAATTAAGTTTTCTTAAACAATTAGTTTTACAATTGCATGAGTTAAGTTTTGAATTATGTAAACAAAAGAGAATAGAAAGAAAATTAGTTAGGAAATATTTTAGCAACAATAGAAAAAATTGTTTAAATTCCGATGACAATATCTACATCAATAGAAAACTGCATTGTCATCGGAATGCCACGGGTAACAAAATCATCCAATATCTACGTCATTACAAAACAGTTGATATTTGAAAATTCCGATATTAAATTTAACTTAATTATCACGTAGACAATTACAAAAGAAAATGATAAAAAAGGCCCATTAGCCGAAAAGCTTCAGTTTCGTTTCGTATTTTCTCTCTCTCCTTCTCAACACGACACACAAGTTCAATCACAGACTTTGTTTTAACAAAACTGCTAGAATGTTGACACATCAAAATGGCCACTCACAGTAACAAAATATAAACAATACATACGCACTTTTCACACACAACTACTTACAGACACATACAGTCCGCAACATCGCTAAAAGAACAATTGACTATACCAATTGTAAATTTATGTATATAAAGTTGTTTCTTGTATCAATTTTGTCTTCTTCTTTTGTTTTCTACGGAAACTATATTTCCGTAGTCTAATACATTTCAATTGTGGGATATGACACTCGGATTTTCCTCATCCACCTAAACATCCGAACACAAGGCCCCCATAAACAGATGAAAGCAGTGAAACTTGTACATGAAATATTTTAACTAGAAAGAGGCTACACAGACTCCAGTCCACTATCTTGGCAGTCCCGCAGTTGGTCCACTGGCAGGGGAAAGTCAGAGACGATTGGGCTGCCGAGCTGCTGCAGGGTGCTGTCTCAGGTAGTATTGAGTCATTTCTGGAGAGGCAAACCTCCCCGGAAACCCTAGCGCTTGAACCCAAGCGCCAGGTTGTGTTGGGAATGTATGTGAATAGTAAGTACCCCAATCCTACTACTATCGATCGATGTAGATGGCCATTGGCTCCTCTGGAACTCATCTGTCCTTTGACAGCTCTTGTTTTTAGTGATGCTGGGTGTTCACACATTGACAGATACACACACACAAATACATGCACACATATAAACACGGACACATGTCCGTACGAATACACATACATAGTCAGACACACGCAACCACACACATACACATACACACACACACACACTCCTACATATACACACTATTCCAATCATATTGTCTTTATGTAAGGAATATCGATCGATGTGGATGGCCGTTGGCTTCCCTGGAATTCATCCGTCCTTTGACAACTCTTGTTTTAGTGATGCTGGGTATCCACATATCCACCTCACCAGACAAGCCGAGGGGTTGGGATTGCTATAATTAACGGCGTCGATTCCAGGGGGCCATCCCCCCAGGCAACACCTGCCCCCTCGATTTAAAGGGGCAGGGCTGGGTTTATTTCCCAGCGCCTGAGACCCCCCTCCTTGAGGGGGAATGCCGACGGGATTGACGCAATTTTTCACCTGCCACCCATGAGCTTCGGTTTGTGGGTGGTCCCACGTTAATAGGGCCTTGTGCCTAACCCGTACAAGTGGGGTACGAGGTAAATACAATGCCTGATAGAGGTACCAGTTTAGTCGCCAGCAGACCGACCATGGAAAAGGTAGTACTAGTTTACATGGTACTAGTAGCAGGTAAGAAAGAAGACCTGACCTCACAGAGTAACATTAGATGAAAGATGATTTATTTTATCTGTGGTTTTCGTTGTTAATACAACATGAAAGTAAGCATTTGTTATAACAAATAAAAATGTTGACATTTCAAACGAAAATTACTGATATTGAAATTTTAGATATTGTTTTGTTTTGGCTAAGTAGGATTTATTGCAAAAACCATGTTAGAACAGAAGCAAGTCTATCAGATATTTATTAAAATCAAATTTTTAATATCAATATGCAAATTAACCTTTCCGTTCACACTGTAAACCGCTATTTTGTTGTATACATATAATTGCATGTTATTAGTATGTAGATATGGTCAACAGTGGCTTCGGCCTCTGGACCATTGATATAATTAACAGCGTCGATCCCAGGGGGCCATCCCCCCAGGCAACACCTGCCTCCTTGATTTAAAGGGGCAGGGCTGGGTTTATTGCCCAGTGCCTGAGGCGCCCCCCTTGAGGGGGAATGCCGACGGGATCGACGCAATTTTTCACCTGCCACCCCATGAGTCTAATAATATAAGACATAGAAAAATTGTTTAGTACATTTGCATTTATTATTGTCGTAATAATCTTGACTATGTCTACGAATTAAACCATTTATTCGATAGATAGATAGATAGATAGATAGATATGTTGCATAGCGCCTTCTTTACCGGCACTAAATAGGTATATGTTATATACTGGTCTTTTCACCGTACCAAATCTATACAACGTTATATACCTTCCTTACTTCTTACTCTGGTCGTCTATTCTTCTGGCCGGCTTTGCTTCTGATCGTCTATCATCTATCCTGGTCTGGTATATCTTCTAAAGGTCTGGTCTTTCTTGTATGGGGATTTCGGGTCTGGTTTCTGTTGGGGATCATTCCTTATCAGAAGCCCTGTGTCATTGTTAGTTTTTAGTAATAAACACAAGACTTCGATTTACTTTTGATGTTACTTTATTCATAAACCCCAACCCAGCCAGTCTGCGCAGATGAGGCTTACATGTTGCTATCTCGGCTTCTAAGTTCTAACTGACTCTTACTTACTTAGTATCCTTAAACCGGAAGAGGGCCTTCTATCGGGGTTCGGGTTCTCACGATTCATCCCCAGAACGCAAGGTCAGAGTGAGGTCAAACGCTGTCACTCACTCTCAAGGTCATCAGCTATACTAATCGCCATAATGATTTCTACAATACCTTATAAATGTATTAGGGATCCAATAATTATGTAACATATAGATAAAGAGAGAGAGAGAGGGTGAGACGAGAGAGAGAGAGAGAGAGAGAGAGAATTTTAAGTAGACTCAGTGCTTCCAACTGTTTTGTTTTTTAACTGAAGTTATGCATACAATTAATATACCATGAAACTGAAAAGAAAGACATGACAAAATATATGAGATTTAAATGAGGTGCTGACCTTGTCCACCAAATAGGTCACTCCGTTGCATGTTTGTATTGGTCGACTTGATATACGGGCGCATTGAACAGTATGTGTCCAGGTGGTATCAAAAGAAAACTGTTTGTAAAATAAATGAAATGCAGATGGAAAGGTTATCAGGTAATAAGCAACACAAAAATTCACATATTCTTGAAAAATTCACACATTTAAGATTTACATGTCATTATGATTTCGTTAAAAACTTATGTTCACATTAGGGTAGGTTAATTTTCTTTATTTTGTAAATATCAAATTGTCCAGGGGCGCAAAAGTACTAAATACTGATACCAAAAACTATATTCCTTACTTGTACAATTGTTTGAGGAAATAGTATCAAAGATCGTCTACTAAAATACACCAAAAATACTCGTTTTCGCAAAATTTAGTCTAGAAATATAGCAATTTCAATATTTAAACGAAACGAATAAAATATTATAACTAGAATTCAATTTGAAAATATGCACCCCCCCATCATTACTAACACCTCCGATATCCTTCTTTTTACCTAATAAAGCTGTAATAGTGATAACACTTTAAAATATTTAAATATATTTCCTCAAACGAAGGAAAAATTTAGAAGAAAAATATTTTGTGTGATAATTTTTTATGTTAATTTGCAAATTTCGACACATGGGAGACATTACAGTTCCGAAATCGACCTACTCTAGTGCATATTAGAGAAAGCAAAACTGTTTACAACTGACGTCAGTTTATCAAACGTTAGAGGAAGAAAAAAAACATCTATATCTGCAGATTTCCAACAATTAAGAGTATACTGCAGACTTTATTTTTCAATCTTACATCTATTGATAAGATAAGATATAAATTATTTTTATACTGTTTAGGGCAGGTTTAGCTCAGTCGGTAGAGCGGCCTCCTGCGAACCACAAGATTCTTGGTTCGATATCGACCCTCGCCAGTTTAGCGTATGAGTAGCACAGGGATCAGTGCGGTAAAGTGTGGAACTGATGGTAGGTGTGGTGATCCACCTCAGATGCTAAAAAACAATATTCTTGGTCTGGCGCTAGTGAAAAGGAGATAGACTCCTTCGCTATCTGGTTAATACCGACTTCAGGCCACCCGGACGACTTTACTTTTTTTTACCTGTTTTCGTAAAAGCTTGTTTATAGAATTTAAAGAGATTACCAATAACTTAGAAATTTGTAAAAATTCATGGAATGGGCAAATGTTCTTGATAAACCTAGATTACTTCAACTAGCAAATATATGCATCCTCCTGGTGCAAGTATTTAAGTTTTAATGTAATAAAATATTATATTAAATTAGAAAGGCTAATGAAACTAAATAAGAATGCAGATAAAAATATTTGAAACAAAGGTGGGTATAATCGAAAAATAGAACAACTGAAATTTACTCTTCCATCATTCCCGTCTTTCATTGCTAATTTTTCCTGATTAAACTATTAAGTTAAAATTGGAAGTAAATAATAAAATTACAGTTATTTCTTCTTCTTAAAGGATTTCTTTTAAGATTTATCCCCGAGATTTTTATTCATATTCATTAAGATAAAACCAAACAATTAGAAATCAATAATACTAAGTACATATTTATTAAAATCAAATCAAATTTTTAATATCAATATGCAAATTAGCCTTCCCGTTCACACTGTAAACAGCTATTTTGTTTTATATATAAATACAAATAAATGTTATTAGTATGTAGATATGGTCAACAGTATTAATAATATAAGACAATTTTATTAATAATGATTTATAATTTATTATAATTTTATTAATAATTTTATTAATAATTTTATTAATAATATAAGACAATTTTATTAATAATGATTTATAATTTATTATAATTTTATTAATAATTTTATAATGATATAAGACAATTTTATTAATAATGATTTATAATTTATTATAATTTTATTAATAATTTTATTAATAATATAAAACAATTTTATCAATAATGATTTATAATTTATTATAGTTTTATTAATAATTTTATTAATGATATAAGACAATTTTATTAATAATGATTTATAATCTATTATAGTTTTATTAATAATTTTATTAATAATATAAAACAATTTTATCAATAATGATTTATAATTTATTATGATTTTATTAATAATTTTATTAATGATATAAGACAATTTTATCAATAATGATTTATAACTTATTATAATTTTATTAATAATTTTATTAATAATATTTTATAATTTATTATAATTTTATCAATAATGATTTATATCTCTATTAATAATGGAGATTCACTTCCAGTTTTTGTCTGTAACAAAAATTACGTCACTACTTACATCACATTACCCAAAATCGTCATAATATAGAATAAATACACTCAAAATTTGAACATGCAAGATTAGTCAGTCCTCATTGTTTTTTTTAAACAAGTTTTAATAAATACATGACTGGTATTATATATCTATATATAGTTTGTTTTATTTTAATACATATTTAAAGTTTACATTTCAAATTGTTTATTTTTTTAATCCTTTAATAAATTTGATGATTTTACTTACTTAGGGTACAAACTCGCTGACATTGAATTTTCAACTCCTACACCTCAGGCAATATGTTTCAAAAATCTATTTTTACATCGCCCGGAGGTTGTTTTTTTTGCTAGTTTTATTAATAATGATTAATAATTTAAATGAAATTAAAATCATGGAGAATGAGACGTAGATAAAGGGAATTTTGACTTAAGTAGTAATATAGTTTCGGTTACAAACAGACAATCTCCATTATAATAAGATTAGACAATGCATATCTGTTGTTTTTTAAATTATATTCTGTTGCATAGCATTTACATTAGCGTTATTAATGATATTATTTGATTTATTTAAAAACAAATTCAGATTGTAATAGTTTCTACTTGTAACACTTTTAAACACTACTATGTTGAAAAATATTTCAATTTTCCTTACCATTGAATATTCGTTGATACGAAGTTTTCTGTCATCTCTCAACATAGTGTCGATAACTTTGTCATTGTAGAATCGTTTTGGGGTAGAGGTGCCAAGAGCAATATGATAACGGAGAATCGTTCGC
>CM042148.1:17440989-17495137 GCA_023376005.1 Doryteuthis pealeii
AGCCAAAGAAGTAGAAGAGGAAACAGCTAGACAAGAAGTTAGCAGTAACAATTAAGTCCGTCTTTGTTTCTGCCTCTGTCTCTCTCTCTGTCTGTCTGTCACCCAAGTTTCCTTTCTCGATTATATATCCGACGATGATCAATGAGTGTCTACAACACTACCAAATGGATTGGCTCATAGCCATAGAATAGCCTACGATTAAGGTAGATTAACTAGCAGAATAATATTCAGACTGACTTTGCTGCGTTGGCTATACCGAACTGACCCTCCTCTTTAAGTGTGAGTTTGTCTTGTTAATTGTTTGTAATTTTTTCTGTGTTTTGTATGTATCCGTTCAGTACCGGATACTGGTGCTGAATCAATGTGTTAAGCATACTATTCATCTGTGTATCTTTCCACCTCGCAATGCAACATGTAATGTTGCGTATATCATAAACTTATTCATTTTGATAATTTCTATGTATAAGAAATTATTTCTTTACCAAATACACACATGATTTTCTTTTGCCATTTTGGGCATATTTGTGTTTTTACTGACTTATGTAGCCGCATCAGTGCTACTGTATGGC
This sequence comes from Doryteuthis pealeii, assembly GCA_023376005.1. Taxonomy (NCBI): domain Eukaryota; kingdom Metazoa; phylum Mollusca; class Cephalopoda; order Myopsida; family Loliginidae; genus Doryteuthis; species Doryteuthis pealeii. The sequence continues at coordinate 17,441,559 of CM042148.1, forward strand.
TACACCTCTTGGATTCTAACGAACTGTACAAGCATGTTGCGCACTGTCTTAGAATCCGCATCCCACAAGAAAGCAGCTGTACGGACACTTACCTTCTATCACACAAATTGTCCAATTAAGTACAAACATGTTGCATACAACTGGATAAATAAGGACGAACTCATAAGTGATGTTCTCCGATGAAAAACTACACATAGACACACCAGTGTAGGCCAATCAGCAAAAACCTACATCAATCATCTCTGTGTGTATACTGGGTGCTGTGTGATAGGTTTAGGGACAGTAAGTGCAAGAGAAAGAGAAAGAGAAAGAGAGAGAGAGAGAGAGAGAGAGAGAGAGAGAGAAGGGGAGGGAGAGAGAGTCGCGGTGAATCCGTACTGTCAGTGTGACATGATGATGATGCTGATGATGATGATGTCTGACTTCTATAAAATTACAATTGTTTGGAATTCCGTCTTAAATCATAACTTAATGTTCTTCGATTTAAAAAATATATTATGTGATGTTTTTCGTTTTAAGTAGTAAATAAGTCTTCGGGGCGGCCTAAAGTCAGTATCAGCCAAACAGCGAAGGAGTCTATCCCCTTTTCAATAGCGCTAGACTAAAGAAATTGTTTTGGGGTCTGAGGTGGAGCGCCACACCTACCATCAGCTCCTCACTCTACCGCACAGATCCCTGTGCTACTCATGCGCCGGTATCGAACCAGGAACCTTGTGGTTCCTATTCGGGCGCTCTACCGACTGGTCAAAGACGGCCGTAAATAGTTAACTAGTATCAACATTCGAATATATTCCAATAATTAGTTTTACTATCAAAAGTTTTCGCCCCCTGGGCGCAAGTATTTAAGATTCAATGTAATAGAATTTTTTAAATTAGAAAGACCAACGAAATTAAATAAGAAAGAATATAAAAACATTAGTTATTTTAATGTTATTTTAATTGATTTCTATACAAAATTATACGTGAAGAAAAAGTGGAAGTGAATCCGATAGTACGTAATATTGTGAAAAATTGAAAAATCACAAGTTCATAAACCAATAATGTTTATTTCGCCTACGCTGCAGTGTTTCGACCTGCTTTGATAGATCTTCATCGAGGCTTTCGTTAGTTTGAGGAAAAATACATTATTACTGACAATAAGAAGTCTGTGAGCCTCTGTTCCTTTATGGTCGATCTTAAAATGTACGAGAGAAAAAATCTATTTAAAATTGTTGACGAACATCGTAGATTTAAAAAAAAAACCACAAAATCAAACGCCGCAAACGACTCATTCGATTTCGCTAGGTGAAGTGTGTGTGTGTGTGTGTGTGTGTGTGTGTGTGTGTGCAAGCATGAGTATGTATTATATTAAATTATAAATTATACAAAATTATATATAAAAATATATATATTAAATAATAAATATATATTAAGTGTATATTTTACAAAATTATATATAGGATTGCTTTTAATACGTTTGAGAATAACATGATAGTATTAGAAATTAGTAACAGCAAATGATTATTTATTAAACCCAGTTTTGTTAAAATCAGTATGCTAATTATTTCCAACATATCCTATCTATCTTTATTTCTTAGATGTATATAACACATATTTCAGGATTTTAAATGCATTAATAATATGAGCAGTTTTGTGGCAAATCTAACTTGGCTAGACTTTAATAGAGACATCATTAATAAATAAGATGTTAATTAAGATTAAATAATGACTATTATCATAATCATTGAGAATACAACTTAAATAACTGAGGAAATCGGGATGTCAGTGGTGACATAGTTTCGGTTACAGACAGATAGTTACATAATCTCCATTATAATAAGATAGTTGAAATAAATGTTGATAAAACTTCCACATCGATACTTACTCTGTGCACATTCGTCTTCTTCATTTGTCAGTTTATCCAAAACTTTCTTATCGAGTTTTTTGAAAGCAGCGTTCGTGGGAGCAAACACGGTCATGTGACCTTCTTCATCCAACATCTGAACAAAACCAACTTTGCCAATTACTGAAAGAAATTACAAATAATTAGAATCTGACAAATAAATATAATTCTATTCCACAAGAGTTTGCGATATTGTTTGAATTTTACTTATGTCAGGGATTATTCAAAATATTTATGCAGAGATGCTGATAGGTACGCGTCCTGCGTCCCCTGGCACACAAAAATCTAAAAGGACGCAGTAAAATCATATCCATGCGTCCCAGTGTTTTTTCTTTTTTCTTCCATCACAAGAAACATAGACGAACTCATGAGTGTTGTAAAGAATAATCAAACCAAGTTCCAATTACCGTCGAATTGGTAAGACACGGCAATAAGCGGTTGTAACTTAATACAATCCCGTCCTGCCGCAATTCTACTGCAGAATGACAGGGTATTTATAAAACTCCACAATATCATAGAAACCAAGCAGCCAATCAGAACTCAGGGAATGGAATCACCCAAATGCATGAATGGACTATTCTTGATTTCTATAAATACCAACTGTCTTGGACACTGCTTCAGTTGTGTTTAGCTAGTTGCTGTTATTCAAACCAACAGTAGACTAACTGACTTCAGTGTGTTGTTCTCCTATGAACACTTACACGTAGACACATCAGTGTAGGGGTATTTGCCTGCTCATCCCACTTATGAGGGCTAGACACAAGGTCTCGTTTTTACGTGGGCACATAAAAATTGCAAGGATCTGGGGGGGCATGGCCCCTTTGGATCGATGCTATTAATTGTACTTTACCGGTCCAGAGGCCGAAGCACACTGGACCCGCAGCCGAGGCCGGGTATAGAAGGTAATTCTCAAAGCATAGAATCTGGAACAGATACTACACTTTGATCCTCTCTTCTAGGGTAGTGTAGGGCAATCAGCAAAAGCCTACATCAATAAGCTCTGTGCAGAACGGTATGTTTATGTTTGAGTACTGTTATTTGGAAGGTAATATTTTTGCTGCTTATCTGTCTGTAAGTAGGTTTGTTTGAGTTTTGTTTAACGGCATATCAACCTCTGTGGGTCATTTAATGCCAAAAAGGTTATTTTGGATTTCAGTCTTTAAAGTAGTGGTTCTATGGAGATAATTGGTTATGTTCTGTTATATTTTGTTGAAAAGGTTGCTTTTTTATAAAATTTAAAATGTTTTCGGAGTTTGTATTCTTAAAGATGTCTTTCAGGTTTCTTGCTTGATAGTAATTTGCGTGGATATGTTTACGTCTGTTACAATTTAGAAGGATATGCTTGGTTGTAAGTTGTACTTTCAAAGTAAGAATACAAACCCCGAAAACATTTTAAATTTTATTAAAAAAAAGCAACCTTTTCAACAAAATATAACAGAGCATAACCAATTATCTCCATAGAACCACTACTTTAAAGACTGAAATCCAAAATAACCTTTTTGGCATTAAGCAACATATTTAATTCCAATATCTAATCAGAAGAGAACTTGTAATGGTTCATAAGTTCTTGTTAGACCAGGTTTGGAAGAACAAAGAAAAAAGAATCGTATTCTAAAAGTAGACAAGGCCAGACTGACCGTCGCCAAAAACTTAAATCTCCCGCCAACTAACGGACATTCTGAGAGCGGGGGAAAGGAAAATTCTAGTAGTAGAGAACCCTCAGAAAAGCAGTAGGCAGCGAACAGGCAAGTCAAGGGCGAACAAATACAAGTAAGCCTTAACACTAAGAATTTGTAAAAAGGAAAATTCATTAACCAAACCACAACTTTGTAATTTGTTTTTCATTTGATACAATTTATAATCTATCTATACATATATAAAAGGCAGTTGTGTGAATCTGTATATCCGGAGGAAACTTCGCAAATAAAACAATGAACGACAAAGTAAGTATAAATACACATTAAATATAACCAGGGCTTGGTTTTTGAGCAAAAATAATGAAGATTTGATTTAAATTCATGAAGATATCTACAAAAATAATAAAATTTAAATGATAACAACATGGAATTTTTTCCATTTAATATTGTAGACATAAATTTCTATTTTCAGGGTGACTGGATCAACGCAAGGTCTTTTTTTTACGTGGGGATTTTAATGGGACATTCAGCGAGGATCCAACTCACAATTCAGTAATAATGGATCTGCGAGACTAACTTTAAAAGAAATCTCTCCCGTCTTCCCAGGCGATGCCGGGTAGCCACTTCTAGTACACATATAAAGGACAATTTATTACGACTTAAACTTCTTTGTGATTATTTGTACTGATTTGCTTGTTTCTGTAATGTTACATGACCCATATCAATTCTCGGATATAATTGAACCACACACATGAAATAAAATAAACATAGTTACCTCCCTTGAGAAAAGAAAGGTCCGGGTGGCTAGTGATTTGATCAAGAAGGGAATCGGACACAGGATTGATGATCTTCTCAACTACGTGAATAACTCCATTGGTCGCTTGCAGATTGGGTGATGTTACTTTAATGCAGTTCGCTGTCATCATCTAAAAGTTAGGAGAAAAAAAAAGATGTATGCGGTAAATAATGTTTTGCTTTACTGACAAAAAAAAGAAAAAAGAATTTGAAATCTACTAGAAAAACCAAAGATATTGAAACTTTGAATACTTTCAAAAATAGGTGATTTCTTCTGGACCTATAAGGTACTTACGTAAATTCAATAAAACCGACACCGAGCATTGTCATGAAATTTTCAGGCATTAAAAGGGGTTATTTAAGTGTTCAAATTACAGTCAATCCTTCGAATTAAGCCCTTCTTTTAAAATCAATGCATTTTATGCATCGAAATCTATCAATAAAGCCGATTAAATCGACATCTAATATTTCAACGAAATTCGAAAATTTTTCAACACTATAATAGGTGATTAAAATGCTCATATCTCCGCCAATTCTTAGAATTGATCGCTTTGTTTGGCATCAATGAATTCTACGCATCGAAATCTAGCAGAAAAACCAAAGATATCGAAACTTTGAATACTTTCAAAAATAGGTGATTTCTTGATAGTTGTTGTGTTGTAATGGTTATCACAGCAGGAAACGGACACGGCAATACGTGTTCAAATCCTGTATAAGGCTATATGTCTAAATTTTTTGGATGAAGCTAGATAATTTTTATTATTTGGGTTCTTCAGACTATTGTACTCATCTTTACTGTTATATAGACAATGTTTCGGCCGATGTATCCAGGTGTTTATTTTCGAACTCCGATAATCGATGCGAATAGAGAAGTTAGTTTTCTACTTCTGCCAAAAAAAGGCGGGTTGTGTAATGGTTAGAGTCATGGGAAATGGACTCATCGACCGAGTTCAAATCCTGGACGAAGCTACAGTTCACATAGCGCTAATACCCTTGGGAAAGGTATGAACCCAACTACTCGCCTCTCCAACTATGGGTAAATAGTAGAGCAGACTGGGCTCTTTAACCTTGGTTAGACAACCAATCTAGGAGAAGGAAAACTCTGAATTCAAACTTGGTTAATCACTTGACTGGTCCTGGCTAGAATAAGTCAATAATTGAGTGATCTATTTCACTAATTTTGATTTTTTTTATAATAGTCATATCTTGCTAATAAAAAGCTTAACAAAAGTAAATACTTAACAGGGGACATAACTGTTTTTTAAAACTTAAATGTAAAGTCGTTCTAAAAAGCGATGTTCTTCAGGGAATATATTTTGATATTTGAAAATAAAATTAAAAATGAATATCAAAATATCTTGCCCGAGAAGACTGTTTTTTTTGTATACCTTAAATTTCATGTTTCTCTATTATTATTATTTCATTTTATTTTGTATTTAAAATAATACTAAATAGGATACAAGGACAAAACTCTTGTCGAAACATAAGTTCGGCATTTCAATGAACATTTTTTATCCCCATACAATATTTTCTTTCCATTTATTCTTTCAACATAATTGTCGGATTTACTTCCATTTTCTCAGGAACAGGCAGTGTATTATCATATGTACTCAGAGATGCTGATAGATACGCGTCCCTGCGTCCGTGAAGCATAAAAATGCTAAAAGGACGCCAGTAAATTCATATCTATGCATCCCAGTGTTTTTCTTTTTTCTTCCAAACATTTAAGCTAACTGTAAATACATTTCAATAGTTTTTTTTAGAAACGAATTAACACAGGAATAGCTTACAGGGTAGGAGTTAGTACAGGCCTTTAGTTGTTTCCCTCAAGATCATAAATAAAACCCTACAATCTATTAAGAAACTTTAGTTGGTAAATGCTAAAGTAAGGAATGTAATCTCACACATTTTGGCGTTACTAGAATTAGTTGACAATCTATAAGCAATTATTCGATAAACAGTGATGCTGATAGGTACGCGTCCTGCGTCCCTGACACACACAAAAATCTAAAAGACGCAGTAAAATCATTTCCCATACGTCCGCAGTGTTTTTTGTTTTTTTTTATTTCCTCACCAATTTCAAAATAACTGTAAATACATTTCAATAGTTTTCTTAAGAAACGAATTACACAGATAGGTTACAAGGTAGGAGTTAGACGGCTTTATTTGGGACCCGGGGACTCATTCAAAGCAAATATGTGCGTCCAGGACGCACTAAATAAAAAAGAATGTTTCTGGTATATTCTTGTGTTTCTATTTCAATTTTATTGCTTTACTCAATTTTAAAATTTTTAAATTTAGATTTTCACAAAAAAAATATTTTTAAATTTTGTCTTACCTTTACTGGATGATTGTAAAAATTGATTCTTATTGAGGATTTGAATGGACTTCCTGTGGTACGAAGTTGGTCGTCGAACATGTTACTTGACTTCATCCCCGTGGGACCATGTGTTCAATATCAAGGATCGGATATCATCCATGTATTTGATTGCGGATGGTTTGGAGTACAATCACCACGTGTCAACGGGAAATCCTACAAAAAGAAAACAAAAATCATATGTACTCATTTCTTTTTTTTGTCCTATCCAATTATGTAACTTTTATTTTCTAGTGCACATATACAACAATCGATATTGAACGTTGACTGACTCCTCTCTCTCATTCTCTCTCCCACTCTCTCTCTCTCTCTCTCTATCTATCTATCTATATATATATATATATATATATTATATATATATCTGACAATCATCACTCTTTCTATCTCTCTTCTCCCTTTCCCTCTCTCCCTCCCTCTCTCTCTCTTCCTTTCTTCCATGCTCTCTCACCCTTTCTCTCCACCTCTCTCTCCCTCTCTTTTTCTCCTTTCTCTCTCTCTTTTCTCTTCTCTCTCTTTCCTTTTCCTCTCTCCCCCTCTCTCTCCGCCTTTCTTCTCTCCTCTCTCTCAATTGCTCTCTCCCTCCTCTCTCTCTCTCACTTTCTCTTCATTCTCTCTCCCGTCTTTCCACCACTCTCTACTCCTCTATCTTTTCTCTCCCTTTCTCTATCTTCTTTTCTCTCTCTCTTTCTTTTCTCTCCCCTCTCTCTCCTCCTTTCTCTCCCTCTCTCTCCTTTCTCCCCCTTTCTTTCCACCTCCTCTACCCTCTCTTTTCTCTCCCTTTCTCTCTCTTCTTTTTTTCTCTCTCTCTCTTTCTTTTCCTCTCTCCCCCTCTCTCGGCCTTTCTTTCTCTTTATGTCCCTCTCTCCCTTCTCTCCACCTCTCTCTCCTTTCCCTCCACTTTCTTCTCTCCCCTCTCTTACTCCATTTTCTCTCTTTCTTTTCTCTCTCTCTCTTTCTTTCCTCTCTCCCTTCTCTCCCTTTCTCTCTCTCTCTCTCTCCCTTTCTCTCCTCTTTTCTCCCTCTCCCTCCCTTTCTCTCCACCTCTCTCTCCCTCTCATCTCTCCCTTTCTCTCTTTATTTCTCTCTCTCTCTCTCTTTCTTTTCCTCATCGGCCTTCTCTCTCTTTTCCCCTGTCCCTCTCCTTTCTCGTCCTCTCTCTGCTCTCCCTCTCTTTTTCTCTCCCTTTCTCTCTTCTCTTTTCTTTCTCTCCTCCCCTCTTTCTTTTCCTCTCTCCCTCTCCTCCCTTTATCTCCTCTCTCCTCACTTTCTCTCTTTTTCCCCCTCCCTCCTTTCTCTCCACCCTTCCCTCCCTCTCTTTCTCTCTCTCTCTCTTTCTCTCTTTTCTTTTTTTTCTCTCTCTCTTTCTTTCCTCTCCCCTTCTCTCTTCTCCCTTTCTCTCCTATTCTTTCCTTCTCCTCCCTTTCTCTTTCTCTCCCTTTCTCTCTGTCTCTTTCTTTTCCTCTCTCCTTCTCTTCCCTTTCTCTCTCTTTTCTCCCTCTCCCCCTTCCTCTCCACCTCTCTCTCCCCTCTCTTTTCTCTCCTTTTCTCTCTGTCTTTTCTCTCTCTTCTCTTCTTTTCTTCATCCCTCTCTTTCTCCTCTCTCTCCCTTTCTCCCCATCCCTCCTTTCTGTCCACCTCTCTCCCCCTCTCTTTTCTCTCCCTTTGCTTCTTTTCTCTCTCTCTCTTTCTCTTTCCCCCCTCCCTCTCTCTCTCCTCTCCTCCCCTTTCTCTCTTTTCTTTCCCTCTCCCTCCCTTCCTCTCCACCTCTCTCTCCCTCTCTTTTCTCTCCTTTTCCTCTCTCGTCTTTTCTCTCTCTCTCTTTCTTTTCTTCACTCCTCTTCTTTCTCCTTCTCTCTCTCCCTTTTCTCTCCCCATCCCTCCCTTTCTGTCCACCCTCTCCCCCTCTCTTTCTCTCCTTTTTCTTTTCTCTTCTCTTTCTTTCCCCCCTCCCTCTCTCTCTCCCTCTCTCTCCTTTCTCTCTTTTCTTTCCCTCTCCTCCCATTCTCTCCACCTCTCTCTCCCCTCTCTTTTCTCTCCCTTTCTCTCTCCTTTTCTCTCTCTCTCTCTTTATTTTTCCTCTTTCCCTCTTCTCTCCCTCTCTCTCTCCTTTCTCTCCCTTTCTCTCCCTCTCCATTTCTCTTCCTTTCCCTCCCTCTCTCTCTCCCTTTCTCTCTCTTATTTTCCCTTTCTCTCTCTTCCTTTCTTTCCCCCTCCCCTTTTCTCTCTCTCCCCATCACATATAAATATACTTGTCTTACCTTTCCAGGTTCAGTTATTTTAGGCAAAATAGCTTCTCCATCTTGATTGAATCCCGAATTGAGGGAGCAAATACAGTGACATTTTCCTGACTCAGTTCTTTTTCAAGTCCCATTGCTCTGGCCGCCGAAAGAAATTCAGTTAGATCTTCTTTCTCGAGAAGTTCCACCAGATTGACAAGGTCAACCTCTAAAAAACAGAAAAGAAAAGAAAAGAAACATTCTTATGATCCTCATTTATTTCTGGAATAAATACATTATTCTATTGTTTTAAATTCTATTTAAATTTAGTCGGTTTAGTTTGGTTTGTTTTATGGCATATCAAACCCAGTGGGTCATCTAATGCGACAAAGTTTTGAAATAAATTCATTCTTAATCGATACTCATTTTTTTATAAACTCATTTTTGTATTTAACCCATAGATGGAACCAGTTCTATCACTCCGTGTCAGTAGACCAGGGAGCAATGTTGACGAAAGGCGGCTTTTAATACATTTGATGATCCGTACATGAAAATAAGATCATTAGTAATATTTGTAAATATATAAAAATCTCGGAAAATATGTGGCACAAAATTGCACATTCTTAAACTTACTTTTTATATAGATTAAATAAAGCTTTATCTGTAGGTTAAATATTAACTTCAACATGGCGCTTTCCAGATGTTTAAAATTCACAATTAAATTTTTAAGTGAATAAAAACAGGCCAATTGAATCAGAGAAACCCCCCTTTTTTATCAGTTCAAAGAAAAATATTGTTTTTTAAAACTACGAAAAAGAACAACACGCCACAAAAATTATTATTTGGGTTTTAAGAAAATAACTTTTAAATTTTCAAATAATTTTTTTCGGATATTGAGTTTTTGTTTTTATTTTTTATATGTTCTTCGGGATGTGATCTTTCAAGAGATATGAAAATTAGGAACATCTTTTCTACGAATGATCAAAAGTCAAATCCCCTACATTCTGAATTAATAAAAAAAGATTTAAAGATTTTTTTAGATAAAAAATAAGCTATTCATTATAAAATTAAATCATTAATGGATAATTTTGTGAAAATTTCATTAAAATGATTTTTGGTAATAGTTTGAAATTTTTTAAGAATTATAAATTTTTTTATCACCTCCCATTTCAATTCCTAGACATCCCTGAATTTATATTATAATTAATGTAGATAAACAAGGGGGATTACTATGTAATTAGTATTTTCTGGTTATTTTCCTTTAGAAATTATAATGCAAAAGGAGAATACGAGCGCTGATTTTTCTTCTTTATTATTATTATTATTATTATTATTATTATTATTATTATTATTATTATTTATTTTTCTCCTTGTAGGTTTTCCAATCCAGCATTAGCTGGAGTCTGAGTGACAACAAGTCTCCTCAGGTCTCCTGGACTTTTCTGAATATTCTAGCCGATTTCAACAATGCTGTAGTTAGGATGGTCTCAATTTTTCCTCTGATTTCCAGTTCTTCCAGTTTGTTTTCTAAACTTTTCCGAACCGTTCCAACTACACCAACTATTGGTATATATAGGTATACATACAATTGATATCACTTTCACTCTCAATATTCCACAGTTTTTTTCAATTATCTAACAAGGTCTTGGTATTTGTCTATCTTTTCGTTTTCTTTCATCTTCATCCTGTGATCTGCTGGAACTACAAAATCTGCCAGTGTACAAGTTCTTTTTTCTCATTAATCAATACTAGGACTGGTCTGCTGGCTGGGATAAGGCGATCCGTCTTTACCTCAAAATCCCAGAGAATTTTGTTTCATTCTTAAGAGCAGATTCTGCATATACCATTTTGTTGTATGGTCAAAGCTAATTTTTTGCACAATTCCCAGTGGATCACCTTTCCAAACCAGTCTTGCCAAGCCTTGTATTCTCGTTGTGCTAGTTTGCTGCATTCGCCTAATACATGGTTTATTTTCTCGTCCCTGCCACCACACACACTACATTTGCAGTTCTGTTGTGTCTTATAAATGTTTGCTTTGATACAATTTGTTCTTATGGCATTGTTTTGTGCAGCAATTATGAGTGACTCGGTTTCTCTCTTGAGATTTCCTCTTCGTAACCATGTCTATGTCTTTTCATGTGCAATCTCCCCAATTCGAAGTATCCATATAATTATTTTTCTTCCCATTTCTGTTTTCTTGTTTTTGTTGTTTTTCTGTTTGTCCATTTGTTGCAGCTGCTGTTATTAGCTGCCGTAAGTAATCTTTTTTGCTCTTTTTTTTGTTTGTTCTTTGAGACATTGGATTGTGGCATCTACGCAATCCTCTGTGTTTATATATATATATATATATATATATATATATATATATATTATATATATATCGGGCTTAGCTCAGTCGGTAGAGCGTTCTGCTAGAAGCCACGAGGTTCCTAGTTCGATACCGGCCCTCGCCAACTTAGCGTATGAGTAGCACAGGGATATGTGCGGTAAAATAAGGACCTGATGGTAGGTGTGGCGCTCCACCTCAGACGTAAAATCAATCTCCTTGGTCTAGCGCTATTGGAAAGGGGATGACTCCTCGCTGATTGGCTGATACCGACTTTAGGCCACCCCGACGACTTTACTTACTTTATATATATATATATATATATATATATATATATATATATTATATATAAGATTTTTTAAAAAATTAAAAATACTGAGGTTTTTTTAAGCATGAATAACTGTGAGTTTAGGTGTTGAGACTAAACTAATGTTTAAGATATATAAATGACTTACCAGTCATGTTAGAATTGGTATTGTAAGTGATATTGAACACGGGAGCTTTATAATAGTTGTTATATTGCCGGTTAAGGCAGGTATATATATTTTTGTAGTCAATGGATTTTTTAACACATAAACAAACTTCCAATAAAAATCCAAACAATTTACATCTGCCTTAACCGGAAATATAACAATTACTTCAAAAACTTAGTATTTTTATTTTTTAATCTTTATTTGTTTAACAAAACAAAAGTTTTTCTTTCTTTGAAAGTTTTGAAGCATGAATAACTGTGAATTTAGGTGTTCAAGGCCTCTCGTGACACATCAATCCAGCTAGTGTCTTGCAAACAATCACACAGGTAATGCAAAGGTGAGTGTCTTGAGGTTGAGTTGCACTGAGCATTAGAAGTGTCCTTTCTTCTTTGCCCTGCCATTTTCAGAAGATCAATACTACTGGACGAAAAAATTCGTTGGCCTTTTTGATATGATCTCCATTGGTCCCGGTTAATAGCAATTTTCTCGAAGTTGTAGGTTATTTTTCAGTTTGGCCTTGTATCTAATCAACACACACACACACACACACACACACACACACATATATATATATATATATATATATATATATATATATATTATATATATATATATTACATTTGTTTATGTAAGAAATACAAAGTTTTGAAAATACTAATTGGATGTAACATCTAAATCATACTAATTACAGAATATGTATATATATATCATCATCATGTCGCGCTGTTGGCATATCCATGACAATCTCTCTCCATCCGTCCCTATCGCTCATCATTCTCGGGAGGTCATCTGTGCAGCATCCTGTATCCGCACAGAGCTGATCAATATACGTATTTGCTGGTCAGCCCACACTGGCGTGCCCATGTGCTGGTTTCCACAGGAGGACGTTTCTTATGAGTTCGTCCTTGCTTCTCCAGCAGTGTCCCGCGTGTCTTGTCCGTCTTACTCGGATGGTTTGGGTGATATGTGGCAGGTGGCCGTACAGCTGCTTTCTCGTAGGGTGTTGTTTCCATGTCTTGTTCAGGATCACCCGCAGCATTCTTGTGCAACTCCCATCTAGTTTATTCTCTAGTCGCTTAGTTAGGGTCCAGGTGGTGCAGCCATACAGCAGCACTGACACGACAACGGCCTGGAAGAACTGTCTCTTTATATATACTAGCAAATATATGCACCCTCCGGGTGCAAGTATTTAAGTTTTAATATAATAAAATATCATGTTAAATTAGAAAGGCTAATGAAACTGAATAAGAATTCAGATAAAAATATTTGGAACAGAGGGGGTATAATCGGAAAATAGAACAACTTTGAAAGTAACTGTTCCACCATTTTCCCTTACTCCCCTCTTTCAGTGGTAAATTTCCCTAATTTAACTATTTAGTTAAAATAGGAAGAAAAGAATAAAATTACAGTTATTTCTTTATGTTAATAGATTTCTGTTAAGATTTATCACCGAGATTTTTGCTCATATTTATTAAGATAAAACCAAACAATTAGAAATCAATAATACTAAGCATATATTTATCAAAATCAAATTTTTTAAGATCAATATGCAAATTAGCCTTCCCATTCACACTGTAAACCGCTATTTTGTTGAATATATAAATATAATTGCATGTTATTAGTATGTAGATATTGCTAACAGTCTTAATGATGTAAAACAATTTTACTAATCATTGAGGTTTAAATAAAAAATAAAATCATGGAGAATGTGATGTAAATAACAAAGGGAATTGTGACTTGTATAGTAATATAGTTTCGGTTACAGACAGACAAACCCACAATCTCCATTATAATAAGATATATATATATATATATATATATATATGTGTGTGTGTGTGTGTGTGAAATATTGAATTAATACAAACCAATGTTGCAGCCATAATCTCCTCTGATTCTGGACCATCCAGCACAGCACTCCAGCACTTCAGTTTCAACGAGTTTCTCTCCATTCTCAACAATCCTGCAAGACAGATAATACCCCTCAATAAATATACATACATACACACGTGTAGTGTAATGGTTAGCAAGCTAGTCTCGCAGCTTTATTACTACTGAATATTGAGCTCGATCTTCTCTGTATGCTCCACCCCCATATATATATATATATATATATATATATATTATATATATATATATATATATAAGTTCAGAGAAAGGAAATGAATCCGACAGTATCAGTATAGATAAAAGGATATGAAGACAACACAATATGTTGTTAAAGTGAAAATATTTTATATCATATTCATAGCTAATATTGAACAATATTTCGATTTATAAAAATCATCTTCAGAACTTATTTTTTTTACTCCGGACTCATCGAGAGAGGAGACGAAAATAATATGAATTTAAAACGAAAACATTGATGTTGCAAAAAAGTTATGCAGTAGTTTCAAATATAAGCCACGCGTTTCTCGGTCAGTGACAGTCATGTATATCTTATTGTAACAGTTTTAGAAAAAGAAGACATATTTCAAATTCGACAATAGACAAATTCTCTTTTTCAAACAGGATGAGTATTAACCCGTTGACGGTAGGCCTGCAATGGATTTTTAGAAAATAATTCTTTATTTTTTATATTTATTTTTTTATTTTTATTTTTTTTATTTTTTATTATATATAAAGTAAAAAAGTATGAGTGGTGTAAATTTTTTTTGTGATAATGTTAAATTTAAATTTGTTAGGAAGTATATGTTGGAAATGGTTATGTGAAGGGGATTTTATGGTTTCTGACTACAAGCGTCGCTAAATAAGGGGATATATTAAAAAAGCCTTGTCTTTGGGGGATAGTTTGATGGGTGAGAATATATATATATATATATTATATATATATATATATATATAAAGAGAAGGTCCGCAAAATGTATTATGTTCTCAGAAAAAATGTTTTATTCTTTTTATCTTACATGTGCGACACGTGTTTCTGATCTGTTGTCTTCTTCAGGCATTGAGTTATTAATTTGGCAGAATATGTCCGATATTTGATAGGTTGTGTGTGTTTCTGCAATTTTTCTACCTATCAAATATCGGACAATGCCTGAAGAAGACAACAGATCAGAAACACGTGTCGCGTATGTAAGATAAAAAGAATAAAACATTCTTTCTGAGAACATAATACATTTTGCAGACCTTCGTCTTTTTTATAAAATATTAAATTTTCTCCCGTTGGAACCAGAACAACATTTTATATGTGTGTGTGTGTGTGTGTGTGTGTGTGCGTGAGAGAATATATATATATATATATATATATATATATATATATGTGTGTGTGTGTGTGTGTGTGTGTGTGTGTGTGTGCGTGTGTGTGTGAGAGAATATATTATATATATTATATATATATATATATATATATATATATATTATATATATATATATATATATAAGTTGATGTTTCCCCAGGTGTCCAGACTTTAGGAATACCCTGTAGTGTCATTTCAGTGTCCTATAAGTGTTGGGCATAAAATCCCTTTGTACCCGTCACTGATGGTCTGTCCTAGCTGAGAACTGTAATGACTAGCATCTCACCACAAACCATGTTGTCTCCTCCTTTGAAAATCGCAAACTATAAACAACTATGAGACAGGTTCACATCTTGACTGCTGTGGCCAAACTGTAATACAATCACTAGGAAGTGTTTACCAATGAGACCTAAAGTGTCTTTAACTTACAACTAAAGAAATATTGATAACACAAAATACCATTTCTTCTTTAAACAAACACTTCAGGAACATTATATACATGTTAGGAACTTTACACTTATACAGCTATGTGTAAGTTTTATTGTGATATCTATTGTTTTTCTACTGCATTAAATTTCATACTTAATTAAATATTTTGTTCTTGTTAATTCGTCGTGAATTGTTTTTCCTTATATATCACATTTTTTCCACTAATTAGGACTAAGCCTATTCTAGTACTGATCATCCCAAGCGGATCTAACAGGTTTGAATTCAGAGTTTTCCTTCTCCTAGACTGCCTAACCAAGATTAAAGAGCCCAGTCTGCCCTACTATTTACTCAAACTGCCAGGGAGAGTAGTTGGATTCAATCTGTGTACCTTCGTCTCTCTTCTCTATATTTTTCCAATTGGAAGAATAAAAATGTACAAAAACTTATTAGTAGTAAAATATATTAATTAGGACTGAACCTCTTCTAGTAGTGACCACCTCCAGCGGAGTTTAAAAGGTTTGAATTCAGACTTTTCCTTCTCCTAGACCGGTTGCCTAACCAAGGTTAAAGAGTCCAGTCTGCCCTACTATTTACTCATAGCTGCAAGGATAGTAGTTGGATTCATACTTTTCTCAAGGGTATTAGCCCAGATGTGAACAGTAGCTTCGTCGAGGATTTGAACTCGGGTCGACGAGTCCATTCCTACGACTGTAACCATTACACCACGCACCTCCAATTGAGCACGAACAACATTCGCCAAATTATTAGAGGAATAGTGCGACAGCCAAAAACATAAGATACAACCATAGAGAGGCCGAATGTTGTACTTACATAGGTATTACCTTGTTAAGAACATTATACATAGAGACACTTCCAAGTGATAGAAGAGATATTGATGATGAAAATATTTACATAGGTGCACCGGAGCTTGACTGGAAAACGCGATTTTATAATCATTTAACAAAATTAACGAATAGAAAATCCAGTAATAGCACAAAATTCACAAGTCATGTAGAAAAGATCAAAGATCATAAAGAATTACAGGAGAAGTGAAAAAAAAAGTTTTAAGTTGTTCTTTGATGAAAAATTGTGCATATTAAAATACCCGAATGAGAGTAAATTGTTGAACAAAAGAATAGAGATAGTATCTAAATGTCGTCATTTGAATAAATTCCTCTTGTCATTTGACCCAGATTAATTTAAATCAAATTCACTGCAAAACTCTAGAAAAAATAGATACATAAATAAGTGGTATCGAAATGTAAGAAAAAGAAAACAGTAAAAAATACAAGGGGTGGGAATTGGTAGGAGAATTTTTTTTCTTTCTTTTCTTTTCTCTCTCTCTCCCGACTTATATATATATATATATATATATATATATATATATATATATATATATATATTACTTACTTTACTACTTTATAGATACTAGCAAAATAAAAAAAATAGATTTTTGAAACATATTGCCTGAGGGGTGTGAGTTAAAAATTCAATGTCAGTGAGTTTGAACCCTAAGTAAGTAAAATCATCAAATTCATTAAAGGATTAAAAAACAAAACAATTTAAAATGTAAACTTTAAATATGTATTAAAATAAAACAAACTATATATAGATATATAATGCCAGTCATGTATTTATTAAAACTTGTTTTAAAAAACAATAAGGACTGTCTAATGTTGCATGTTCAAATTTTGAGTGTATTTATTCTATGTTATGACGATTTTGGGTGATGTGACGTAAATAGTGACGTAGTTTTTGTTACAGACAAAAACCGGAAGCGAATCTCCATTATTAATCGAAGATATATATTACATCATATACATTTACTATTTACTTTTTATATATATTACATCATATATATATTAAAATATATATTAAAATATAATATATATATATGATATTTTAATATATATTAATATATATATGTATATATATGATGTGATATATATATATAAAGTAAGTAAAGTAGGCTGAGTAACCTATTGTCGGTATGAGCCGGAAAGTGAGGGAGTCTATACCATTTTCGCTAGTGCTAGACTAGGGAGATTGTATTTTCGTCTGAAGTGGAATACAACTCCTACCGTCAGTTCCCCACCTTACCGCACAGAAGCTGTGCTACTCATGCGCTAAGTTGATGAGGGCCGGTAATGAATCCGGAACCTTGTGGTACCGAGGCGGGCGCTCTACCAACTTAATTATATATATATGACGTTTCATTATATATATATATATATTATATATATATATATATATATGAACATGGGATGACGGATCGGTGAAATTGGTCTCAATGGTTAGTTGATACAAGTTGATATATGATAAGTCATCGATATAACAAATATAAAGTGCTCAATACGTAAGTAGAGCGAATTTATTACTGTGGTATGTACAGAAATAACCTACTCGAGTTTTAGTTTGATTAATTCAGTGGATTTAACCCTGAAGATCCTTATGGCGAAACTCGAGTAGGTTATTTCTGTACATACCACAGTAATAAAGTATATATATATATATATATATATATATATATATATATATATATGTGCTTAATTGAAGTCATACCTAATTTTTGAAAATTAATGAATTAGACGGGCATATCTGTTCAGATGTAAGGCTAAACAAATCGAGAAAAGTCAATCTCAATAGCTTTACATTTGAACAGATATTCCCGCCTAATTCATTAATTATCAAATAATTAATTTTCAAAAATTAGGTATGACTTCAATTAAGCACATATTCTCCCAAAAATTGTCGGCTAAGGCCATATCAAACACATTGTTTTTTTGTTCACCTTCATATATATATATATATATATATATATATATATATAATCCAAAAGTCCAGAGAAGAAATCTTCCTTACGACACAAGAGTTTTATTTAAAAAAAAACAAGTCGCAGTTTGAGAGCTCAATGTGTGCTCTTAATGTTAGAGTCACAGAGCAAATATATAAGTAAAGGAATAACAAAAGACTTAGAGATTTAGCATTATAGTCTATTTCAGGGAGCATAGACAAATAGTCTAAATCTCCCGACTCATCAGATGCGAATGATGAAATTTGTTATTACTTTAAAGGCATTTGAAAACAGATTTGATTTTTATATATTTTTTAAAATTTTTTAGAATTTTATAGTCCTGTGATATGAATTCCAAATGAAATCCTTGATGTTGCAAAAAAGAAAAAAATGTTATGTTGTAGTTTCACTTCCGCCATAAAAAATCGGTCAGCAAAAAATGTATCTCTTAACTGTATCCATTATTTTGACAGATAGAAAAAAGAAAGACATATTCAAAGTTCGTCACCAGGCGAAATTCCCTATTCAACTAATTTGAAAAAAGCAACGGAAATTAGGAAGGGTTTATAAATTTTGTAATAAAATTATTTAAAATCTCTCTCTCTCTCTCTCTCTCTCTCTCTCTCTCTCTCTCTCTATATATATATATATATATATATATATATATATATATATATATATAATTTTTATATATAAAGTAAGATAGTTAAGAAAGAAGTAAAGTTTTTAAATTTTAGGATAAATTTAAATTTAAATTTAAAGTGAAATATAAATTAATCTACTTTATTATATTTTATTTCTAAGTGACGTATACATATATATATACATATATATACATACGCACATATACACACACAAACGTACATAAACATATACAAATACATACATATACACACATACACATACATACAAACATATATGAAGATCCAAGAAAAACAATTATATCTACTTAGTAATTTAACTAAATCAAAACAAATATATATATATATATATATATATATATATATATATATATATATATAATTATTTATTTATTTATTTATTTATAATTACAAAGTCGCTCCTACCATTGGTTTCTGAATAACACTTTTTCGGTGTTATTCGTCTTCAGAGGCGTTTGACTTTTGAAAAAAATTGGACAGTTTTAAACTCCCGGCACGTATCCACGCGATCCGTTAATAGCTCCTGCATTTCGCTTTCATCATTCAACGGCATCACTATTTGTCATCATTGTTCTTATTGTGATTTTTAATTTTTTCCGTTTTTATATTTATTTTAGTTTATGTGTGTTTATTTATATATGAATTCTTAATTATGGCGGTCTGATGTTTTGGTTAGTCCAATTCCATATTAAGAATTTTTTCCTGTGTGGGTATGCTCGAAAAATTTCTGTTTTGTTGTTTAGGAAATTTTCTTCGGAGTTTATTCCTTGAAGAATACGGAATTTTTCTGTTGTGCATAATGAGCATTTTTTTGAACCATTTATATATGGTTTCGATTTGTCTAGTATTTTCCATTCTAATTTAAAATGTTTTTCTTGTTTTTTATACTGCCCATATATATATATATATATATATATATATATATATATATATATATATATATATATAATATTTTTGGTTGATTTGATTTTTTTCTACCTTGCGCTCAACTTGATTTTGCTTTATTAATTCCAGAGTTTAGTTTCATGAAAGAGGAAATTTAATTAAAAGAAAAATATAATCGACCACTTACGTAGTTGTACATCTGACGCTGGTTTCTGATTGGTCACACGCTTTGCTGTACATAATATTATGACTCTGAATATAACCGTCTGTCACATTATTAATGTCTTGGTTCTTGGTCTTACAAACGTTAGGCCTGAAAAATGAATTTGTTGATGTACGGATTAAAAAATTATCATAATTAAGAGAAAAATTTGTCATATGATTCAAGAATAGATTGGCCATGTTTTCATTAGCAGAAAGTCTAGAGTTATCAAATATTTAATGATAAGTAAAACAAAGACTAAAAGGTTTTTAAGAAATTAAAAAAATCTTGATAAACTCAGAAGTGAAACACGATTTGAAATGCATGTGTTGATTTGCTTTAATGACGTCATTTTAGAATTCAAACGAAAGTTGTTCAATAACTAAACTAGCAACAGAAAACACCCTCCGGGCGTCGTAAAATTTAATTTTTGAAAGACATTGCCCGAGAGGGTGGGAGTTAAAAATTCAATGTCAGAGGGTTTGTATCATAGGTAAGACAAATCCACATATATATTAAAGGAGTAAAAAAAAACAAAAAACAAAACAATTTGAAATGAAAACTGAGCCCCGTCCCTCTCAAATAAAATGTTGCGTGCATATAATAGTCAAACAATTATTTTGATTATTTTCCACATCAATTTTACACAAAATCGTAGGTATTTATTTATTTGTAAACTTTTTAGTTAACTTCGTGTTACTGTAAAAAAATTTTTTTAAAAAGGATGAGAGTAAAAAACAATTTTTAAAATTGCTTACTCAAATTTTGGGTGTATATAGCATAAGAATATTGTGACGTAAGCTGTGACGTAGAGCTACAACGTAGTTTTTGTTACAGAGAGAAATACAGACAATCTCCATTATTAATAGATAAACACAGTGAAATTGGTTTAAAATATACAAAGAAAGGGGCCGATATATAAGTGATACCACATCTATGGGTTGATATTTTTATGTACCGTATTTGACGGCATATAGGACGCACTTTTTTTCCAAAATTTTGGCTAAAAAAATTGCCCTGTGTCTTATACATCGTAAGTGAAGTTTAAAACCTCTCGTAGGCCTAGGCTAATCTTGATGCTCACTAACCCAGCTTACGCTCAGTACTTTTACCTACCCTAAACTGACAAATTGCTTTTATACTGCTATGTTTCTGCTGGTGTAATGAACAGCTGGACTGTTTTCAACAATATATGCTTAAATACATTAAAAACTTTTTTTCCTGAATCTGACCTGCTGAAATGGGGGCGTCATATGCCCATGCGTCTTATATGCCG
This sequence comes from Doryteuthis pealeii, assembly GCA_023376005.1. Taxonomy (NCBI): domain Eukaryota; kingdom Metazoa; phylum Mollusca; class Cephalopoda; order Myopsida; family Loliginidae; genus Doryteuthis; species Doryteuthis pealeii. Next base: position 17,462,749 of record CM042148.1, read on the forward strand.
TCAAATATGGTATATATATATGAGGCATATGAGGATGGACTTAAGAATCCATATGATGACGTTATAGGAGGTATGTCAGAAAAGTTCCATTATGTCAGAAAATTTCGATGTGAGGAGCATCGTCCATTGAGAGTTCTTGCCACAGGGCCAAACGATCAACCAAGCATGTCTACAAAAAGATACTGCGGCGTTTGCTTCGTTCAGTGCACGAGAAGAGGCGAGAGATGTGGCAAGACAACTCGTGGGTACTTCACCATGACAACGCACCTGAGTATCCGAGAGTTCCTGGCCCAGAAGAATATCACTGTGCTGGAGCAATCTCCCTAATTGCCCGACCTGGCTTTATGTGATTTTTTCCTCGTCCCCAAGCTCAAGGGGGTCATCAAGGGAACCAATTTTGAGGATGTGCACGATATCAAAAAGGCCGTGACGACAGAGCTACGAAGAATCCCAGAAGAATCCTTCCAGGAGTGCATGCAAACGTGACAGAGAAGGATGGGAAAGTACATTTGACTCCAAGGGGATTATTTGACGTGGATAACTTGTAGTTTGGATTTGGAATAAACTATTTTTGTGACAGCAATCCTGGAACTTTTCTGACATACTTCGCACATATGAGGATGGGCTTAAAAATTAATAGGCGGTAAAGTTCATATGATGACGTCATATCTGCTGTTGATGACTCGTTTTTACCAATGGGACAGAAGTACTACAATAACAATAAAAGAACTGGGTCAACCGCAAGGGGGATATGTTGCAAAATAAACCCCATTTAGTCACATTCTAGGAGTGTATTTTAATCAGTCTAAGAACATTTCAATTGACCCTTATAAAGTGAAGAAATTCTAATCTCTAAACATATTTAGGGAAACAGTGGCTTGTTAGGATTAAAAATCCATATAATTATAAATTGATTCGAAATTTTAAATTTATAGACTTAGAATTAATTATAAATTATACATTGATAATTATGGAAAGTCTTATTGGGGGGGGGGGGGTATAAAAACTAAGAAAAAGATAATACTTACCCTTCCCACCAGTTTTTTCCAGCAATGTTTGTGAAAAGCATCTGGATCCTGAACACACAAAAAAGCAAAAAAATATGTCAGTTTTTATATGCACATATGTAAATAGTAAGGAAAAATATATACCAGGGCGAGTCAATATCAAAATATTGAAATATCAAAATTATTTAATTACAAGGGCGTGTCAAAAGGTAATGCCATTTTGTTTAGGACAGGTATAATTACAAACACAGGAACATGTATCATACATTAAAATGAAGCTGGTCCTATGTGGATCACATCCCTACTTCTCCACAGTCACCATTTCTCTCAATAGCAATGTTTCACCTTCGAATTTGAGCATGTATCCCTGCCTCGTAAAATTATGTTGACTGTTCTTTGAGCCACTTGTTCATTACAGATTTAACTTCCTCGTCACTGGAATAATGTTTGCCTCTCAAACCCTCTTTCATGAGGCCGAGGAGATGATAGTCTGAGGCAAAAATTATTCCAGTGACGAGAAAGTGAAATCTGTAGTGAACAAGTGGCTCAAATTACAGTCAACAGAATTTTACGGGGCAGGGATACATGCTCTTGCTCGAAGTGTTACACACTGGACCAGTCAAAGAACACAGACACTTGTATTTAGGAAAATGTAAGATGAGATGTTTATTTTTCCCGGCTGTGTACAGTTGAGAGTCGTTGGCTGGGTTACGCAACGTGGAGCCTTCGGGAGTTCTTTTCACGTGATCTAGAACATTATCGTCGTCCCTAATCGATCTCTACGGGCTTCTTTTATTGTAGTCTGATCCCCGGTATCACGCCTCTTTGTTTGTGACACCTACGCAGTTTTTTCTGTAGACATGCCTCTTCGCCCACGCAGGCTGTTTTCATTGGCTATGGGCTACGCCTAGAGATATCTGCACCGAATTCATGTCAAATATTCACCTGCATTTCCAGGTGCAAAAGGTCAGGTCAGGGCCACATCCTGTTTTCATTTCCAGGCTATACCTGACACACATGCACTTCCTATTCAGCCTGGTCCTTGGGTGCACTGATCAGACAATATATTACAGAAGGTGGAACATTGCTATTGAGAGAAACGGTGACTATGTGGAGAAGTACGGTCGTAATCCACAGAGTATCAGCTTCAATTTAGATGTATGGTACATTTTCGTGTGTTAGTAATTATACCTACCCTAAACAAAATGTCATTACTTTTTGACTCGCCCTCTTATTTATTTAGCATTTTTAAGTAGCTGTGATGGAGTTCGTCAAGAATATAGTCAAGAGTCAAATTTAAACCAGTGTAAATATAATGTATTAGCATAAAACATTTTATTGTTGAAAACGATCTTGCGTTACACACTCAAAGGGATAGCTTTAAGGAAATATTTTATCATTGATATCCTGAAATTACGTCAAATTATTAAAAGCAAATGTATATGATAAACGAATAGTAATGGTAAAAACCCTGCTTTAATTTCTGTTGAGTATTTTCATAATGATTATGTAGCTATTGTCATTAGAATTCAATATTGATCCAAACGGATAGAAATATTGCAATATAAGCTAATAAAACAACATTACTTAACAACATCTGTGCGTTTTTCAAATTTCTTTATCTAAAGATATGCATTTCAATATTAAACGCTTCAACTTTATGAAAGTAAATAAAAACATATTAACATCCTATACCACCTCATTCCACCCCGCCTGAAGTCACATTTATTTTCCTAATCTACCCCAAATGATAGCATTTGTTTAAATGTAATATTAAATATATTTAGAAGCCTTCGATTTATGGGAAATAACTGGTAACTTTAAATGAAAATACCATTTTTAACCATTTATTGATAAATCCTTATAGGAATGGGGCTCTGGACTTAAAAAGTTCTCAACAGGAGAGTTAAAGAAACCAAACCAAACCAAACAGAACCCCAAATCTATTGATCTTAGTGTCCGATATGGAGAACAAATTGCCATTAGATTAATAAAGAGACATTCAGTAAAATGATCTTTATTTTATTATAATGAAAAATGATCTTTATTTTATTATAATGAAAAATAAAGTCTCGTGTTTACAATTCATATTGGCCTTTAAAACTCAAATCGCAAATAAAAAATTGTCTTAATGGAAATTACTGTGAAAATGGATTTTTTTTAAAAAGTGATAAGTATTAAATACAATCTGACTAATGCAATGAATTTATTATTCTTACATTTTAACTTTTTTTTTCACTCGTCCTTTTGGTTTGATTTTATAACGACAGATCCTATGGAAGCGCGTGGTGTAATGGTTAAAGTTATGGGAAATGGACTCGTCGCCCCGAGTTCAAATCCTGGACGTCGTAATTGCATTTTCACTTAGCACTAATACCCTTGGGAAAGATATGAATTCTACTCTCCCACTACTATGGATAAATAGTAGGGCAGACTGGGCTATTTAACCTTGGTTACGCAACCGGTCTAGGAGAAGTAAAACTCTGAATTCAAACCTGTTGAACTCCGCTTAAGAAATTGACCTTGTGTCACATCCTGCTCGTGCGGAGGGGTTGGAATATATATATATATATATAACGACAGATCCTAATTGTATTTGATTAAAGATGAAACATTTGACATTTCAATTTGTACGCGCATTTAAGTATAGAATAATTTTCTTCAAGTTGATTATTTGTTAATATGTGAAATGTGCCATATTTGGGTAATTCTTGTTCATCTTATTAAATGGTGAATCCTTCACAAATCCTCCATAGGATTTCTTATATATATTTAACAACCCCTACGCATGAGCAGGATGCGACACAAGGTCAATTTCTTCGGGTTTTGGTTTTAGTTGTAGTAGATTAAATCGAACAAATCTTTTAAGCCGAATATGAAAGGCCGTTAACAGATGAGTCAGGGTGGTGATTTGGTTTGAACTGAGGCATTTTTAGTTTTATATATTTACCAACCCCTCCGCACGAGCAGGATGTGACACAAGGTCAATTTCTTAAGCAGAGTTTAACAGGTTTGAGTTTTCCTTCTCCTAGACTGGTTACCTATCAATGGTTAAAGAGCCCAGTCTACTCTGCTATTTACCCATAGCTGGAGGGAGAATTGAATTCATACCTTTCCCAAGGGTATTAGACGAGTCCATTTCCTACGATCCAAGCCATTAGACCACGCGACTGCCATAGAATTTCTTATAAGATTTCTCTTTCTCAAAATACACCCAGCTAACTTTCTTTAATTCTTTAATTCTATTTTTAAATGTTCTTTATCACGAGAAATATGACCTATTGTTTTTTTGGCGACAGAGTTATGTTGCATAATCTATGTGGCGGCATAGATTATTGGCAACACCGTGTAGCGGGAATGGAAAAATACAGACCGTTGGTGATCCCTTGGACACCGCAGAAAGAAAACCCGCGAATCACGTGAAGTCACGTGAGAGCTAGTTAACTCGTTAGTACCAGCTCGGACGTCAGATCAGAAGCACCAGCACACGCGCGCTGTGTTTAGTTAGTTTAGTTAAGTAAATAAAAGTCTTAAAGAAATAACATGGTGTTGTTGGTTGATGCATGTCTTGGCAAAAAGACTGACCAAGAAGAAGAAATGAATCAAAGACGAACAACCAACAAAATAGAAGTCAAAGCTAGATGATCGAATGGACAAACAGACGAAGAAGTAAGTAATGAAAATATGCATATCATCTCTCTGTCTACCTGTCTATCTCTCTCTCCACTTTCTAGTGAAGGAATTTTCTATTGTGTATATACCCAACATGGGTATATGTGTATGAGTATGTAACACTATCTACTCATAGCTGGAGGGAGAATAGTTAGATGCATACCTTTCTGATGATGATGATGATGATGATGATGATGATATGTATTTGGTTCAAAATATATACACTATTTATTTCAGACAAGTCCATTGTGTCAGTGAGGGGTGTTCTTATCACTCCACAACACTAATCAAGCTTAAAGAGAGTAGTCCTCACTCCTATTGTTGCATAATCTATGTGGTGGCATTGATTATTGACAACACTGTGTAAATGGTAATTTACAAACCGTTGGTGACCCTTTGACACCACAGAGGTAAAAGCCGCAATTCACGTGAAGTCACGTGAGAGCTGGTTGACTCTTAAGTACCTGCTCGGACGTCAGGTGAGAAGCATGGGCTCACTTGCACACGCGCACTGAATTTTAGTTTTAGTTAAGTAAATAAAAGTCTTAAAGAAATAATATGGTGTTTTTGGTTGATGCATGTCTTGGCAAAAAGACTGACCAAGAAGTAAGTAAAGCAAATATGCATATCATCTCTCTCTCTCCCCTCTCTAGTGAAGGAATTTTCTTTTGTGTATATACCCAACATGGGTATATGTCTATGAGTATGTAACAGTTAAACAATAGAAGGGTAGGAGTTCGTGTTGGTTTGGAAAAATATGACATATAGGTGTATGTAAGGAAGCACGTGGTGTAATGGTTAAAGACATGGGAAATGGACTCGTCGCCCCGAGTTCAATTCCTGGACGTGGTAATTGCATTTCACTTAGCGCTAATACCCTTGGGAAAGGTATGAATTCTACACTCCCTCCAGCTATGGGAAAATAGTTGGGCAGATTGGGCTCTTTAACCTTGGTTAGGTAACCGGTCTAGGAGAAGGAAAACTCTGAATTCAAAACTGTTGAACTCCGCTTAAGAAATTGACCTTGTGTCGCATCCTGCTCGTGCGGAGGGGTTGGTAAATATATATAGGTGTATGTCTTTTAAAATATCTGCGCTCAGTATTTACGCGAGAGCAATCATGCCGCACATCTAAAACACGCATATGAATGCATTCACACATAACGCAAATAAGTGTAAGTGCATTCACAAAGGAAATATTTAATTCCCAAATATTCTCAACTAAAGAAAAGTCTATGGATCAATGAAATATTCTAACATTAAATTTCATTTTTGTTAGTTTTCATGTGGCGTATAGAAAATTACTATCTCAAAACCAAATACAAATACAAAAAATGCTTTTTTTAAATTAATAATAAATTTGTATTAACTTATGTTGATTTCGTTCTCCAATCAAATTTTTATTGTATATTCTGCAATCAAATTATTATTGTATATTTGTATAAGTTAGCTGTGTTGGAGAATTCAAATTGGATGTTTCAATGCACCACCAAATCTGTAAGTCTTCTCTTCTGTATTTATTTATTTTTAACTAATTAAAACGCCTCGTCGTGGTGTAATGATTAATAAGCTAGTCTCGCTTCACTATCATATAGTATAATTATATGATAATTTATATATGGGGGTAACTTGCAATAAACATTTTTCACTATAAATCTCTATCGTCTAATTCACAATTTTAATTCACAATTCATAAATTGCAGCTCTGAACGTCTTGCTCTCTGGCAACTGACCTGGTAAACGCTCATAAGGTCATTAATCATCTTAACAACAGCAACCTTGAGCACCTTTTTGATCTCCACGTTTCTAACACACGTGGACATGCCTACAAAGTCAGAAAACAGCATAGCTCACATGACGTTCGGAAACATTTTTTCACGCTCAGAGTTGCTGAAACACTGCATCTTTTAAGGCCTCCATGCTTCCTGTAATCCGTCAACACTATACCTGATACCCCCTCCACACACATATGCACACACGCGCGCACATACATGTATATTATTACTGTACGCTATTCATGTTCCTGACACTAATACATTTTTCTATGTACTAGACATGAGACTTTGATGAGTTTTGGTACACTGAGCACTGTACACATACATGTATATTATTATTGTACGCTATTCATGTTCCTGGCACTAATACATTATTCTATGTACTAGACATGAGACTTTGATGGGTTGTGGTGCACCTGAGCACTGTACACAAACATGTATATCATTACTGTACGCTATTCATGTTCCTGACACTAATACATTATTCTATGTACTAGACATGAGACTTTGATGAGTTATGGTGCACCTGAGCACTGTACACAAACATGTATATTATTACTGTACGCTATTCATGTTCCTGACAGTAATACATTATTCTGTGTACTAGACATGAGGCTTTGATGAGTTGTGGTGCACCTGAGCACTGTACACCTACATGTATATTATTACTGTACGCTATTCATGTTCCTGACACTAATACATTATTCTATGTACTAGACATGAGACCTTGATGAGTTGTGGTGCACCTGAGCACTGTACACATACATGTATATTATTACTGTACGCTATTCATGTTCCTGACAGTAATTCATTATTCTATGTACTAGACATGAGACTTTGATGAGTTGTGGTGCACCTGAGATATGTACACAATAAATTTCATAATTATCAATACAGAAACTGAATTGAATTTTACTCACTCAAATATAAAAAGCTATGTACTTAATATTATTCTATACAACATTATCTATCGCTCTAGGATGACAAGAAAAATTATGAGATTTGATCATAATGTTACAGACTAGAATATAAAGTTTAAGATATTTTCTTACGCATGATCAACATTATCAAAATTATGCTAGAGTGAAAAGAAAAATGAGTGCTAATTTATCACAAGATTCCATAAATTGTAATATTTTGCTAAAATTTATGCTATGTAAACTTTCCAAGCAATGTTACACTGATAAAAACAAAGCATCATTATGTGAACATAATAAAATATATAGAACAAAATGATTAGTCAGCTTTAGTAAAACATGTTTACATTTTACTAATAATAAATATCATGTAACTATATGGCATGTAATAGTTAGCTTTTGTCTTTGAAGTTTCCTGACAAATACTAAAATAAAGGTGAAGCAGACAATAGAAAACTTTGAAGTAATCTAAAAGAATATATAAACTAAAACAGTTGGACCAAGTAACCAAAAAGCACCCCAAATCATCAACTTAATGAAAGGTTAATATTTTAACTCTACACCGGTAAGTTTCGCTTTCAAATATTTGAAAATAAACGAACAGACGATCTTTGAAATTATATTGTATCTGACAAAAACAATTTTTTACAAATTGTGTGATACTATTTCTGAACGACTTCCTTTTATCAAAATTAGCATAAAATATTTTGTAAATAAAAACTGTATATTTATTTAAATAAACATAATTGCTTTTCTTTTCTGATTAAGTAAAAACTATTTTAGTATAAAAACGTCTTTCGTCTTTTTTTAAATCATCGTAAGTGTTGAAAAATATTCATAAATTTCTGATTCAAAAGTATTTATTAAAAAAAAGATTTTGCTATTGAATTTTAATTTGATTACGTGTACCAACCATCTATTTATTTGTTTTATTGTGAGTTCAACATCTCCATAACCTTTTGATTAAAATCATTTGTTTACAAAAATTTGGAAGCGGAAGTTACCGGTGATGAGTTAAAATATAAACCTTTCATTAAGTTGATGATTTGGGGTGCCTATTGGATACTTGGTCCAAACAGTTACCTGGTAATGAATTCTAGTCAAGCTTACAGGTTAATCAGTTTTATTTTTTTATTTAATCAGTTCTAATTTCCAGCTGTTTAGTCTAGCAGTCGAAGAGTATATTAATCCAGAGGGCTATGATAAAAAAAAACAATAATACTAATATGTAGTATCACTTGTAATAAATAATAAAGAAAAAATTTTACCTAAAAGTTTCAATTAGGTACTAAAACAAAGATAATGTATCAAATATGAATGTATGGTAGAATGATATTGAGGCTTCCATGACCGAAGTGGGTTATACGAGGGTGAGTCAAAAATTAATGCCATTTTGTTTAGGACAAATATAATTACCAACACATACATCATACATCAAAATGAAGCTGCTCGTCTGTGAATCACATCCCTACTTCTCCACACATACACCGTTTCTCTCAATAGCAATATTCCACCTTCGGACGAGAGCATGTATCCCTGCCCCGTAAAATTCTGTTGGCTGTTCTTTGAGCCACTTCTTCATTACAGATTTCACTTCCTCGTCACTGGAATACTGTTTGTCACTCAAACTATCTTTCATGGAGCCGAAGAGATGATAGTCTGAAGCAAACATTATTCCAGTGATGAGGAAGTGAAATATGTTGTGAAGAATGTGCTTAAAGAACAGTCAACAGAATTTTACGGGACAGGGATATATGCTCTCGTTCGAAGGTGGAACATTGCTATTGAGAGAAATAGTGACTATGTGGAGAAGTAGGGATGTGATCTTTATTTTGATGTATAATTCATGTTCCTGTGTTGGTAATTATACCTGTCCAAAAATGGAATTATTTTTTAACTTACTCTCGTATATCGTCTATGAATGACAATGTGTGATTTAGATTCTAGTCACGTCGATTTTTTAAAAAATTTCTATTTCCTTATTTACTCTAATAGTCGAAGAATATATCGACTCATATTTTTGCAATTAAAAGCAACAACAATAAGGTGGATTAAACTCGCAATAATAATAATAATAATAATAATAATAATAATAATAATAATAATAATAATAATAGATAGATAGATAGATAGATAGATAGATACCATTCAGAACACTGCACTGCTGCAATCTGCCAGAATACCCAGAAGAGTCCTGGAGACCTGAGGAGAATTGCTGTCACTCAGACTCCAGTGGCAGACCATTAGCTAATACTGATGTGAAAACTTAATAATAATAATAATAATAATAATAATAATAATAATAATAATAATAATCTGTGGAATATGAGAGTGAAAGTTATACCAATTATAGTTGGTTATACCAATTATAGTTATATATGAGAGTGAAAGTTATACCAATTATAGTTATACCAATTATAGTTATACCAATTATAGTTGGAACGGTGCCAATAAACTTGGAAAAAAGACTGGAGGATCTGGAAATCAGAGGAAGAATTGAGACCATCCAGACTACTGCATTGCTACAATCGGCTAGAATACTCAGAAGAGTCCTGGAGACCTGAGAAGACTTGTTGTCACTCAGACTCCAGTGAAATATTATCAGTTAACGCGGATGTGAAAAACTCAAAAGGATTGAAAGTAATGATATTATGGTAACTGGACAACAGTTATGGTTTTAAGATGTATCAATTAACTCGTAAATAAAATATAGTTTAGATAGCTTAAACAGTTTATTTGGTTGGTTGGTTGGTTGGTTGGTTTTATGGCATATCAACCCATTTCGGATCATTTAATGCAAAATCAAGTTATTTTTTGTAAACAAAGTACTCAGGTTGCTTACAGTACCTGTTGTTGCTTACGTGGTCACCCAATTAAGTATTGAACAGGCTCATCGGTGCTTAACTTCGGGCATATAGTGGGAACCGAAGCTTTTAGCGTGACTTGACTGTAATCAAGCAGTTTATTCAGTGCAGGATAACGAAAAAACACCACGTGGCAGAGCGGTTCATTCATAGTTATAATATCTTATTATAATATAAATTGTGTTTGTCTGTCTCTAACCGAAACTATGTTATTCCTCAAGTCACAATTCCCTTAGTTATTTACATCGAATTCTTCATTATTTTATTTTATGTAAACCTCAATTTTTAATAAAATTGTTTTACATTATTAATACTGTTGATCATATCTACATACTAGTTCGGGTTAGGCACAAGGCCCTATTAATGTGGGACCACCTATGAACCGAACCTAATGGGTAGCGAGTGCAAAAAAATGTGTAGATCCCTTCGGCATTCCCCATCAGGGGGGGGGGGTTCAGGCACTGGGCAATAAACACAGCTCTGCCCCTTTAAATAGAGTGGACAGGTGTTGCCTGGGTTGGAGGGGGGGAACCCTGGGATCAACGATGTTAGCTTGTAAGGTTCAGGGCTGAAGCCACAGGACCCCCGGTTGAAACCGGTGTTAGATATGTTGAACAGGTAAATGTATTTACATATACAACAAAATAGCGGTTTACAGTGTGAACGGGAAGGCTAAATTGCATATTGACATCAAAAATTTGATTTTAATAAATATGTACTTAGTATTATTGATTTTTTATTGTTTGTTTTTATCTTAATGAATATGAGCAAAAAGCTCAGAGACAAATCTTAAAAGAAACCCATTAACAAGAAGAAATAACTCTAATTTTATTATTTACTTTCTATTTTAACTAAATAGTCCTATTAGAAAAATTTCCTATTTTTAACTAAAAATTAAATTAGGAAAAACTAGCATTAAAAGACGGGAGTGATGGAAGAGTAAGTTTCAGTTGTTTTTCTTTTGATTATACCTCCCTTCTGTTTCAAATATTTTCATCTGCATTCTTATTTAGTTCCATTGATCTTTCTTCAATATAAATTAAATATAATATTCTATTACATTAAAACTTGAATACGTGCACCCTATGGAGGTTGCATATATTTGCTAGTAAATTATAATATAATTGAAATTTCAATAAGAAATGAATTATATTAGCTGTTGTCAGTCAGATTTTTATTTTGTTATATTATTAAGTTGTCTGCTATGCGAAGGAAAAAATCATTACTACATATGTAACTATTTTGGAGGATATATGCTTAATTGAAGTCATACCTAATTTTGAAAATTAATTAGTTAATAATTAATGAATTTAGGCGGGCATATATGTTCAAATGTAAGGCTAAACAAATCGAGAAAATGTCAATCCCTGAATGTACATTTCGACCTATTAGGGATTGACATTTTCTCGATTTGTTTAGCCTTACATTTGAACATATATGCCCGCCTAAATTCATTAATTATTAACTAATTAATTTTCAAAATTAGGTATGACTTCAATTAAGTACATATCCTCCAAAAATTGTCGGCTTAAAGACATATAAAAATAAACACATTTGTTTGTTTACTTAACCTCATATGTAAATTCATATGCATTCTTATTTAGTTTCATTAGTCTTTCTAATTCAATATAATATTCTATTACATTAAAACTTAAATACTTGCACCCTATGGAGGGTGCATATATTTGCTAGTAAATTATAATATAATTGAAATTTCAATAAGAAATTAATTATATTAGCTGTTGTCAGTCAGATTTTTATTTTGTCATATTATTAAGTTGTCTGCTATACGAAGGAAAAAATCATTACTACATATATATATTAAATATTTTATATTTTTGCTTGAAGGCAATTACAATGCGAATATCGCATAAATTCGATAATTATAGAAGATAACAATGACAAGTGAATTTCGCAAAGAATTACTCGGTGTGTAGAATATCGTACAGACTGTTTCAACTTTATTAGTGTTTGTTATTATTCACTAAGCGCCTCCCTTGCCTTATATGGTAGAGACGCTACAGTATCATTGACAGGTTAATTTCGCAGGGATTTCTCGGTGCTGTATCGTGGCTGAAACAGTATAGTGTCTAAACTATCCTGCTGAAGTTCCGGTTTCGATTTCTGTCGGAGGGAAATCGTTAGTATATATCGCTGATGAGATTTAATAAAGTTGAAACAGTCTGTACGATATTCTACACACCGAGTAATTCTTTGCGAAATTCAATTGTCATTGTTATCTTCTATAATTATCGAATTTATGCGATATTCGCATTGTAATTGCCTTCAAGCAAAAATATAAAATATTTAATATACTAGCAAATATATGCACCCTCCGGGTGCAAGTATTTAAGTTTTAATGTAATAAAATATTGTATTAAGTTAGAAAGGCTAATGAAACTAAATAAGAATACAGATAAAATGATTAGAAACAGAGGGGGGTATAATAAAAGATTTGAAACAGAGGGAGTATAATAAAAAATGGAACAACTGAAACTTACTCTTCCATCACTCTCGTCTTTCATTGTTATTTTTTCTAATTTAAGTATTTAGTTATAAGAGGAAGTAAAGAATAAAATTACAGTTATTTTATCTTGTTAATGGATTTCATTTAAGATTCATTGAAGAGATGTTTGCTTATATTCATTAAAATAAAACCAAACAGTTAGAAATCAATAATACTAAGCACATATTTATTAAATTCGATTTTTTAATATTAATATGCAAATTAGCCTTCCCGTTCACACTGTAAACCGCTATTTTGTTGTATATATAAATATAATTGCATGTTATCAGTATGTAGACATAGTTAACAGTATTAATAATGTAAGACAATTTTATTAATAATTGAGGTTTAGATAAAAATAAAATCATGGAGAATGTGATGTCAATAACTAAGAGAATTGTGACTTGAGTAGGAATATAGTTTCGGTTACAGACAGAAAAACACACAATCTCCATTATAATAAAGATATACTTTAATTCAGCAATGCTTCTAAAAAAATAAACAAACATCCATAAAAAAAAATCTTATTACTACATATGTAAATATGTAAAAACATAAAAGAATCAGAGTTATTATTCTAAAATACCTGCTTCGTTTCCTGCCTCTACGGAAGTTCATATTTCGTCGTCGTCGTCGTCGTTGCTGTCTTCCTGATGAAGGAGAGTCACTGATTATTGGGTCCTCATTTTCGTCTGGCATGAAGTCTCTGTCATAAGGTGGTGGGGGTATTGGGCGGTAGTCGTAGTCATGGTAACAGTGGTGGCCTTGTCTCATACCTCTCATGCCGAACAACCGACTGTATACATCTTGTCGCCTACTGTGGTGTCTTGAGTGGTGTCTTCTATGGTGTCTCATACCGTGTAGACCATGATGTCCACGGTGTCCGTGATGATCACGGTCTCTGTCCTCGTGATCGTCATCATGATGACCATGATGGTGGCCCATGCTCTGATGGTGGCCCATGCCGTGGCGATGGCCCATGCCGTGATGGCGGTGATGAGAATCATGATGGGAACCATGGGAACGATGATGATCTCTATCACTGTCGTAATATTCCTCTTCGTCCTCATCATCATAGTCAGTATAGGAGTCTCTACCAGGGAAATCAGGGAAAAAGGTATCTCTCATCCCGTTGCGATCATGGCGATTTCTACGAGATCGCCTATCTTGCTCATCGGGTTCCCTTTAAGGATGGAGGGTTTGTTTTTTTTTAGATTAAATTTCAACATGATCAATGTTAGTCGAATTAATGTTACAAACAAGTTAAAAAATAAAGGGAAATAGAAATCAATGAGATTTTCTATTGATGACGAAATTTTTAAAAAAGCAAACAAAAAAAACTAAACACTACAAAAACAGGAACACACCAAGCGTAAAAAAAACTATTGTTACAGAAAATGACAGAAAAATATTATCAATGAATTCGTTAGTTTAAACATGCATACTACTTACTGTTTTAGTATTTATTATTTCTGTAGGAATATCTGTATTCAGACTATAAGGAATAATATACAGGTATAATATAATATAATATATTATAGTATAATATTGTTATGACCTGTTTAAGGGTCAATAAATAATAACTGAACACGGGGATAAAATGTAGGGAACATGTATTCAGCAATATGTTAATGTACAAATGAGGAAGGTTTCCTAGTTACAGCGTACACGAAGAACATGTGCCTGCTAGTTCTCACTTGAGTAGCTTTGCTCTGTTAATATATACCCTTTAGGTAAGTCTATGTTCGTGTCATAGGTGAGTCACCTACAACAAATATAATAATATAATATAATATAATATAATATAATATAATATAGTATAATAGATGTATCCAGACTAACAGGTACACAGATTACCAGTCTTACAAAGAGAATCAAACTGCGCGTCTACAAAGCAAGCGTTAACAGCACTCTCCTCTACAATAGTGAGGCCTGGGTCACGTACTCATATCATGAGAGGAAACTGGAAAATTTCCACCTCAGATGCCTACGCCGCATCCTATGCATATGTTGGCAGGACAAACGTACAAACATGAACGTCAGGAGGATGGACAAAGGCCGCATCCCAAAGACCTACCGTATGGTGAATTAGTAGAGGGCACCCGAATGGCAGAGAGACCACGCCTGCGCTTTAGAGATGTCTGTAGGGGAAACCTGAAGACATGCTACATCAACACATCAACACCAACACATGGGAGGCTCGTGCAGAAGGCCGTGCGACCTGGCGACTCCTCGTCAAACAAGGAACGAAAAGGAGCAAAAAAGAGAGGAAAGAAGCCGCCACAGAAAAGAGAGTCAAAAGGAAGGAGAGACAACAGCAACTCCAGCAAGCATCACTGTTTGTTTGCAGCCACTGCTCCAGAGACTGCCATTCTAAAATTGGTCTGTTCAGCCACCCACGCGGATGCAGATAATTTTAAAAAATGGACACTACGCCATCGTCGTTAGTTGGATGCCAACCGAACACAAATTAAAGTAACAAGGAAGGAGCACGCGTACCTTTAACCAATTTTATTCACATGTAAAAACACAACCAGACACAACAATATAACGAGTACTTAAAGACAGTACTTACAGTTATCTATCTCCCTCGCTGAGGGGGTGCTCATGTGGTGTATTCGGCTATTGCCCCCTCACTGAGGGGTTTTCTTCAGTCACAGTTTACTGAGTGTCGAGGGCCCGATTCTACGAGGCTTACTCGTCGGGACCGAAACCAGTTAAGAGGCCCGTCTCTCAACCTGACAAGAGACGTTACTCTCCCTACTTCTTGTCCCCTGGACATAGGAGAGTTCTAGCCCCTACATTTCTTTATTGAAAGAATAAACCAGAAAATGCTTTGATTTAACAAGACAGGCCTCCAAATAAGGGAATTCTTTTTTTCCTGGACAGTTATAGCTGACATGAAACCTATGTGGTAGAAAAGCACTTTACTAGGCAGATTGATTTTGCTGAGCTGGGACGCCACACCTACGGTCCGCTCCCAGATGCTTTACCGCGCGGATCAGGTTACTCAAGCTATGCTACTCGGGCGCTGAGTCAGCGGGGACCGGTATCGAATCCGGAACCTTGCGATTTCAAGGCGTATGCTATATCTGAGCTAAAGCGTTACATAATGTATAGGCATAGCCTATAATTTTTGTAAGGAAGTATATTTGGAATTTAAAATTAACTGTAAACTTGATAGAAAATCACCGAGAATTCAGATTGACAAGTCTTGGCCCCAAATTGACCTGAAACCGGCTTCTCGTTAGCTTATGGGGTCACGGGACCAGGCGACTCCTGGGAAAATAGAAGTTAGATCAGAGTCGGGCTAGCGCCCGTATTGGCTGGACGCACGTTGCGTCTCTGTACTGATTCTCCCCTCGTGCGTGGTTAAGATAGTACCGGGAAAATGAATGATAGAATTATGTGTACACAAAAATGCGTATCCGTGTTCCTAATGTAATAAGAACAAAGATGGAATCCAGAACCAGATTGAGACACCCTCGATGAAGAAATATTTACAAACCGATACGACCTGATAAAAGATGACAGAAAGAGAAGCAGAAACCGATAGCAGCGAATTATCCAAAATGTAGTTTCACCTCTATTTTCGACCTTTTTCAACTTTCATTAAAACTACCCATTCAAGTGTTATACAAACTATTTCAATGAATTGATGAAGTTCCCCGATAAGCGTAATTACTGAGTCATTTGTTGCTAGAATATTTGTCCAATAAAAACGTATATAATAAGTATTAACAATGTGAATTAGCCAAAGTATTTTGAAGGTTATAGTATAAAAAATCAGATAAAAAAAAGGCAAATGCACAAAAATGCAACATAATAATAAGAGAAAAAACAAAACAAATACAAGCGTGAATCAAGCAAAATATACGAGTCAAACCAAAAACAATGTTTATATTGATATATAACAAAATTTGCTGACTTCCTACCGTGCAAATAGCATCTTTTTCTTTGTCCCTTACTTTGACGTTCAGCGCTATCATAAAACTTGTCCCTTACACAGGAAACTGACTTTAGTTTGATTTTCTGATATTCAAATATATAACTTCTCATATTTCTGTCATGTGGTTCCCAAATAATGAGAATGGAATCGTCTTGTTTTTCCCTATAAATAATATCTGACGTAACCTTGGAAGAGAGAAACAACGAGATCTCACAAAACTTATTAATTCAAACTAGCAATTGCTAATTACTCTGTTCACCTTGTATCTTTGCTTAGTAAACCTTTTTCCTTATTCTTAATACTTGCGTTTCTTCCTATTATTTCTCTGTTTCCTCTGATACTCAAGTTACAACAATTTTTTTATTCATTGATTTACAACATTCATGGACCTTCGTATAAATAATAAAAAAAGGATATCTTGTAGACTCCCATATAAAAAGAAATAAAGACCGTCCATCGATTTTTTTGTATTTTCCATTCAGTTTTCTTAATTAAGCCAACCGTTACATGAAAGTTTTTAGAAAAATGTCCCCCTCCCTTGAAATTAGAAAATGCAAATTTTCACACCGGTTTCTAAACACCAAACATTTCCAGTTCTTTATTCCATGACTGGTGCTTTCATGAATGTCCTAGAATATTCTAATGCTGCTCTCAGATTTTATCTTATAATGGAGATTTTTTGTTTGTCAGTCTGTAACCGAAACTATATTACTATTCAAGTCATAATTCCCTTAGTTATTTATGTCACATTCTTCGTGATTTTATTTTTATTTAAACCTCAGTTATTAATAAAATTGTTTTACAATATTAATGCTGTTAACCATATCTACATGATATTTTCCACGTACCCCACTTGTACGGGTCAGGCACGAAGGCCCTATTTATGTGGGACCACCCACAAGCCGAAGCTCATGGGGTGGTGGCTGAAAAATTGTGTCGATCCCGTCGGCATTCCCCCTGAAGGGGGCGCCTCAGGCACTGGGCAATAAACCCAGCCCTGCCCCTTTAAATCGAGGGGGCAGGTGTTGCCTGGGGGGATGGCCCCCTGCGATCGACGCCGTTAATTATATCAATGGTCCAGAGGCCGAAGCCACTGTTGACCATATCAACATAGTATTTACCGCGTACCCACTTGTACGGGTCAGGCACAAAGTCCCTATTAACGTGGGACCACCCACAAGCCGAGACTCATGGAGCGGCAGGTGAAAAATTGCGTCGATCCCGTCGGCATTCCCCCTCAAGGGGGGCGCCTCAGGCACTGGGCAATAAACCCAGCCCTGCCCCTTTAAATCGAGGGGGCAGGTGTTGCCTGGGGGGATGGCCCCCTGGGATCGACGCCGTTAATTATATCAATGGTCCAGAGGCCGAAGCCACTGTTGACCATATCAACATACTAATAACATGCAATTGTATTTATATATACAACAAAATAGCGATTTACTATGTGAACAGGAAGGGTAATTTGAATATTGATATTAAAAAATTGATTTTAATAAATATATGCTTAGTATTATTGATTTCTAATTGTTTGGTTTTATCTTCATGAATATGAGCAAAAATCTCGGGGATAAATCTTAAAAGAAATCCCTTAACAAGAAGAAATAACTAATTTTATTCTTTACTTCCTATTTTAACTCAATAGTTCGATTAGAAACATTTGGAGGAGTAAGTTTCAGTTATTCTTTTTTTCGATTATACCCTATTTCTCTATAATGAATTCTTCCAGAAATGTATTTTTCTTAAAATATATGAACATATTTTCATTGCTTTATGGCTGATTTTTAAATTAAATACCATTTCAACGGTTGATTCTAACTTGTTGCCAATTGTTTCTATTTACACTAATCTAAGGTTGAATAACTAGTTTTGTAAATGGCTAAATAGCCTTAATAACTAACTTAATAACGAAATACCAGACAATATTAGTCTTTTCACGCTTCACACTTCTATTACTGATTGATTCTAGACAAGATTTAGGCAGGATAGAAACAAACATTTTTTTTATCAAATTAACTTTTTCAATGAATTAAATCCGTTAAAAAATGTGCATATTATTGCATAAATGCGTCCTGGCCTCCTGCCCTAAAAAAACGCTAAGTGGTGCCTGCTGAAGATCCAACCCACACCACTATTGAACTCCCTAGCTATTTGAAGGCGTTTTTCCCGAAAAGTTAATGCGATATGAAAGCGATATTTACCCTCCCCCTCAACTAGTACAGATAAATAGTTTGCCCCCCTTTTTAAAATATTTCTTTTAGCGGTTTGAAGGCCTTTTTATCGACAAATAACTTTTTTTTAGTGGTTTGAAGGTGTTAAAAGTAAGCCACCAGCAGGTTTTTATCGACAAGTAAATGTAGATATTTGACCCACCTCCTCCTCAGAATTTTCTTTTCGGTATTTTCATTTTCTTTTAATACAACTGTCATGAATTTATACGATATGCACCAAAAAATTTAATCTGGTATTTCAATTTTTTTTCTTGATATTTAGAATTGAGAACACCCAAAATATGCCTAAAAATAAATAATTATTCATACAAGAAAAAAAAAAAGTAGAATATTAAAATATACAATCTACGAGATAAGAAAATAATATTTCTCTGAATGTTTGAGATGAGGCTTGAAGATTAGTATTATCTGCGTTATTCGGACTATTGTCCCCATCTTCATTGTTATTTGTACAACGTTTCGGCCGATATACCCTCCGGCATTCTTCAGGTATTTCTTGTCGGACTCAGGAACCTTCTCGGACTCGGGAACGACAAGAAAGTTCCCGAGTTCGAAAAGAAGGTTCCCGAGTCCGAGAAGGTTCCCGAGTCCGACAAGAAATACATGAAGAAGGCCGGAGGGTATATCGGCCGAAACGTTGGCAGATGGTTTCTGGGATAGTCATGAATTATGTATTATCTGCCAAATTTTAAATTCCAAAATATTATTTGTAAAGAAACAAAACCTTAGTAAGACCAGTAGACTGAGTGGACCAGTGACACGTGAAAAATGTTCTTTTTACAGACGAATCCAAATTCGAATGGGTTGGTTGGTTGTAATTGGAAGCAATAAGTAAATAAAAGGAAAGGAAAGTGGTATTAATCCCAGTGTATTATTCCATCTATGAAGTATGGTAGAGGTATCGTGATCTAATACTGCTTATCTACTGATAAATTCGAATTTGGACTCGTCTGTAAAAAGAACATTTTTCACGTGTCGCTGGTCCACTCTCCACATTTTTGTCAAACTGAAGTATTTTACTAAGGTTTTATTTCCTTGTGAATAATATTTTTGAATTTAAACTCTGGCAGATAGCACATAATTCACGACTATCCCAGAAGCCATCTGCCTGGAAGATTTTTAGGATCTGTTAACTTCTGCAATATTATGTGAATATTATTTTCTTATCTCGAATTCGAATTGGTCGGTTGGTAGTAATTGGAAGCACTAAGTAAATAGAATAAAAGGAAAGCGGTATTATTCCCAGTGTATTATTCCATATATGAAGTATGGTAACGGTAATATGATATAATACTGCTTATCTACTGAACGACTTGGGGACATCTGTTTAATGTAGCATTATGGGCGAAAACAAGTATTACCAGATTAAGATAAAGCAGAGAATACCAAGTAGCCTTTTATTTATGTTACTTATGGGCTGTACATATTTACCAACCCCTCCACACGAGCAGGATGTGACACAAGGTCATTATTAGGCGGAGTTTAACAGATTTAAATTCAGGGACCATATCACCTTTAGGCACCCCTTTTTGACCTCGATTAAGAAAGGACATGTTTTTCATTTACACCGTCAATATCCGGTTGTTAGTTAGGGGTTAGAGTTAGGGGTTAGGGTTAGGGGTTAGGGTTAAGGTTAGTGTTAGGGGTTAGATTTATGGGTTAGTTTTATAATTTTTTTTTAAATCTAAAAATCGTCTGTTAAAACAACCAGATATTCACGGTGTAAATGAAAAACATGTCCTTTCTTAATCGAGATCAAAAAGGGGTGCCTAAAGGTCACATTGTCCGAATTCAGAGTTTTCCTTCTCCTAGACTGGTTGCCTAACCAAGGTTAAAGTGCCCGGCGGTCTGCCCTGATATTTACCTATAGCTGGAGGGAAAGCATGTTGATGCATATCTTTCCCGAGGGTATTAACGCTATGTGAAATGTAGACAGCCTCGTCTAGGATTTGAACTCGGGTCGACGAGTTCAAATCCTACGACTCTAGCCATTACACCACGCACCTCCGACATGGACTGTCGGGTTTATTGTTTAAAGAAAAAATAGTTATATATATTTACCAACCCCTCTGCACGAGCAGGATGTGACACAAGGTCAATTTCTTAAACGGAGTTTACCAGGTTTTCCTTCTCCTAGACTGGTTGCCTAACCAGGATTAAAGAGCCCAGTCTGCCCTACTATTTATCAATAGCTAGAGGGAGAGTAGGATTCATGCCTTTTCCAAGGGTATTAGAAAAATAGTTATATGGTATAAAGTGACCACCGCAAAATCTTGACTTAAATTATATTTTGTTTTGTTGTTGGCATCTGTGAAAGAAGATGTCGTTGTGTCCAATTTTTTTTAACTACGTCGTCTGAGGGGTGGGTGGAGGATGTGCTGTTGCCCAAGCAGCAGATTCCCCCCTCTCCACACTGCCGCTGTGGCCCAAAGGAAAGGATAACAATCTATGCAGTTTGGCAACGATAGTGTCACAGAAGTTACTGTGTAGCACTGAAATTCAGCGTTACTCCTCCTTGGGGACTCCGGCTCCGGATTTGATTTCGGGGTTTACTCCCCTGTCCTTCCTCGAGATTATTTTTAGCCGGTTTAGCTCAATCGGTAGAGTGTTCGGCTAGAAATCACAAGGTTCCTAGTTCGATGCCGGCCATCGCCAACTCAGCGTATGAGTAGCATAGGGATCTGTGCGGTAAAGTAAGGAGCTGGTGGTAGGTGTGGCGCTCCATCTCAGATGCAAAAACAATCTACTTGGTCTAGCGCTATTAAAAAAGGGATAGACTCCCTCGCTGATTGGCTGATACCGACTATAGGCCACCCCGACGACTTTACTTTACTTTGCTTATAACTGGCTCATCTTTTAAATGACAGGAAATGAAAATTGCGTCGAACTTAATATAAAAACAAATTAAAACACGTTAGAAACGTATTGGAAAAGAAATATTACTAAAAATATTTCTTCGCTCAGTCGGCTGGGGCTGTAGAATACACCAGCTGCACCTCTGCAGGCGAGTAAAATCACCCACGATGGGGCCACCTGTTGGTCGTAGGTGGCGACTCGGGATGCTTAAGAACGGAATCCTGTCTATGACATTCAACACACCCCTTTTACACTTACTTAGGCTAGACTGTCGGTCGGAGAGACGAGACGGCTAATTTACATATTGATATAAAAAATGTGATTTTAATATATATGTGCTTAGTATTATTGATTTCTAATTGTTTTGATTTATATCAATGAATATGAGCAAAAATCACAGAGATAGATCTTAAAAGAAATCCATTAACAAGAAGAAATAACTGTAGTTTTATCATTTACTTCCTATTTTAGCAAAATAGTTAAAGCTGGTCACGCCAAGCCCTAGCACCTATATGATTGTCCCAATCCTATTGCTCTTCTGGCAAACCCTCAACCCTTTTTTATCATATATATGCTAGAATGCGGTGGTTGACTGTGTTAGTGTCCTGGGTATGTTGTTAAAATGTATCTAATGGTGAAGTTCAACTTTTGGAGCTCAGGGGAATGTGAAGAACCCCTTCATCGCCATTACACCCAGGTTTACTCTGACCCGGAGTGGTAGTACTTGTTAAGGTCCCATCTATGTTAAATAGAAAAAATAAATTTAAAAAAAATGTGTTTGGAAAACTTTTGAATACCCATCAAGAATGAATAAAACAAAATGTCTTCCGCTTAAAATAACCCAATAAGTTTGACATACCGTAAAATCCAACCAACCAACCAACCAACCAACCAATAAAATATTTCAAATATGTCCCTCAAAACCGAAAGAGTTTCGATGGCTGGCCGTACAATATATTAAACGATTTCTGGTTAAATCATACTTAACGTACAAATTCCACATCGTATGTCCCCCGACGAAAGACAAAATACTAAAAATCAAGGAATTAACCGAATTTAAATGAGATTTTCAGTGTTGATATATTAATGAATAAAAGATATAATGCACCAGTTATTTTATTTTAAAACTTTTACATTTTTTCAGGTCAGTTAACTCTGAACCACGTTCTTTGAGGTGTAACACTGCAAACATACGTGGTTCAAAGTTAATTGACCTGGAAAAATATTTAAAAAAAATAAAATAACTAGTGCATTATATCTCTTATTCATGAATATATCAACACTGAAAATCTCATTAAATTCGGTTAACTCCTTGATTTTTAGTATTTTGTCTTTCGTCGGGGTGATCATACGATGGTGGAATTTATGTACGTTAAGTATGATTTATACCAGAAATCGTTTTAATATATTGTAACGGCCAGCCATCGAAACTCTTTCGGTTTTGAGGACATAATTGAAATATTTTACTTGGTTGGTTGTTGGTTGGTTGGTTGGATTTTACGGTATGTCAAACCTTTTGGGTTATTTAAAGCGGAAAGACATTTGTTTATTTCATTCTTGATGGGTATTCAAAGTTTCCAAACACATTTTTTTTAAATTTATTTTTTCTATTAACATAGATGGGACCTTAAAAGTACTAACCACTCCCGGGTCAGATAAACCTGGTGTAAGGCGATGAAGGGGTTCTTTCACATTCCCCCTGAGCTCCAAAAGTTGAACTTCACCATTAGATACATTTTAACAACATACCCAGGACACTAACCACAGTCACCACCGCATTCCTAGCATATATATGAAAAAAAGGGTTGAGTGGTTTGCCAGAAGAGCATATAGATTGGGACAATCAATAGGTGCTAGGGCTTGGCGTGACAGCTTTAACTATTTGCTAAAATAGAAGTAAATGGATGAAAACTACAGTTATTCTCTTGTTTTTTTTTTATGGGATTTCTTTTAAGATCTATCTCTGTGATTTTTGCTCATATTCATGATAAAATCAACAATTAAAATCAATAATATAGCACTATATTTAAACACATTTTTATTCAATATGTAAATTAGGCCGTTTCGTCTCTCCGACCGACAGTCTAGCCTAAGTAAGTGTAAGGGGTGTGTTGAATGTATAGAACAGGATTCCGTTCTTAAGCATCCCGAGTCGCACCTACGACAACAGGTTTGCCCCCATCGTGGGTGATTTTACTCGCCTGCAGAGGTCAGCTGGTGTATTCTACAGCCCCAGCCGACTGAGCGAGAAATATTTTATATATTTCCTTTCCAATACGTTTCTAACGTGTTTAATTTTTTTATATTAAGTTCGCGCAATTTCATTTCCCTGTCATTTTAAAGATGAGCCAGTTGATAAGCAAAAGTAAAGTAAAAGTCGCGGGGTGGCTATAGTCGGTATCAGCCAACAGCGACGGAGTCTATCCCTTTTTTATAGCGCTAGACCAAGTAGATTGTTTTTGCATCTGAGATGGAGCGCCAACCTACCACCAGCTCCTTACTTTACCGGCACAGATCCCTATGCTACTCATACGCTGAGTTGGCGATGGCCGGCATCAACTAGGAACCTTGTGAATTTCTAGCCGAACACTCTCCGATGAGCAAACCGGCTAAAAATAATCTCGAGGAAGACAGGGGAGTAACCCCGAAATCAAATCTCGGAGCCGGAGTCCCAAGGAGGAGTAACGCTGGAATTTCAGTGCTAACACAGTAACTTCTGTGACACTATCGTTGCCAACTGCATAGATTGTTTCCTTTCCTTTGGGCCACAGCGGCAGTGTGGAGAGGGGGGTAATCTGCTGCCTTGGGCACAGCAACATCCCTCCACCACCCTCAGACGACTGTAGTTTAAAAAAATTGGACACGAACGACATCTTCTTTCAGCAGATGCCAACAACAAAACAAAATATATTTAAGTCAAGATTTTGCGGTGGTCACTTTATACCATATACTATTTTCTAATACCCTTGGAAAAAGGCATGAATCCTAACTCTCCTCTAGCTATTGATATAGTAGGGCAGACCTGGGCTCTTTTAATCCTGGTTAGCAACCAGTCTAGGAGAAGGAAAACCTGGGGTAAAACTCCGTTTAAGAAATTGACCTTGGTGCACATCCTGCTCGTGCAGAGGGGTTGGTAAATATATATAACTATTTTTTCTTTAAACAATAAACCGACGAGTCCATGTCGGAGGTGCGTGGGTGTAATGGCTAGAGTCGTAGGATTTGAACTCGCCGACCCGAGTTCAATCCTGAGACGAGGCTGTCGCTACATTTCACATAGCGTTAATACCCGGGAAGATATGCATCAACATGCTTTCTCCTCCAGCTATAGGTAATATCAAGGGCAGACCGCCGGGCACTTAACCTTGGTTAGGCACCAGTCTAGGAGAAGGAAAACTCTGAATTCGGACAATGTGACCTTTAGGCACCCTTTTTGATCTCGATTAAGAAAGGACAAATTTTTCATTTACATCGTGAATATCTGTTGTTTAACAGACGATTTTTAGATTTTAAAAAAAATTTATAAAACTACCCATAAATCTAACCCCTAACACTAACCTTAACCCTACCCCTAACCCTACCCTCTAACTCTAACCCTATACTAACAACCGGATATTGACGGTGTAAATGAAAACATGTCCTTTCTTATATCGAGGTCAAAAGGGGTGCCTAAAGGTGATATGTCCCTGAATTTAAATCTGTTAAACTCCGCCTAAATATGACCTTGTGTCACATCCTGCTCGTGTGGAGGGGTTGGGTAAATATGTACAGCCCATAAGTAACATAAATAAAGGCTACTTGGTATTCTGCTTTATCTTAATCTGGTAATACTTGTTTTCGCCCATAATGCTACATTAAACAGATTCCCCAAGTCGTTCAGTAGATAAGCAGTATTATTCATATACGTTACCATACTTCATATATGGAATAATACACTGGGAATAAATACCGCTTTTCTTTATTCTATTTACTTAGTGCTTCCAATTACTACCAACCGACCAAATTCGAATTCGAGATAAGAAAATAATATTCACATAATATTGCAGAAGTTACAGATCCTAAAAATCTTCCAGGCAGATGGCTTCTGGGATAAGTCGGAATTAATGCTATCTGCCAGAGTTTAAATTCAAAAATATTATTCAACAAGGAAATAAAACTTAGTAAAAATAACTTCAGTTTGACAAAAATGTGAGAGTGGACCAGCGACACGTGAAAAATGTTCTTTTTACAGCGAGTCCATTCGAATTTATCAGTAGATAAGCAGTATTAGATCACGATACTCTACCATACTTCATAGATGGATAATAACTGGATAATACTCACTTTCTTTTCCTTTTTATTTACTTATATGCTTCCAATTACAACCAACCAACCCATTCGAATTTGGATTCGTCTGTAAAAGAACATTTTTCACGTGTCACTGGTCCACTCAGTCTACTGGTCCTTACTAAGGTTTTGTTTCTTTACAAATAATATTTTGGAATTTAAAATTTGGCAGATAATATCAAATTCATGACTACCCAGAAACCATCTGCCACGTTTCGGCCCGATATCCCTCCGGCCTTCTTCATGTATCTTGTCGGACCTCGGAACCTTCTCGGAACTCGGGAACCTTCTTTTCGAACTCGGGACTTTCTTGTCCGTCCCCGAGTCCGAGAAGGTTCCTGAGTCCCGACAAGAAATTACCTGAAGAATGCCGGAGGGTAATCGGCCCGAAACGTTGTACAAAAAATGAGATGGGACAATAGTCCGAATAACGCAGTAATACTAATCTTCAAGCCTCTCTCAAACATTCAGAGAAATATTATTTTCTTATCTCGTAGATTGTATATTTTAATATTCTACTTTTTTTTTCTTGTATGAATAATTATTTATTTTAGGCATATTTTGGGTGTTCTCAATTCTAAATATCCAAGAAAAAAAAATTGAAATACCAGATTAATTTTTTGGTGCATTCGTATAAATTCATGACAGTTGTATTAAAAGAAAATGAAAATACCGAAAAGAAAATTCTGAGGAGGAGGTGGGTCAAATATCTACATTTCATTGTCGATAAAAACCTGCTGGTGGCTTACTTTTAAACACCTTCAAACCACTAAAAAAAGTTATTTGTCGATAAAAAGGCCTTCAAACCGCTAAAAAAATATTTTAAAAAGGGGGCAAACTATTTACCTGTACTAGTTGAGGGGGAAGGGTAATATCGCTTTCATATCGCATTAACTTTCGGGAAAAACGCCTTCAAATAGCTAGGGAGTTCAATAGTGGTGTGGGTTGGATCTTCAGCACACCACTTAGCGTTTTTTTTAGGGCAGAGGCCAGGACGCATTTATGCAATAAATATGCAATTTTTTAAACGGCTTTAATCATTGAAAAAGTTAATTTGATAAAAAAATGTTTGTTTCTATCCTGCTAAAATCTTGCTCTAAGAATCAATCAAGTATAGAAGTGTAAGCGTGAAAAGACTAATATGTCTGGTATTTCGTTATTAAAGTTAGTTATTAAGGCTATTTACCATTTACAAAACTAGTTATTCAACCTTAGATTAGTGTAAAATAGAAACAATTGGCAACAAGTTAGAATCAACCGTTGAAATGGTATTTTAATTTAAAAATCAGCATAAAGCAATGAAAAATATGTTCATTATTTTAAGAAAAATACATTTCTGGAAGAATTCATTATAGAGAATAGGGTATATCGAAAAAAAGAATAACTGAAACTTACTCTCCAAATGTTTCTAATCGAACATTGAGTTAAAAATAGGAAGTAAGAATAAAAATTAGTTTATTTCTTCTTGTTAAGGGTTTCTTTTAAGATTTATCCCCGAGATTTTTCTCATATTCATGAAGTAAAACCAAACAATTAAGAATCAATAAATTACTAAGCAATATATTTATTAAAATCAATTTTTTAATATCATATTCAAATTACCTTCCTGTTCACATAGTAAATCGCTATTTTGTTGTATATATAAAATACAATTGCATGTTATTAGTATGTTGATATGGTCAACGTGGGCTTTCGGCTCTGGACATTGATATAATTAACGGCGTCGATCCCAGGGGGCCATCCCCCCAGGCAACACTGCCCCCTCGATTAAAGGGGCAGGGCTGGGTTTATTGCCCAGTGCCTGAGGCGCCCCCCTTGAGGGGGATGCCGATTCGGGATCGACGCAATTTTTCACCTGCCGCTCCATGAGTCCTCGGCTTGGTTGGGTGGTCCCACGTTAATAGGGACTTTGTGCTGACCCGTAACAAGTGGGGTACGCGGTAAATACTTATGTTGAATATGGTCAACAGTGGCTTCGGCCTCTGGACCATTGAATCATAATTAACGGCGTCGATTCGCAGGGGGCCATCCCCCCAGGCAACACCTGCCCCCTCGAATTTAAAGGGGCAGGGCTGGGTTTATTGCCCAGTGCCTGAGGCGCCCCTTCAGGGGAATGCCGACGGGATCGACACAATTTTTCAGCACCACCCCATGAGCTTCGGCTTGTGGGTGGTCCCACATAAATAGGGCCTTCGTGCCGACCCGTACAAGTGGGGTACGTGGAAAATATCATGTAGATATGGTTAACAGCATTAATATTGTAAAAACAATTTTATTAATAACTGAGGTTTAAATAAAAAATAAAATCACGAAGAAGTTGACATAAATAACTAGGGAATTATGACTTGAATAGTAAGTATAGTTTCGGTTTACAGACTGACAAACAAAATCTACATTATAAGATAAATCTGAGAGCAGCAGTAGAATATTCGGACATTCATGAAGCCACCAGTCATGGAAAAAGAACTGGAAAGGTTTGGTGTTTAGAAACCGTGTGAAAAATTTGCATTTTCTATTCAAGGGAGGGGGACATTTTTCTAAAAAACTTTCATGAACGGTTGGCTTAATTAAGAAAACTGAATGGAAAATACAAAAAAATCGAATGGACGGTCCTTTATTTCTTTTTTAAATGGGAGTCTACAAGATATCCTTTTTTTTATTATTTATATCGAAGGTCCATGAGTTGTAAATCATGAATAAAAAAAATTGTTGTAACTTGAGTATCATGAGGAAACAGAGAAATAATAGGAAGAAACGCCAAGTATTAAGAATAAGGAAAAGGTTTACTAACAAAGATACAAGGTGACCAGAGTTAATTAGCAATTGCTAGTTTGAATTAATAAGTTTTTGTTGAAGAGTCTCGTTGTTTCTTCTTCCAGGTTACGTCAGTATATTTATTTAGGGAAAAAACAAGACGATTCCATTCTCATTATGTGGGAACCCACATGACAGAAATATGAGAAGTTAATATATTTGAATACCAGAAAATCAAACTAAAGTCCCAGTTTTCCTGGTGTAAGGGACAAGTTTTATGATAGCGCTGAACGTCAAAAGTAAGGGAAAAGAAAAAGATGCTTTTGCACGGTAGAAGTCAGCAAATTTTTGTTATATTATCAATATAAACATTGTTTTTGGTTGACTCGTATATTTTTGCTTGATTCACGCTTGTATTTGGTTTTTGTTTTTCTCTTATTATTATGTTGCTATTTTTTGTGCATTTGCTTTTTTTTATCTGATTTTTATTACTATTTTAAAACCCCCTTTTCCCCCCAAAAAAAAATTACGTTTTTGGCTTTAAAATTCCACATTGTTAATACTTATTAATATACGTTTTTATTGGACAAATAGTTCCTAGCAACAAATGACTCAGTATTACGCTTATCGGGGAACTTCATCAATTCATTGAAATATAGTTTGTATAACACTGGAATGGGTAGTTTTAATGAAGTTGAAAAAGGTCGAAATAGAGGTGAAAACTACATTTGGGATAATTCGCTGCTATCGGTTTCTGCTTCTCTTCTGTCACTTTTTATCCAGAAGTCGTTATCGGTTTGTAAATATTTCTTCATTCGAGGGTGTCTCAATCTGGTTCTGGATTCCATCTTTGTTCTTATTAGCATTAGGAACACGGAATACGCATTTTTGTGTAACAAATTCTATCATTCATTTTCCCCGTACTATTTAACCACGCAACGAGGGAGAATCAAGTACAGAGGACGCAACGTGCGTCCGCCAATCGGGCGCTAGCCCGACCTCTGAATCTAACTTCTATTTTCCCCAGGAGTCGCCTGGTCCCGTGACCCCATAAGCTAACGCAGAAGCCGGTTTCAGGTCAATTTGGGGCCAAGACTTGTCCAATCTGAATTCTCGTGTGATTTTCTAATCAAGTTTACAGTTAATTTTAAATTACAAATATACTTCCTTACAAAAAATTATAGGCTATGCCTATACATTATGCAAACGCTTTGCTCAGATATAGCCATACGCCTTGAAATCGCAGTTCCGGATTCGATACCGGCCCGCCTGACTCAGCGCCCGAGTAGCATAGTTGAGTAACCTATCCGGCGGTAAAGCATCTGGGAGGGACCGTAGTGTGGCGTCCAGCTCAGCAAAATCAATCTGCCCTAGAAAGTGCTTTCTACCTATAGGTTTTCATGTCAGCTTAACTGTCCAGGTAAAAAAAGATTCCTTATTTGGGAGGCCTGTCTTGTTAAATCAAAGCATTTTCCTGGTTTATTTCTTTCAATAAAGAAAATGTAGGGGCTAAGAACCTCTCCCTATGTCCAGGGGACAAGAGTAGGGAGGTAACGTCTTTGGTCAGGTTAGGGCGGGCCCTCTTAAACTATTTCGGTCCGACGTAAGCTGAGTCAGGGCCCTCGCTAGTAAACTGTTGACTGGAAAAACCCTCAGTGACCAGGGAGCTAGCCGAATACACAACATGAGCACCACCCTCAGCGAGGGAGATAGATAACTGTAAAGTACTGGTCTTAAGTACTCGTAAATATTGTTGTGTCCTGTTGTGTTTTTATACATGTGAATAAATTGGTAAAGTGTAACGCGTCTCTCGTTCCTTTTACTTTAATTTGTGTTCGGTTGCATCCCAACTAACGACGATGGCGTAGTGTCCATTTTTAAATTAATCTGCATCCGCGTGGGTGGCTGAGACAGACCAATTTAGAATGGCAGTCTTGGAGCCAGTGGCTGCAAAACAGTGTGATTGCTGGAGTGCTGTTGTCTCCCTTCCTTTTGACTTCTCTTTTTCTGTGGCGGCTCTTTCCTCTCTTTTTTGCTTCCTTCGTTCCTTGTTTGAACGAGGAGTCCGCCAGGTCGCACGGCCCTTCTGCCGAGCCTCCCATGTGTTGGGTGATGTGTTGAGTAGCATGTCTTCAGGTTCCTACAGAACATCTCTAAAGCGCAGGCCGTGGTCCTCTCTGCATTCCGGGTGCCCTCTACTAATTCACCATACGGTAGGTCTTTGGGATGCGGCTTTGTCCATCCTCCTGAGTTCATGTGTACGTTGTGTCCTGCCAACATATGCTAGGAGCGGCGTAGGCATCTGGAGGTGGAAATTTTCCATTTCCTTCATGATATAGTACGTGATGGGTTGGCGCCCAGGCCTCACTATTGTAGAGGAGAAGTGCTGTTAACGCTTGGCCTTTGTAGAGCGCAGTTTGATTCGTCTTTGTAGAACTGGTAATCTGTGTACCTGTTAGTCTGGATAAATCTATTATACTATAATTATATTTATTATATTATATTTATATAATATTATTAATATTTGTTGTAGGTGATCAACCTATGACCAGAACATAGACTTATCCTAAGTAATATATTTAACAGAGCAAAGCTACTCAAGTGAGAACTAGGCAGGCAATGTTCTTTCGTGTACGCTGTATAGCCTTCCTCAATTTGTACATTGAACATATTGCTGAATACATGTTCCCTACCATTTTATCCCCGTGGTTCAGTTATTATTATTGACCCTTAAACAGGTCATAACAATATTAACTATAATATATTATATTATTATACCTGTATATTTTCCTTATAGTCGAAATACAGATATTCCTACAGAAATATAAATACTAAAACAGTACAGTAGTATGCATTTTAAACTACGAATTCAATTGATAATATTTTCTGTCATTTTCTGTAAAAGTAGTTTTTTTACGCTTGGTGTGTTCCTGTTTTGTGGGTTAGTTTTTTTTTGTTTGCTTTTTTAAAAATTTCGTCATCAAATAGAAAATCTCATTGATTTCTATTTCCCTTTATTTTTTATAATCTTGTTTGTGTAAACATTAATCGACTACATTGATCATGTATGAAATTTAATCTCAAAAAAAACAAACCTCCATCCTTAAAAGGAACCCGAATGAGCAAGATAGGCGATCTCGCTAGAAATCGCCATGATCGCAACGGGATGAGAGATACCTTTTTCCCTGCTTTCCCTGGTAGAGACTCCTATAACTGACTATGATGATGAGGACGAAGAGGAATATTACGACAGTGATAGGATCTACATCGTTCCATGGTTCCCATCAATGATTCTCATCACCGCCATCACGGCTGGGCCATCGCCACGGCATGTGGGCCACCATCAGAGCATGGGCCACCATCATGGTCTCATGATGACGATCACGAGGAACAGAGCCGTGGATCATCATGGGCGGACCCGTGACAGTCATGGTCTACACGGTTGAACACCATTAGAAGACACCACTCAAGCACCAGAGTAGGCGACAAGTGTATACAGTCGGTTGTTCGGCTGAGAGGTGAGACAAGGCCACCAC
>CM042148.1:17495237-17547737 GCA_023376005.1 Doryteuthis pealeii
TGAATAATGATTAATAATCTAATGAAATTTAAAATTCATGGAGAATGAGAGTAGATTAAAGGGAATTTGACTTTAATAGTAGTAATATAGATTTCGTTACAATACAGACATCCCATTATAATTACACGATTAGACATGCATATACTGTTGGTTTTTTCTTAAATTATATTCTGTTGCCATAGCATTTACAGTTAGCGGTTTTATTAATGATAATTATTTGAATTTATTTAAAAACAAATTTTCAGATTGTAATAGTTTCTGTACTTGTAACACTTTTAACACTACTATGTTGAAAAATATTTCATTTCCTTACCAATTGAAATTCCGTTGCATTACGACAGTTTCTGTCATCTCTCAACATAGTGTCGATTACTTTGTCATTGTAAGAACCGTTTTGGGGTAGAGGTGCCAAGAGCAATATGATAACGGAGAATCGTTCGCAGTTCTTCCAAATCCTCTGGCTTTTTTCAAATTTTGTGGGGATATTTATTCATCAAAGCCTAAGAGATATAGAATTGTTTAAAATATCTATCTCTACAGGAAGTTATTAAATTATTGTAGTAGATAAACACAACAACACACACACACACACACACAACACACACACACACAATATATATAATATTATATATATAATAATAATATTATAGTGAGGGATAGGAAGGTTGTTGGAGTAAAATCCGACAGTATGAGGTAAGGTTAAAAGAAAGTGTAACAAAAAATATAACTCAAACAAGTCTGAGAGGAGAAATATTTTGGTTCTTCCAAGAAGCGACTTCTGCAGTCAATATATTCTATTAGTTGACTGAAAGAAGTCCTTCTTGGAAGAACGAAATATTTTCCTCTCAGACTTGTTTGAGTTATTATTTTTTCTGTTCACTTTTTTCTTTTACCACCTCATAATATAATATATATATATATGTATATATATTATATATATACAATTGAATATATATATTATGGATATTATATCTCGTTACTATTAGTTTTTAAAAAAAAACTTGAAATCTTAACATTTTTGACAGTCTCGTCTGATGATTGCAGTAAGCAGGAAACTAATAGTAACGAGATATTAAATCCATAATATATTAATATTCAATTGTATATCTGCTCTGCTATTTTTTGCAGCATTGAGCACCTTTATATACCAATACTTTTCTCATTCATTTTCTATTCATTCAATATGATACTATAATATATATATATATATATATATATTATATAATTATATACACACACAAGGTGTGTCAAAAAGTATCCAAGATTTTTTGTACTTTTGACAGACCTTGTACTCTGAAAAAAATTAGCGTTCCATTCATTATTCATTTCTATCTTGGTAATACAGTTTTGAATCTCGAAACTTTTATGACACACCTTGTTATATATATATATATATATATATATATATATATATATATATATATATATATATATGATGTATATGAAAAAAGGTGACTTACCGGTGAAATTGGTTAGTTGATGCAGTTTCACAATGATAAGACAGCGATATAACAAATATAAAGTGCTCAGTACGTGGAGTAGAGCAAATTTATATATAATGGTAGACAGTAATAACCTACTCGAGTTTCAACATAAGGATCTTCAGGGTAAAATCCACTGAATTAAGCAAGATATTGATTATTAATTACAGCGATTGAACGTCTGTATTTTTGGGCAAAAATAACACGTGCAATCGGCTGTAATTAATCAATATCTTGATTGATTCAGTGGATTTAACCCTGAAGATCCTTATGGTGAAAAATCGAGTAGGGTATTACGTTGTACCATTATAATATATATATATATTGAAAAAAATACGCACACATACATACATACACGCACACATCCATGGACGTACACACTCGCACACATACACACCAAATGTTGGATTTTTTTGTATAATTATTCAATATTAAATATTAATACTATTTTAAAATAGATTTGCTCTGATATAATCTTTATAATCAGGTAGGTGTACTGATAACTGTATTCTATGCGATTTTTTGTGCAAGTGTATATACGTGGTACGCACGCACACTCATTTGCGTATACGTATTTGCATAAATAATTCGCCTACCTCTGTAGCTTCGTCTGTTGGTAAGAATACAGTTACATTTTTCAAACTGTTCAGTTCGTTTGTCAAATCAGATTTGTCCACCAATTGGACAAAATTGCCAGCATTTTCGATTTCAGCGATTTCCAAGAAAGTTTTGGCTGCATTTAGGAGAGAGAGAAAAAAGAATGTTAAAGGATTACTTAATAATTAGCTGCTGTTTTAATAATTTTATATTAATAGATTGTTTTAAATATCCATGCATCTGAAAAGACAGTAATTGTGCTGTATGTTTTGTTCTGGATAATTAATAATTAATAAATGATAGAATATAAGCTTAAATCTCTTTAGGTTCTTGTAAGTTTTAACACAGACCATTTTAGAATATTGTTGTCGGCATCCTTCCGTCTACGAGAGACGATGGAGTAGAGTTCATATTTTAGTGGGCAGGTTCATATGGAGGATGAGCTGGTTCACCAACACACAATAATATATATATATATATATATATATATATATAATATATATATATATATTATAAATGTAAGGTATCCAAAACTGGTAGTAAGGGATGATTCTACATGGGATCTTCAAAATCTCACTGTATAAATATTGCATGTTTTAGTAGGTGCAAATACAAGGATTTTTATAAATCCCTAAAGAGAGCTCAATGTATAATAATCTATAATTTAGATCAAATACAGAGCAATATTTAACCTTTGAAAGGAAGGAAAAACTCAATAAACCGTCGAAATAAATTTCTAAAAGCCTTTTAAGTTTTGATCGAAATAAACTTATTACAGAATGACGGTTTATTGAGTTTTCCCTTTCTTTCAAAGGTATATATATATATATATATATATATATATATATATATATATATATATATGTGTGTGTGTGTGTGTGTGTGTGTGTGTGTGTGCGCGCGCGTGTGTGTGTAAAGGGTAAAAGTATCCAATTGACTGGTATGTTGAGGATGATTCTATTTGGGATCATCAATATCACCTGTACATCCACAATGCATACTCATGGATAAAGCATGCATCACTAAATTAAGAGAGCATAAACATGAAGTATTAGAAAATTAGAATATTATTATCTGATAAATCAATAATAGCTAAGTCTTTACTGGAGTTTTTTTTTTATCAAATTAATGAAATAAATACAGAATTATTCCTAAGCGCAGATAATAGAGAAAATAATTTCTATCAATATGAAAACTATTTTTTTCTAACAGATTTATGTCTAATGATTTTATAAAACATCCCTAAAAACTTTTCACGTGGTCATTTCTTTTTTTAAATTTTGAGTCAAAGCAAAAAAAACAGCAGCTATTGGCAAATTAATACTGAAACGCATGAAAAATAACGAGAAACAAAGATGATAGATTTTAAACTTATTCAAAAATGAAATATGATGATGATGATGATGATGATGCTCATGCTTCTTCTTCTTTTCTTCTTCTTCTTCTGATGATGATGATGATGATATTTCATTTTTCAATAAGTTTAGAATATTATCAAAGTATCACAAATAATTTAAAGAAAGCGAGCTGATTCTCCTGTATACTATTCAATTACTCACATAATAAAAATTAAAAAACCCAGCTGCACACGGGGAACACACATAAACATACATACGCACACACATAAACACACACACATTACACACACACACACACACAAAATACACACACACAACACACACACACACACAACACACACGCACACAACACAAATAGATTAACAGGTTACTAAGGGCAGGCTAAACCTGGAATGATACTTAGACATTGTTGGGCAGACACAGATAATACACACACACACACACACACACACACACACCAAATAGAGTAACAAATTACTATGGACAGGCCAAACCTGGAATGATACTTAGACATTGTTTGGACAGACAGACAGACAGACAGACACACACACACACACACACACACAGACTTACACATACACGCACGCAGATAATTTTAAGGAAGACAGTCATATATGGACAGAACTGGCAGCAAGCTAACAGTTCCGGACCTTCAGAAATCTTCTGACGAAGAGATCTTTATCTCGAAATATCAAGAATAAATCAAAGGTAAACAAACAACACCTCATTTTTCTTTACACTTGTATTGTGATAGCCTTCAAAACTAACCACAAAAACCTATATAAACACAATGCTTCAAGCAAATTATAAACTCTTTATATATATATATATATATATATATATATTATATATATATATAGTATTATAATATAATATAAATTATAGCTTTCAAATATAATATATAATTATAGCTTTCAAAACCAACCACCAAACCAAATATAAACTCAATGCTTCTTTTAGTCACAATTAATTATATAGTTATATTCCAGTATGAATTAACAAACAAACAAAAATATCAGATATGATTGGAAATGACTTACCGCCATCAGGCACAAGGACTTCATCAATAAGATACAAAACCCCATTGGTTGTCATGATATCACGGACAACTATTTTGAGCAGAATTCACAAAAGTTTTCCATCTTCATCACGATGCAGCTGTAAATGTTGTCCAAGAAGGTTTGGAGTTCGAACCGACTTTGATCGGTGCTGAACAAATGATATTTGGTAAAATGTGGTTCTTCAAAATCACTGAAAATCAATAAAATATATTATTATTATGTTGTAGAGTAAGTAACATCCCTTCACCACACTACTGTTAGATTTTATGTGGTAGCATAAAATTGTTGACAGACACCCTTAGCGAGAATTCAAGGGGGCCAAGTGGAAAAATACCAGGTCCCTTTGTAACCCTGTCCCCAGAGGCGCGAATCTCGCGCGTCATGTGATTTAGTTAGGTTAGATTTTAGTTTCGACTTCAGATTGAAGCAGAGAGCACGTGCATCTCTCTGCTGGGGTTGTTAACTCCCCCGCCGGAAAAACATGGGCTAGAGGAATAAATCTTGATCAAGGAAAAAATGTCTTGTGGTTTAATTAATTGCATGACAAAAGAAAAGTTAGCCCTTAGAAGAAGCCATTAGTAAGGAGACAGCTAGACGACAAGATGACAGCCAAAGAAGTAGAAGAGGAAACGGCTAGACAAGAAGTTAGCAGTAACAATTAAGTTCGTCTCTGTTTCTGTCTGTCTGTCTGTCACCCAAGTTTCCTTTCTCGATTATATATCCGACGATGATCAATGAGTGTCTACAACACTACCAAATGGATTGGCTCATAGCCATAGAATAGCCTACGATTAAGGTAGATTAACTAGCAGAATAATATTCAGACTGACTTTTGCTGCGTTGGCTATACCGAACTGACCCTCCTCTTTAAGTGTGAGTTTGTCTTGTTAATTGTTTGTAATTTTTTTCTGTGTTTTGTATGTATCCGTTCAGCACCGGATACTGGTGCTGAATCAATGTGTTAAGCACACTATTCATCTGTGTATCTTTCCACCTCGCAATGCAACATGTAATGTTGCGTATATCATCAACTTATTCATTTTGATAATTTCTATGTATAAAAAAATTATTTCTTTACCAAATACCGATATGATTTTCTTTTTGCTATTTTGGACATATTTGCGTTTTACTGACTTATGTAGCCGCATCTGTGCTACTGTATGGTTACACCTCTTGGATTCTAACGAACTGTACAAGCATATTGCGCACTGTCTTAGAATCAGCATCCCACAAGAAAGCAGCTGTACGGACACTTACCTTCTATCACACAAATTGTCCAATTAAGTACAAACATGTTGCATACAACTGGATAAATAAGAACGAACTCATAAGTGATGTTCTCATATGAAAAACTACACATAGACACACCAGTGTCGACCAACCAGCAAAAACTTGCATCAATCATCTCTGTGTCGATACTGGATGCTGTGTGATAGGGTTCGGGACAGTAAGTGTACGAGAGAGAGAGAGAGAGAGAGAGTGAGAGAGGGGGAGGGGGAGGAGAGAGAGAGAGAGAGTCGCGGTGAATCTGTACTGTCAGTGTGACATGATGATGATGATGATGATGATGTCTGACTTCGATAAAATTACAATAGTTTGGAATTCCGCCTTAAATCATAACTTAATGTTTTTCGAGTTAAAAAACTATATTATGTGAAGTTTTTCGTTTTAAGTAGTAAGTAAGTCTTCGGGGCGGGCCTAAAGTCAGAATCATCCAGACAGCAAAGGAGTATATCCCCTTTTCAATAGCGCTAGACTATGGAGATTGTTTTGGGGTCTGAGGTGGAGCGCCACACATACCATAAGCTCCTCACTTTACCGTACAGATCCCTGTGCTACTCACGCGCCGGTATCGAACCAGGAATCTTGTGGTTCCTATTCGGACGCTCTACCTACTGATCAAAGGTGGCCCTAAAGAGTTAACTAGTACCAACATTCGAATATATTCCAATAATTAGTTTTACTATCAAAAGTTTTCGCCTCCTGGGCAAGTATTTAAGATTCAATGTGATAAAATATTTTAAATTAGAAAGACCAACAAAATTAAATAAGAAAAACTATAAAAATATTAGTTATTTTAATGTTATTTTAATTGATTTCTATACAAAATTATATCTGAAGAAAAAATGGAAGTGAATCCGACGGTATGTAATATTGTGAAAAATTGAAAAATCACGAGTTCATAAACGAATAATGTTTATTTCGCCTACGCTGCAGTGTTTCGACCTGTTTCGATAGATCTTCATCGAGGCTTTCTTTAGTTTGAGGAAAAATAAATTATTACTGACAATAAGAAGTCTGCGAGCCTCTGTTACTTTATGGTCGATCTTAAAATGTGTGAGAGAAAAAATCTTTTTTAAATTGTTGACGAACATCGTAGATTTAAAAAACAAACGAAATCAAACGCCACAAACGGCTCATTCGATTTCGCTTGGTGAATGTGGTGTGTGTGTGTGTGTGTGTGTTGTGTGTGTGTGTGTGTGTAAGTATGAATGCGTATTATATTAATTATAAATTATACAAATTATATATATAAAAATATATATTAGATAGTAAATATATATAAAAATATATATTTTACAAAATTATATATAGGATTGCTTTTAATACGTTTGATAATAACATGATAGTATTAGAAATCAGTAACAGCAAATGATTATTTATTAACACAGTTTTGTTAAAATCAGTATGCTAATTATTCCCAACATATCCAATCTATCTTTATTTCTTAGATGTATATAACACGTATTTACAGGATTTTAAATGCAGTAATAATATGGGCTCTTCAGGGCCTGTGTTTGCTAATGTAAATTAACAGCGTTGATCCCAGGGGGCTATCCCCCCAGACAACACCTGCCCCTCGATTTAAAGGAGCAGGGCTGGGTTTATTCCCCAGCGCATGAGCCCCCCCCCCTTGAGGAGAAATACCGATGGGATCAACGCATTTTGTGTCTACCACCCATGAGCTTCGGCTTGTGGGTGAGCCCACATAAAAATGTCCTTATGTCATGCCTCACACGTGGGTGAGAGGCAAATACCTTAATAATATGGGCAGTTTTGTGGGCAAATCTAACTTGGCTAGACTTTAATAGAGACATTCGTTAATAAACAAGATGCTAATTAAGATTAAATAATGACTATTTCATAATCATTGAGAATACAACTTAAATAACTGAGGAAATCGTGACGTCAGTGGTGACGTAGTTTCGGTTACAGACAGACGGTTACATAATCTCCATTATAATAAGATGGTTGAAGTAAATGTTGATAAAACTTCCACATCGATACTTACTCTGTGCACATTCGTCTTCTTCATTTGTCAGTTTGTCCAAAACTTTCTTATCGAGTTTTTTGAAAGCAGCGTTCGTGGGAGCAAACACGGTCATGTGACCTTTCTTCATCCAACATCTGAACAAAACCAACTTTGCCAATTACTGAAAGAAATTACATAATTAGAATCTGACAAATAAATATAATTCTATTCCACGAGAGTTTGCGATACTGTTTGAATTTTTACAGGGATTATTCAAAATATTTATGCATAGATGCTGATAGGTACGCGTCCTGCGTCCCCTGGCACACAAAAATCTAAAAGGACGCAGTAAAATCATATCATGCGTCCCAGTGTTTTTTTCTTTTTTCTTCCATCACAAGAAACATAGACGAACTCATGAGTGTTGTAAAGAATAATCAAACCAAGTTCCATTACCGTCGAATTGGTAAGACACGGCAACAAGCGGTTGTAACTTAATACAATCCCGTCCTGCCGCAAATTCTACTGCAGAATGACAGGGTATTTATAAAACTCCACAATATCATAGAAACCAAGCAGCCAATCAGAACTCAGGGAATAGAATCACCCAAATGCATGAATGGAATATTCTTGATTTCTATAAATACCAACTGTCTTGGACACTGCTTCAGTTGTGCTTAGCTAGTTGCTGTTATTCAAACCAACAGTAGACTAACTGACTTCAGTGTGTTGTTCTCTATGAACACTTACACGTAGACACATCAGTGTAGGGCAATCAGCAAAAGCCAACATTAATTGAACCCATAAGCCCAATATTTCAGACTGAGCCATAGTTTGATACTTCATAATCCTAAGAGTTTGGACCAAGCACCAGTTGATACACTATGAACAGAATATTTTTGAACAAATTACAACCATGTATTAATAATAAAACTTTTTCTATAGTGTCCATTCACAGGTTATCTTTAATAAAAGGATGGGAGAGCATTAAAAATGTTGTTCTCTGAACGTAATTTGTGTTCTTGTAGATTTTGTGATCTTAGGTACGGATATTTGAGAAACAAGAAGCTATGGGTTGAAAGAGTTAAAATGTTGGCAAATGAAAGAATTATGAAGTCATCATTTAGACAATAGTTTGTTCTATCAAAATTGCATTTAGAATTAAACAGAACTAAAACTTGAGTAGTAAATCAATTTTAAAAAATGAATAAAATAAGTATTTAGAATCTAGAAAAAGATTATTAAAAATAATCTTTTCTAGATTCTAAATACTTTATTTTATATTTCTTCTGCAGAATGACAGGGTATTTATAAAACTCCACAATATCATAGAAACCAAGCA
The DNA here is from genome assembly GCA_023376005.1 of Doryteuthis pealeii. Classification (NCBI taxonomy): domain Eukaryota; kingdom Metazoa; phylum Mollusca; class Cephalopoda; order Myopsida; family Loliginidae; genus Doryteuthis; species Doryteuthis pealeii. The sequence continues at coordinate 17,504,330 of CM042148.1, forward strand.
GCCAATCAGAACTCAGGGAATGGAATCACCAAATGCATGAATGAAGTTAGAAATAAAAAAAAAATGTATGCGGTAAATAATGTTTTGCTTTACTGACAAAAAAAGAAAAAGAATTTGAAATCTACCAGAAAAACCAAAGATATGAAACTTTGAATACTTTCAAAAATAGGTGATTTCTTCTGGACCTATAAGGGGGTACTTACGTAATTCAATAAAACGACACCGAGCATTGTCATGAAATTTCAGGCATTAAAAGGGGTTATTTAAGTGTTCAAATTACAGTCATCCTTCGAATTAAGCCCTTCTTTTAAAATCAATGCATTTTATGTATCGAAATCTATCAATAAATCAAAAATATTCAGTTCAAAAACAATTTGTGAATCAAGAAATATCACTGACATGTAAGTTACAAAATCTTTCATGTGGGTCATTTAATGCCAAAAAGGTTATTTTGGATTTCAGTCTTTAAAGTAGTGGTTCTATGGAGATAATTGGTTATGTTCTATATTTTTGTTGAAAAGTTGCTTTTTTTTATAAAATTTAAAATGTTTTCGGGGTTTGTATTCTTGAAGATGTTTTCAGGTTTCTTGCTTGATAGTAATTTGCGCGGATATGTTTACGTCTGTTACAATTTAGAAGGATATGCTTGGTTGTAAGTTGTACTTTCAAAGTAAGAATACAAACCCGAAAACATTTTAAATTTTATAAAAAAAAGTAACCTTTTCAACAAAATATAACAGAACATAACCAATTATCTCCATAGAACCACTACTTTAAAGACTGAATCCAAAATAACCTTTTTGGCATTAAGCAACATATTTAATTCCATATCTAATCAGAAGAAAACTTGTAATGGTTCATAAGTTCTTGTTAGATTAGGTTTGGAGGAACAAAGAAAAAAAGAATCATATTCTAAAATAGACAAGGCCAGACTGACCGTCGCCAACAACTCAAAACTCCGCCAACTAACGGACATTCTGAGAGCGGGGAAAAGGAAGATTTTAGCATTAGAGAACCCTCAAGAAAGCAGTAGCCAGCAACAGCAAGTCACGGATGAACAAATACAATTAAGTCTTAACACTGATAAGAATTTGTAAAAAGGAAAATTCATTAACCAAACACAACTTTGTAATTTGTTTTTCATTTGATACAATTTATAATCTATCTATACATATATAAAGAGCAGCTGTGTGAATCTGTATGTCCGGAGGAAACTTCGCAAATAAAACAATTAACGACAAAGTAAATATATATACACATTAAATATCACCAGGGGCTTGCTTTTTGAGCAAAAATAAAGAGATTTGATTTGAATTCATGAAGATATCTAAAAAAAAAAAATTTAAATGATAACAATATGGATTTTTTTTCCATTTAATATTGTAGACATAAATTTCTATTTTCAGAGTGACTGGATCAACACACAGTCTTTTTTACATAGGGATTTTAATGGGGATCCAGCGGGATCCAACTCACAATTCAGTAATAATGGATCCGCGTGACTAACTTTAAAGAAATCCCCTCTTCCCAGGCGATGCTGGGTAGCCACTTCTAGTACACATATAAAGGACAATTTTATTACGACTTAAACTTCTTTGTGATTATTTGTTTTGTTTGGTTTGTTTTGTTTTACGGCATATCAACCTCAGTGGGTCATTTAATGCCGATAAAGTTTTGAAATAAATCAATTATTAATGGATAATACATTTTTTTAATAAATAATTTTTCTATTTAACCCATAGATGGGGCCCTAACAGGTACTACCACCCCGGTCAGAGTGGACCAGGGAGCAATGTGGTGAAGGGGTGCTCCACATTCCCCAAACCTCCAGAACTGGAACCTCAGCATCAGATAGAGTTTAACGTCATTCCCAGGACATGTAGACCCTCAGTCACCGCCTTCTAGCACCCATATGATAAAGAGGGTTGGGGCTTGCCATAGGGGCAATAGGGTTGGGAAAATCATATAGGTGCTAGGGCTTGACGTGACTAGCCGATAGATCGGAGGGGGCCTCTCCGACCGCCCGTCTAGCCCCAGATAGGCTCAAAGTGGAGTATTGCAAATCATGAACTTCTCATCCACCTGGGTTCTATCCTTAAGCATCACGGGCGCCACCCACGGTAAACAGGTGGCCCATTGGGGGAGTCTTACCTCTCTGCAGAGGTGCAGTCGGTGCATTCTAACGCCCCAGTTGACAGGTGGTGTGATTATTTGTACTGTTTTGCTTGTTTCTGTAATGTTACATGACCCATATCAATTTCTCGGATATAATTGAACCACACACATGAAATAAAATAAAATAGTTACCTCCCTTGAGAAAAGAAGGTCCGGGTGGCTAGTGATTTGATCAAGAAGGGAATCGGACACAGGATTGATGATCTTCTCAACTACGTGAATAACTCCATTGGTCGCTTGCAGATTGGGTGATGTTACTTTAATACAGTTCGCTGTCATCATCTAAAAGTTAGGAGAAAAAAAAGATGTATGCGGTAAATAATGTTTTGCTTTACTGACAAAAAAAAAAAGAAAAAAGAATTTGAAATCTACCAGAAAAACCAAAGATATTGAAACTTTGAATACTTTCAAAATAGGTGATTTCTTCTGGACCTATAAGGGGGTACCTTACGTAAATTCAATAAAACCGACACCGAGCATTGTCATGAAATTTTCAGGCATTAAAAGGGGTTATTTAAGTGTTCAAATTACAGTCAATCCTTCGAATTAAGCCCTTTCTTAAGATCAATGCATTTTATGCATCGAAATCTATCAATAAGCCGATTAAATCCACATCTAATATTTCAACGAAATTCGAAAAATTTTTCAACACTATAATAGGTTTATTAAAATGCTCATATCTCCGCCAATTCTTAGAATTGATCGCTTTGTTTGGCATCAATGAATTCTACACCTCGAAATCTACCAGAAAAACCAAAGATATCGAAAACTTTGAATACTTTCAAAAATAGGTGATTTCTTGATAATTGTTGTGTTGTAATGGTTATCACAGCAGGAAACGGACACGGCAATACGTGTTCAAATCCTGTATAAGGCTATATGTCTAAATTTTTTGGATGAAGCTAGATAATTTTTATTATTTGGGTTCTTCAGACTATTGTACTCATCTTTACTGTTATATAGACAATGTTTCGGCCGATGTATCCACCAGCCTTCTTCAGGTGTTTATTTTCGAACTCCGATAATCGATGCGAATAGAGAAGTTAGTTTTCTACTTCTGCAAAAAAATCGTATTTAGTTGGAGGCGGGTTGTGTAATGGTTAGAGTCATGGGAAATGGACTCATCGACCCGATTTCAAATCCTGGACGAAGCTACAGTTCACATAGCGCTAATACCCTTGGGAAAGGTATGAACCCAACTACTCGCCCTCCAACTATGGGTAAATAGTAGAGCAGACTGGGCTCTTTAACCTTGGTTAGACAACCAATCTAGGAGAAGGAAAACTCTGAATTCAAACTTGTTAAATCCACTTTGAGTGATCACTGCTAGAATAGTCCTAATTATGGATTTATTTCACTAATTTTGAATTTTAAAAAAAAATAGTCATATCTTGCTAATAAAAAGCTTAACAAAAGTAAAGACTTAACAGGGGACATAACTCGTTCTAAAAAGCGGTGTTCTTCAGGGCAAGATATTTTGATATTTGAAAATAAAATTAAAAATAAATATCAAGATATATCGCCTTGAAGAAGACCGTTTTTTGTATACTTAAATTTCATGTTTCTCTATTATCATTATTTTATTTTATTTTCAATTTAAAATAATACTAAATAGAATACAATGTATACAAGGACAAACTCTTGGTCGAAACACGTGTCGGCATTTCAATGAACAATTTTTATCCATACAACATTTTCTTTCCATTTATCTTTCAACATAATTGTCGGATTCACTTCCATTTTTCCAGGAACAAGCAGTGTATTATCATATGTACTCAGAGATGCTGATAGATACGCGTCCTGCGTCCGTGAAGCATAAAAATCTAAAAGGACGCAGTAAATTCATATCTATGCATCCCAGTGTTTTCTTTTTTCTTCCCAAACCATTTCAAGCTAACTGTAAATAGAATTCAATAGTTTTTTGGAACGAATTACACAGAATAGGTTACAAGGTAGGAGTTAGACGGTTTTAGTTGTTTCCCAGATCATAAATAAAAACCCTACAATCTATTAAGAAACTTTAGTTGGTAAATGCTAAAGTAAGGAACGTAATACTCACACATTTTGGCGTTACTAGAATTAGTTGACAATCTATAAGCAATTCATTCATAAACAGTGATGCTGATAGGTACGCGTCCTGCGTCCCTGACACACAAAAATCTAAAAAGACGCAGTAAAATCATTTCCATACGTCCAGTGTTTTTTTTTTTTTTATTTCCTCACCATTTCAAAATAACTGTAAATACATTTCAATAGTTTCTTAGAAACGAATTACACAGGATAGGTTTACAAGGTAGGAGTTAGACGGCTTTATTTGGGACCCGGGGACACATTCAAGCAAATATGTGCGTCCCAGGACGCACTAAATAAAAAAAATGTTTCTGTATATCTTGTGTTTCTATTTCAATTTATACTTTACTCAATTTTAAAATTTAAAATTTAGATTTTCACCAAAAGAAAAAAAACATTTTTAATTTTGTCTCACCTTTACTGGATGGTTGTAAAAATTGATTCTTATTGAGGATTTGAATGGACTTCCTGTCGGTACAAGTTGGTCGTCAAACATGTTACTTGACTTCATCACCCCTGGGACCATGTGACTCAATATCAAGGATCGGATATCATCCATGTATTTGATTGCGGATGGTTTGGATACAATCACCACGTTGGTCAACGGGAAATCCTACCAAAAAGAAAACAAAATCACATGTACACATTTCTTTTTTTTTTTTTTTTTTTTGTCTATCCAATTATGTAACTTTCATTTTCTAGTGCACATATACAACAATCGATATTGAACGTTGAATCTAACTCTCTCTCTCTCTCTCTCTCTCTCTCTCTCTCTCTCTCTCTCTCTCTCTCACACACACACACACACACACACACACACACTTTCTCTCTTTCTATCTCTCTCTCCTTTCTCTCCCTTTCTCTCTCCCTTTCTCTCCCTTTCTCTCTCCTCCTTTCTCTCTCTCTTTTCTATCTCCTCACACACACACTTTTCTTTCTTTCTATCTCTCTTTCCCTTTCACTCTCTCCCCTCTCTCTTTCTCTCCCCTCTCTCTCTCCTTTTCTCCACCTCTTTTCTCTCTCTCTCTTTCTTTCTTTCTCTCTCTCTCTCTCACACACCTTTCTCTCTTTCTATCTCTCTCTCCTTTCCCTCTCTCCTCCTCTCTCTCTCCCTTTCTCTCCATCTCTCTCACCTTTCTCTCCACCTCTCTCTCCCCTCTCTTTTCTCTCCTTTCTCTCTCTTTTTTTCTCTCTCTCTCTTTCTTTTCCTCTCTCCCCTCTCTCTCTCCGCCTTTCTCTCTCTCAATTGCTCTCTCCTCCCTCTCTCTCTCACTTTCTCTTCATCTCTCTCTCCCTTTCTTTCCACCACTCTCTCCCCTCTCTTTTCTCTCCCTTTCTCTATCTTCTTTTCTCTCTCTCTTCTTTTCCTCTCTCCCCTCTCTCTCCTCCTTTCTCTCCCTCTCTCTCCCTTTCTTTTTCTTTCCACCTCTCTCTCCCTCTCTTTTCTCTCCCTTTCTTCTCTCTTTTTTTTTCTCTCTCTCTCTCTTTCTTTTCCTCTCTTCCCTCTCTCCCTTTCTCTCTTTTATGTCCCCTCTCTCCTTTCTCTCCACTCTCTCTCCCCTTTCTTCCACCTTTCTCTCCCTCTTCTTATCTCCCTTTCTCTCTTTTCTTTTCTCTCTCTCTCTTTCTTTTCCTCTCTCCCTCTCTCTCCCTTTCTCTCCTCTCTCTCTCCTTTCTCTCTCTTTTCTCCCTCTCCCTCCCTTTCTCTCCACCTCTATCTCCCCTCTCTTCTCTCCTTTCTCTCTTTTATTTTCTCTCTCTCTCTTCCCTCCTCTCTCCTTTCTCTCTCTTTCTCCCCTCTCCCTCCCTTTCTCTCCACCTCTCTCCCCTCTCTTTTTCTCTCCTTTTCTCTTTTTCTTTTCTTTTCTCTCCTCTTCTTTTCCTCTCTCCCTCTCCCTCCTTCTCTCCCTCTCTCCCTTTCTCTCTCTTCTTTCCCTCTCCTCCCTTTCTCTCCACCTCTCCTCCCTCTCTTCTCTCTCTCTCTTTCTCTCTTTTCTTTTCTCTCTCTCTCTTCTTTTCCTCTTTCTCTCTCTCCCTTTCTCCCTCTCTCTCCTTTCTCTCCTATTCTTTCCTTCTCCCTCCCTTTCTCTTTTCTCTCCTTTCTCTCTGTCTCTTTCTTTCCTCTCTCTCCTTCTCTCCTTTCTCTCCCTCTCTCTTCCCTTCTCTCTCTTTCTCTCCCTCTCCTCCCTCTCTCCACCTCTCTCTCCCTCTCTTTTTCTCTCCTTTTCTCTCTCGTTTTTCTCTCTCTCTTTCTTTTCTTCACTCCTCTCTTTCTCCCTCTCTCTCCCTTTCTCTCCCCTCCCTCCTTTCTGTCCACTCTCCCCCTCTCTTTTCTCTCCCTTTCTTCTTTTTCTCTCTCTTTCTTTCCCCTCCCTCTCTCTCTCCCTCTCTCTCCCTTTCTCTTCTTTCTTTCCCTCTCCTCCCATTCTCTCCACCTCTCTCTCCCTCTCTTTTCTTCCCTTTTCTCTCCTTTTCTCTCTCTCCTCTTTATTTCCTCTTTCCTCTTCTCTCCCTCTCTCTCCTCCTTCTCTCCCTTCTCTCCTCTCCCTTCTCTTCCTTTCCCTCCCCTCTCTCTCTCCCTTTCTCTCTCTTTCTCTCTCTCTCCTTTCTTTCCCTCCCCTTTTCTCTCTCTCCCCATCACATATAAATATACTTGTCTTACCTTTCCAGGTTCAGTTATTTTAGGCAAAATAGCTTCTCCATCTTGATTGAATCCCGAATTGAGTGGAGCAAATACAGTGACATTTTCCTGACTCAGTTCTTTTTCAAGTCCCATTGCTCTGGCCGCCGAAAGAAATTCAGTTAGATCTTCTTCTCAAGAAGTTCCACCAAATTGACAAGGTCAACCTCTAAAAAACAGAAAAGAAAAGAAAAGAAACATTCTTATGATCCTGATTTATTTCTGGAATAAATACATTATTCTATTGTTTTAAATTCTATTTAAATTTAGTCGGTTTAGTTTGGTTTGTTTTATGGCATATCAAACCCAGTGGGTCATTTAATGCGACAAAGTTTTGAATAAATTCATTCTTAATGGATACTCATTTTTTTTCATAAACACATTTTGGTATTTAACCCATAGATGGAACCCTAACAGGTTCTACCACTCCGGGTCAGTAGACCAGGGAGCAATGGTGATGAAGGGTGGCTTTTAATACATTTGATGATCCGTACATGAAAATAAGATCATTAGTAATATTTGTAAATATATATAAAAATCTCAGAAAATATGTGGCACAAAATTGCACATTCTATAACTTACTTTTTATATAGATTAAATAAAGCTTTATCTGTAGGTTAAATATTGACCAACATGGCGCCTTCCAGATGTTTAAAATTCACAATTAAATTTTTAAGTGAATAAAAATAGGCCAATTGAATCAGAGAAAACCCCTTTTTTACATCAATTCAAAGAAAAATATTGTTTTTTTAAAACTACGAAAAAGAACAACACGCCACAAAAATTATTATTTGAGATTTAAGAAAATAACTTTTAAATTTTCAAATAATTTTTTTCGGATATTGAGTTTTTGTTTTATTTTTTATATGTTCTTCAGGATGTGATCTTTCAAGAAATATAAGAATTAGGAACATTTTTCTTCGAATGATCAAAGGTCAAATCCCTACATTCTGAATTAATAAAAAAAGATTTAAAGATTTTTTTTAGATAAAAAATAAGCTATTCATTATAAAATTAAGTCATTAATGGATAATTTTGTGAAAATTTCGTTAAAATGATTTTTGGTAATAGTTTGAAAAATTCTTTTTAAATTATTAATTTTTTATCACCTCCCATTTCAATTCCAAGACATCCCTGAATGTATATATAATTAATGTAGATAAATAAGGAGATTACTATGTAATTAGGATTTTCTGGTTATTTTCCTTTAGAAATTATAATGCAAAAGGAGAATACGAGCACTGATTCTTCTTCTTAATTATTATTATTATTATTATTATTATTATTATTCATTCATTCATTCATTCATTTTTCTTCTTGTGAGTTTTCCAATCCAGCGTTAGCTGGAGTCTGAGTGACAACAAGTCTCCTCAGGTCTTCCGGACTTTTCTGAATATTCAACATGCTGTGGTCAGGATGGTCTCAATTCTTCTTCTGATTTCCAGTTCTTCTAGTTTGTTTTGCTAAACTTTTACGGACCGTTCCAACGACACCAACTATTGGTACATATAAGTATACCTACAATTGGTATCACTTTCACTCTCATATTCCACAGTTTTTTTTAATTATCTAACAAGGTCTTGGTATTTGTCTATCTTTTCGTTTTCTTTCATCTTCATCCTGTGATCTGCTGGAACTACAAATCTACCAGTGTACAAGTTCTTTTTTCTCATTAATCAATACTAGGACTGGTCTGCTGGCTGGGATAAGGCGATCCGTCTTTACCTCAAAATCCCAGAGAATTGTGTTTCATTCTTAAGAGCAGATTCTGCATATACCATTTTTGTTGTATGGTCAAAGTTAATTTTTTGCACAATTCCCAGTGGATCACCTTTCCAAACCAGTCTTGTCAATCCTTGTATTCTCGTTGTGCTAGTTTGCTGCATTCGCCTAATACATGGTTTATTTTCTCGTCTCTGTCACCACACACACTACATTTGCAGTTCTGTTGTGTCTTTGATACAATTTGTTTTTTGGCCTTGTTTTGTGCAGCAATTATGAGTGACTCGGTTTCTCTCTTGAGATTTCCTCTTCGTAACCATGTCTATGTCTTTTCATGTGCAATCTCCCCAATTCGAAGTATCCATATAATTATTTTTCTTCCCATTTCTGTTTTCTTGTTTTGTTGTTTTTCTGTTTGTCCATTTGTTGCAGCTGCTGTTATTAGCTGTCGTAAGTAATCTTTTTTGCTCTTTTTTTTTGTTTGTTCTTCGAATCATTGGATTGTGGCATCTACGCAATCCTCTGTGTTATATATATATATATAATATATATATATATATATATATATATATATATATACATATATATGTACGCCAACTCAGCGTATAAGTAGCACGGGGATATGTGCGGTAAAGTAAGGAGCTGATGGTAGGTGTGGCGCTCCACCTCAGACGTAATATCAATCTCCTTGGTCTAGCGCTAGTGAAAAGTGGATAGACTCCCTCGCTGATTGGCTGATACCGATTTAGGCCACCCGACGACTTTACTTACTTCATATATATATATATATATATATATATATTATATATAAAGATTTTTAAAAATTAAAATACTGAGTTTTTTTAAGCATGAATAACTGTGAGTTTAGGTGCTGAGACTAAACTAATGTTTAAAATATATAAATGACTTACCAGTCGTGTTAGAATTGATATTGAAAGTGATATTGAACTCGGGAGCTTTATAGTAATTGTTATACTGCCGGTTAAGTCAGGTGTATATTTTTTGTAGCCAATGGATTTTAACACATCAACAAACTACCAATAAAAATCCATTAACTACAAAAAATGTGTGTGTGTGTGTGTGTGTGGTGTGTGTGTGTGTGTGTGTGTGAAATATTCAATTAATACAAACCAATGTTGCAGCCATAATCTCCTCTGATTCTGGACCATCCAGCACAGCACTCCAGCACTTCAGTTTCAACGAGTTTCTCTCCATTCTCAACAATCCTGCAAGACAGATAATACTCCTCAATAGATATACATACATATACACGTGTAGTGTGGTGTAATGGTTAGAGTCATGGGAAATGGACTCGTCGACCGAGTTCAAATCCTGGACGCGGTAATTGCATTTCACTTAGCGCTAATACCCTTGGGAAAGGTATGAATCCTACTCTCCCTCCAGCTATGGGTAAATAGTAGGACAGACTGGGCTCTTTAACCTTGGTTAGGCAACCGGTCTAGGAGAAGGAAAACTCTGAATTCAAACCTGTTAAACTCCGCTTAAGAAATTGACCTTGTGTCGCATCCTGCTCGTGGGGATGGGTTGGTAAATATATATACATGTGTAGTGTAATGGTTAACAAGCTAGTCTCGCAGCTTCATTACTACTGAATATTGAGCTCGATCTTCTCTGTATGCTCCCCCATTTATATATATTATATATATATATATATATAATCCAAAAGTCCATAGAAGAAATCTTCCTTACGACACAAGAGTTTTATTTAAAAAACCTGTCAGAGTTTGAGAGCTCAATGTGTGCTCTTAATGTTAGAGTCACAGAGCAAATATATAAGTAAAGAAATAACAAAAGGCTTAGAGATTTAGCATTATAGTCTATTTCTAAGCTCCCTAAAATAGACTATAATGCTAAATCTCTAAGTCTTTTGTTATTTCTTTACTTTTATACAAAATAAAATAGTTTCTATTATTGTTATTTCATTTTGTATTTAAAATAATAATAGATAGAATACATATGTACATAGATAAACTCCTGGTCGAAACACGTGTCAGTAGAATAAAATAAAAATAAAATCTATTTATTCCGTTCAGCATTTTCTTTCCTTTATTTTTATTCATATATATATATATATATATAGATTCAAAGAAAGAAAAACTTAACAAACCGTCATTTGTTTAGCATATATATATATATATATATATATATATATATATATATATATATATACACATACATTGAGCACTCTTAGGGATTTATTTAAAAAGTCCTTGTATGAATCTACATGTTTGCACATACAAGAGCATACAGTATGGTTGTACAGAGAGATTTCGATTAAATTTACACACACACACACACACACACACACACACATACACACACACGCAAACACACACACATATTATATATATATATATATATATATATATATATATATTTGGTTGTTGGTTGGTTTGAAGGCTGTCAAGCAAATTACAAAACCCTTTTATATATATATATATATATATTAACCTGTCTCATAGTTGTTTATAGTTTGCGATGTTTCCCCAGGTGTCCAGACTTTAGGGGATACCCCGTAGTGTCATTTCAGTGTCCTATAAGTGTTGGGCATAAAATCCCTTGCTGCCCGTCACTGATGGTCTGTCCTAGCTGAGAACTGTAATGACTATCATCTCACCACAAACCATGTTGTCTCCTCCTTTGAAAATCGCAACTATAAACAACTATGAGACAGGTTAACATCTTGACTGCTGTGTCCAAACTGTAATACAATCACTGGGAAGTGTTTACCAATGAGACCTAAAGTGTCTTTAACTTACAACTAAAGAAATATTGATAACACAAAATACCATTTCTTCTTTAAACAAACACTTCAGGAACATTATATACATGTTAGGAACTTTACACTTATACGGCTCTGTGTAAGTTTTATTGTGATATCTATTGTTTTTCTACTGCATTAAATTTCATCCTTTAAATATTTTTGTTCTTGTTAATTCGCCGTGAATTGTTTTTCCTTATATATCACATTTTTTCCACTAATTAGGACTAAGGCTATTCTAGAACTGATTATCCAAACGGATTTAACAGGTTTGAATTCAGAGTTTTCCTTCTCCTAGACTGCCTAACCAAGATTAAAGAGCCCAGTCTGCCCTACTATTTACTCAAACTGCAAGGACAGTAGTTGGATTCAATCTGTGTACCTTCGTCTCTCTTCTCTATTTTTCCAATTGGAAGAATAAAAATGTACAAAAATTATTAGTAGTAAAATATATTAATTAGGACTGAACCTCTTCTAGTAGTGACCACCTCCAGCGGGGTTTAAAAGGTTTGAATTCAGAGTTTTCCTTCTCCTAGACCGGTTGCCTAACTAAGGTTAAAGAGTCCAGTCTGCCCTACTATTTACTCATAGCTGCAAGGATAGTAGTCGGATTCATACCTTTCTCAAGTGTATTAGCCCAGATGTGAACTGTAGCTTCGTCGAGGATTTGAACTCGGGTCGACGAGTCCATTTCTACGACTGTAACCACACACCTCCAGCTGAGCACGAACAACATTCGCCAAATTATTAGAGGAATAGTGCGACAGCCAAAAACATAAGATACAACCATAGAGAGGCCGAATGTTGTACTTACATAGGCATTACATTGTTAAGAACATTATACATAGAGACACTTCCAAGTGATAGAAGAGATATTGATGATGAAAATATTTACATAGGTGCACCAGAGCTTGACTGGAAAACTCGGTTTTATAATCATTTAACAAAATTAACAAATAGAAAATCCAGTAATAGCACAAAATTCACAAGTCATGTAGAAAAGATCAAAGATCATAAAGATCATAAAATATATAAGTAAAGAAATAACAAAAGACTTAGAGATTTAGCGTTATAGTCTATTTCAGGGAGCTTAGACAAATAGTCTAACTCTCCCGACTCATCAGATGCGAATGATGAAATTTGTTATTACTTTAAAGGCATTTGAAAACAGATTTGATTTTTATATATTTTTTTTAAAAATTTTTAGAATTTTATAGTCCTGTGATATGAATTCCAAATGAACTCCTTGATGTTGCAAAAAAAGAAAAAAATGTTATGTTGTAGTTTCACTTCCGCCATAAAAAATCGGTCAGCAAAAAATGTATCTCTTAACTGTATCCATTATTTTTGACAGATAGAAAAAAGAAAGACATATTCAAAGTTCGTCACCAGGCGAAATTCCCTATTCAACTAATTTGAAAAAAGCAACGGAAATTAGGAAGGGTTTATAAATTTTTAATAAAATTATTTAAATATATATAATATATATATATATATATATATATAATATATATATATATATAATATATTTTTATATATAAAGTAAGATAGTTAAGAAAGAAGTAAAGTTTTTAAATTTTGGGATAAATTTAAATTTAAAGTGAAATATAAATTAATCTACTTTATTATATTTTATTTCTAAGTGACGTATACATATATATATACACATATATATACATACACACATATACACACACAAACGTACATAAACATATACAAATACATACATATAAACACATACAGATACATACAAACATATATGAAGATCCAAGAAAAACAATTATATCTACTTAGTAATTTAACTAAATCAAAAACAAATATATATATATATATATATATTATATATATATATATATATATATATTTATTTATTTATTTATTTATAATTACAAAGTCGCTCCTACCATTGGTTTCTGAATAACACTTTTTCGGTGTTATTCGTCTTCAGAGGCGTTTGACTTTTGAAAAAATTGGACAGTTTTAAACTCCCGGCACGTATCCACGCGATCCGTTAATAGCTCCTGCATTTCGCTTTCATCATTCAACGGCAACACTATTTGTCGTCATTGTTCTTATTGTGATTTTAAATTTTTCCGTTTTTATATTTATTTTAGTTTATGTGTGTTTATTTATATATGAATTCTTAATTATGGCGGTCTGATGTTTTGGTTAGTCCAATTCCATATTAAGAATTTTTTCCTGTGTGGGCATGCTCGAAAAATTTCTGTTTTGTTGTTTAGGAAATTTTCTTCGGAGTTTATTCCTTGAAGAATACGGAATTTTTCTGTTGTGCATAATGAGCATTTTTTTTAACCATTTATATATGGTTTCGATTTGTCTAGTATTTTCCATTCTAATCTAAAATGTTTTTCTTGTTTTTTATACTGCCATATATATATATATATATATATATATTATATATATTATATATATATATATATATATAATATTTTTGGTTGATTTGATTTTTCTACCTTGCGCTCAACTTGATTTTGCTTTATTAATTCCAGAGTTTAGTTTCATGAAGAGGAAAATTTAATTAAAAGAAAAATATAATCGACCACTTACGTAGTTGTACATCTGACGCTGGTTTCTGATTGGTCACACGCTTTGCTGTACATAATATTGTGACTCTGAATATAACCGTCTGTCACATTATTAATGTCTTGGTTCTTGGTCTTACAAACGTTAGGCCTGAAAAATGAATTTGACATGTTTATAGTTGATGTACAGATTAAAAGAATTATCATAATTAAGAGAAAAACATATGTTTTCCTAAACTGAAAGTCTAGAGTTATCAAAAAATTAATGATAAGTAAAACAAAGACTAAAAGGTTTTTCAGAAATTTTAAAGCTTTTAATAAACTCAGAAGTGAAACAAGATTTGAAATGCATGTGTTGATCTGCTTTAATGACGTCATTTTAGAATTCAAATGAAAGTTGTTCAATAACTAAACTAGCAACAGAAAACACCTCCGGGCGTCGTAAAATTTAATTTTTGAAAGACATTGCCCGAGAGGGTGGGAGTTAAAAATTCAATGTCAGAGGGTTTGTATCATAGGTAAGACAAATCCACATATTTATTAACGGAGTAAAAAAAAAAAAAAAACAATTTGAAATGAAAACTGAGCCCCGTCCCTCTCAAATAAAATGTTGCGTGCATATAATAGTCAAACAATTATTTTGATTATTTTCCACATCAATTTTACACAAAATCGTAGGTATTTATTTATTTGTAAACTTTTTAGTTAACTTCTTGTTACTGTAAAAAAAAAAAGTATGAGAGTAAAAAACAATTTTAAAAATTGCTTACTCAAATTTTGGGTGTATATAGCATAAGAATATTGTGACGTAAGCTGTGACGTAGAGCTATGATGTAGTTTTTGTTACAGACAGAAATACAGACAATCTCCATTATTAATAGATAAACACCGTGAAATTGGTTTAAAATATACAAAGAAAGGGGCCGATATATAAGTAATACCACATCTATGGGTTGATATTTTTATGTACCGTATTTGACGGCATATAGGACGCACTTTTTTCCAAAATTTGCCCTGCGTCTTATACATTGTAAGTGAAGTTTAAAACCTTTCGTAGGCCTAGGCTAATCTTGATGCTCACTAACCCAGCTTACGCTCAGTACTTTTACCTACCCTAAACTGACAAATTGCTTTTATACTGCTATGTTTCTGCTGGTGTAATGAACAGCTCGACTGTTTTTAACAATATATGCTTAAATACACTAAAAACGTTTTTTCCTGAATCTGACTTGCTGAAATAGGGGCGTCTTATATGACCGTGCGTCTTATATGCCGTCAAATACGGTATATATGAGGCATATGAGGGTGGGCTTAAAAATTCCATTATGTCAGAAAATTTCGATGTGAGGAGTATCGTCCACTGAGAGTTCTTGCCACAGGGCCAAACGACCAACCAGCATGTCTACAAAAAGACTGTGGCGTTTGCTTCGTCCAGTGCACGAGAGAGGCGAGAGATGTGGCAAGACAACTCGTGGGTGCTTCACCATGACAACGCACCTGCCAACACTGCCCTGATTATCAGAGAGTTCCTGGCCCAGAAGAATATCAATGTGCTGGAGCAACCTCCCTAATTGCCCGTTGGCTTTGTGTGATTTTTTTCCTCGTCCCCAAGCTCAAGAGGGTCATCAAGGAAACCAGTTTTTGAGGATATGCACGATATCAAAAAGGTCGTGACGACAGAGCTACGAAGAATCCCAGAAGAATCCTTCCAGGAGTGCATGCAAACGTGACAGAGAAGGATGGGAAAGTACATTTGACTCCAAGGGGATTATTTGACGTGGATAACTTGTAGTTTGGATTTGGAATAAACTTTTTTTTATGACAGCAGTCCTGGAACTTTTCTGACATACTTCGCACATATGAGGGTGCGCTTAAAAATGAATAGGCGGAAAAGTTCATATGATGACGTCATAACTGCTGTTGATGACTCGTTTTTACCAATGGGACAGAAGTACTACAAAAACAATAAAAGAATTGGGTCAACCGCAAGGGGGGTATGTTGCAAAATAAACCCCATTTAGTCACATTCTAGGAGTGTATTTTAATCAGTCTAAGAACATTTCAATTGACCCTCATAAAGTGAAGAAATTCTAATCTCTAAACATGTTTAGGGAAACAGTGGCTTGTTAGTAAAGATTTAAAATGCATATAATTAAACATTGATTCGAAATTTTAAATTTATAGACTTAGAATTAATTATAAATTATACATTGATAATTATGGAAAGTCTTATTGGGGGGGGTATAAAAACTAAGAAAAAGATAATACTTACCCTTCCCACCAGTTTTTTCCAGCAATGTTTGTGAAAAGCATCTGGATCCTGAACACACAAAAAAGCAAAAAATAATGTCAGTTTTTATATGCACATATGTAAATAGTAAGGAAAAATATATACCAGGGCGAGTCAATATCAAAATATTGAAATATCAAAATTATTTAATTACAAGGGCGTGTCAAAAAGTAATGCCATTTGTTTAGGACAGGTATAATTACCAACACAGGAACATGTATCATACATTAAAATGAAGCTGGTCCTATGTGGATCACATCCCTACTTCTCCACAGTCACCATTTCTCTCAATAGCAATGTTTCACCTTCGAATTTGAGCATGTATCCCTGCCTCGTAAAATTCTGTTGACTGTTCTTTGAGCCACTTGTTCATTACAGATTTAACTTCCTCGTCACTGGTATAATGTTTGCCTCTCAAACCCTCTTTCATGAGGCCGAGGAGATGATAGTCTGATGCAAAAATTATTCCAGTGACGAGAAAGTGAAATCTGTAGTGAACAAGTGGCTCAAATTACAGTCAACAGAATTTTACGGGGCAGGGATACATGCTCTTGCTCGAAGTGTTACACACTGGACCCGTCAAAGAACACAGACACTTGTATTTAGGAAAATGTAAGATGAGATGTTTATTTTTCCCGGTTGTGTACAGTTGAGAGTCGTTGGCTGGGTTACGCAACGTGGAGCCTTCGGGAGTTCTTTTCAAGTGATCTCGAACCTGATCGTCGTCCCTCTCATCGATCTCTACGGGCTTCTTTTATTGTAGTCTGATCCCCGGTATCACGCCTCTTTGTTTGTGACACCTACGCAGTTTTTTTGTAGACATGCCTCTTCGCCCACGCAGGCTGTTTTCATTGGCTATGGGCTACGCCTAGAGATATCTGCACCGAAATCATGTCAAATATTCACCTGCATTTCTAGGTGCAAAGTGTCAAGTCAGGGCCACATCCTGTTTTCGTTTCCAGGCTACAACTGACACCCATACACTTCCTATTCAGCCTGGTCCTTGGGTGCACTGATCAGACAATATATTACAGAAGGTGGAACATTGCTATTGAGAGAAACGGTGACTATGTGGAGAAGTACGGACGTAATCCAGTGAGTATCAGCTTCCTTTTGGATGTATAAAACATTTTCGTGTATTAGTAATTATACCTACCCTAAACAAAATGTCATTACTTTTTGACTCACCCTCTTATTTATTTAGCATTTTTAAGTAGCTGTGACGGTGTTCGTCAAGAATATAGTCAAGAGTCAAATTTAAACCAGTGTAAATATAATGCATTAGCATAAAACATTTTATTGTTGAAAACGAGCTTGCGTTATACACTCAAAGGGATAGCTTTAAGGAAATATTTTATCATTGATATCCTGAAATTACGTCAAATTATTAAAAGCAAATGTATATGATAAACGAATAGTAATGGTAAAAATGCTGCTTTAATTTATGTTGAGTATTTTGATAATGATTATGTAGCTATTGTCATTAGAATTCAATATTGATCCAAACGGATTGAAATATTGCAATATAAGCTAATAAAACAACATTACTTAACAACATCTGTGCGTTTTTCAAATTTCTTTATCTAAAGATATGCATTTCAATATTAAACGCTTCAACTTTATGAAAGTAAGTTATTAATCATTTATTTATATATAAAGTTCTTGCATTGGCATATCATGTCGTGTAATGGTTAACGAGTTAGGTTAACTGACCCTTGTTAGTAAGTTCAATTCTCACTGGGTGCTCCATTTTTCTGGCCTTGGCCCGCAAAATAGATAAAAAATAATAGTAAATAACAATATAAAGTTCATCTTGTATGTCCCGGTTTATCAATATATATAACGATCTGGAGGCGCGTGATGTTATGTCTAAATTAGTAGGTAAAGGTCTCGTTGACGTGACTTCAAATCCTGGACAAGGCTGTTTACATTTCCATAGAGCTAATACTATTGGGAAAGGTATTTTATAAGGTTTAATTGCCATTAGATTAACAAAGAGACATTCAGTAAAATGATCTTAAAGAAAATTAATGAAAAATAAAGTCTCGGGTTTACAATTTATATTGGCCTTTAAAACTCAAATCGCAAATAAAAAATTGTCTTAATGGAAATTACTGTGAAAATGGATTTTTTTAAAAAAGTGATAAGTATTAAATACAATCTGACTAATGCAATGAATTTATTATTCTTACATTTTAACTTTTTTTTTCACTCGTCCTTTTGGTTTGATTTTATAACGACAGATCCTATGGAAGCGCGTGGTGTAATGGTTAAAGTCATGGGAAATGGACTTGTCGCCCCGAGTTCAAATCCTGGACGTGGTAATTGCATTTTCACTTAGCGCTAATACCCTTGGGAAAGATAAGAATCCTACTCTCTCACCAGCTATGGATAAATAGTAGGGCAGACTGGGATCTTTAACCTTGGTTACGCAACCGGTCTAGGAGAAGTAAAACTCTGAATTCAAACCTGTTGAACTCCGCTTAAGAAATTGACCTTGTGTCACATCCTGCTCGTGTGGAGGGGTTGGTATATATATATATATATATATATATATATATAACGACACATCCTAATTGTATTTGATTAAAGATTAAACATTTGACATTTCAATTTGTACGCGTATTTAAGTATAGAATAATTTTCTTCAAGTTGATTATTAGTTGAGATGTGAAATGTGCCGTATTTGGGTAATTTTTGTTTATCTTATTAAATGGTGAATCCTTCACAAATACTACATAGGATTTCTTATATATATTTACCCCCCCCCCCGCACGAGCAGGATGCGACACAAGGTCAATTTCTTCGGGGGTTGGTTTTAATTGTAGTAGATTAAATCAAACAAATCTTTTAAGCCGAATATGAAAGGCTGTTAACAGATGAGTCAGGGCTGTGATTTGGTTTGAACTGAGGCATTTTTGGTTTTATACATTTACCAACCCCTCTGCACGAGCAGGATGTGACACAAGGTCAATTTCTTAAGCAGAGTTTAAAAGGTTTGAATTCAGCATTTTCCTTCTCCTAGACTGGTTACCTAGACATAGTTAAAGAGCCCAGTCTGGCCTCCATTTTACCCATATCTTGAGGGAGAATTGGATTCATACATTTCCTAAGAAAATTAGCGCCATATGAAATACCAACAGCTTCGTCCAGGAATTGAACTCGGGTAGACGAGTCCATTTCCTACGACTCAAACCATTAGACCACGCGACTGCCATAGGATTTCTTATAGGATTTCTCTTTCTCAAAATACACCCAGCTAACTTTCTTTAATTCTTTAATTCTATTTTTAAATCTTCTTTATCACGAGAAATATGACCTATTGTTTTTGTGCGACAGAGTTGTGTTGCATAATCTATGTGGCGCCATAGATTATTGGCAACACCGTGTAGCGGGAATGGAAAAATACAGACCGTTGGTGACCCTTTGACACCGCAGACAGAAAACCCGCGAACCACGTGAAGTCACCTGAGAGCTAGTTAACTCGTTATTACCAGCTCGAACGTCAGATGAGAAGCACCAGCACACGCGCGCTGTGTTCGGTTAGTTTAGTTAAGTAAATAAAAGTCTTAAAGAAATAACATGGTGTTGTTGGTTGATGCATGTCTTGGCAAAAAGACTGACCAAGAAGAAGAAGAAATAAATCAAAGACGGACAACCAACAAAATAGAAGTCAAAGCTAGACGATCGAATGGACAAACAGACGAAGAAGTAAGTAATGCAAAAATGCATATCATCTCTCTGTCTACCTATCTGTCTATCTCTCTCCCCTCTCTAGTGAAGGAATTTTCTTTGTGTATATACCCAGCATGTGTATATGTGTATGAGTATGTAACACTATCTACTCATAGCTGGAGGGAGAATAGTTAGATGCATACCTTTCTGATGATGATGATATGTATTCTATTTTGGTTCAAAATATATACACTATTTATTTCAGACAAGTCCATTGTGTCAGTGAGGGGTGTTCTTATCACTCCACAACACTAATCAAGCTTAAAGAGACTAGTCCTCATTACTATTGTTGCACAATCTATTTGGCGACATAGATTATTGACAACACTGTGTAAATGGTAATTTACAAACCGTTGGTGACCCTTTGACACCATAGAGGAAAAAGCTGCAGATCACGTGAAGTCACGTGAGAGCTGGTTGACTATTCAGTACCTGCTCGGATGTCAGGTGAGAAGCATGGGCTCACTTGCACATGCGCGCTCTGTTTAGTTTGTTTTAGTTAAGTAAATAAAAGTTTAAAGAAATAATATGGTGTTGTTGGTTGATGCATGTCTTGACAAAAAAGACTGACCAAGAAGTAAGTAATGCAAATATGCATATCATCTCTCTCTCTCTCCCCTCTCTAGTGAAGGAATTTTCTATTGTGAATATACCCAACATGGGTATATGTCTATGAGTATGTAACAGTTAAACAATAGAAGGGTAAGAGTTCGTGTTGGTTTGGAAAAATATGACATATAGGTGTATGTAAGGAAGCACGTGGTGTAATGGTTAAAGTCATGGGAAATGGACTCGTCGCCCCGAGTTCAATTCCTGGACGTGGTAATTGCATTTCACTTAGCGCTAATACCCTTGGGAAAGGTATGAATTCAACTCTCCCACCAGCTATGGATAAATAGTAGGGCAGATTGGGCTCTTTAACCTTGGTTAGGTAACCGGTCTAGGAGAAGGAAAACTCTGAATTCAAAACTGTTGAACTCCGCTTAAGAAATTGACCTTGTGTCGCATCCTGCTCGTGCGGAGGGTTGGTAAATATATATAGGTGTATGTCTTTTAAAATATCTGCGCTCAGTATTTACGTGAGAGTAATCATGCCGCACATCTAAAACACGCATATGAATGCATTCACACATAACGCAAATAAGTGTAAGTGCATTCACAAAGGAAATATTTAATTCCCAAATATTCTCAACTAAAGAAAAGTCTATGGATCAATGAAATATTCTAACATTAAATTTCATTTTTGTTAGTTTTCATATGGCGTATAAAAACTATAACAAACCAAATACAATACAATAAATGCTTTTTTAAAATTAATAATAAATTTGTATTAACTTATGTTGATTTCGTTCTCCAATCAAATTTTTATTGTATATTCTGCAATCAAATTATTATTGTATATTTGTATAATAACTTATACAAGTTGAAGAATTCAAATTGGATGTTTCAATGCACCATCAAATCTGTAAGTCTTCTCTTCTGTATTTATTTCTTTTTAACTAATTAAATCGCCTCGTCGTGGTGTAATGGTTAACAAGCTAGTCTCGCATCACTATCACATAGTAGAATTATATGATAATTTATATATGGGGATAACTTACAAGAAACATTTTTCACTATAAATTTCTATCGTCTAATTCACAATTTTAATTCACAATTCATAAATTGCAGCTCTGAACGTCTTACTGCCCTGGGAATGGATTCGTTGAAACTCTGACGTCTGGCAACTGACCTGGTAAACACTCATAAGGTCAGTCATTAATCATCTTAACAACAGCAACCTTGAGCACCTTTTTGATTTCCATGTTTCTAACACACGTGGGCATGCCTATAAAGTCAGAAAGCAGTATAGATCACATGACTTTCGGAAACATTTTTTCACGCTCAGAGTTACCGAGGCATGGAATAAAAGCCTGCATCCGTTACAGGCTGCCGAAACACTGCATCTTTCAAAGCCTCCATACTTCCTGTAATCCGCCAACACTATACCTGATACCCCTCTCCACACACATATGCACGCATGCGCACACATACATGAATATTATTACTGTACGCTATTCATGTTTCTGACACTAATACATGAGGCTTTGATGAGTGGTGGTACACCTGATCACTGTACACATATATGTATATTATTACTGTACGCTATTCATGTTTCTGACACTAATATATTATTCTATGTACTAGACATGAGACTTTGATGAGTTGTGGTGAACCTGAGCACTGTACACATATATGTATATCATTACTGTACGCTATTCATGTTCCTGACACTAATACATTATTCTATGTATTAGACATGAGACTTTGATGGGTTGTGGTGCACCTGGGCACTGTACACATACATGTATATTATTACTGTACGCTATTCATGTTCCTGACACTAATACATTATTCTATGTACTAGACATGAGACTTTGATGAGTTATGGTGCACCTGAGCATTGTACACAATAAATTTCATTATTATTATCAATACAGAAACTGAATTGAATTTTACTCACTCAAATATAAAAGCTATGTACATAATATTATTCAATACAACATTATCTGTCGCTCTAGGATGACAAGAAAAATTATGAGATTTGATCATTATGGTACAGACTAGATTATAAAGTTTAAGATATTTTCTTACGCATGATCAACATTATCAAAATTATGCTAGAGTGAAAAGAAAAATGAGTGCTAATTTATCACAAGATTCCATAAATTGTAACATTTTGCTAAAATTTATGCTATGTAAACTTTCCAAGCAATTTTACACTGATAAAAACAAAGCATCATTATGTGAACATAATAAAATATATAGAACAAAATGATTAGTCAGCTTTAGTAAAACAGGTTTACATTTTACTAATAATAAATATCATGTAACTATATGGCATGTAATAGTTAGCTTTTGTCTTTGAAGTTTCCTGACAAATACCAAAATAAAAGTGAAGCAGACAATAGAATACTATGAAGTAATCTAAAATAATATATAAACTAAAACAGTTGGATCAAGTAACCAATAAGCACCCCAAATCATCAACTCAATAAAAGGTTCATATCTTAACTCTACACCGGTAAGTTTCGCTTTTAAATATTTGAAAATAAACGAACAGACGATCTTTGAAATTATATTGTATCTGACAAAAACAAATTTTTACAAATTGTGTGAAACTATTTCTGAACGACATCCTTTTATCAAAATAAGCATAAAATATTCTGTAAATAAAGACTGTATTTTTATTTAAATAAACATAATTGCATTTCTCTTCTGATTAAGTAAAACTATTTTAGTATAAAAACGTCTTTCCTCTTTTTTAAAATCATCGTAAGTGTTGAAAAATATTCATAAATTTCTGATTAAAAAGTATTTATTAAAAAAAGATTTGCTATTGAATTTTAATTTGATTACGTGTACCAACCATCTATTTCTTTGTTTTATTGTGAGTTCAACATCTCCATAAACTTTTGATTAAAATGATTTGTTTACAAAAATTTGGAAGCGGAAGTCACCGGCGATGAGTTAAAATATGAACCTTTCATTAAGCTGATGATTTAGGGTGCTTATTCGTTACTTGGTCCAAGAGGTTAACTGGTAATGCATTCTAGTCAAGCTTACAGGTTAATCAGTTGTATTTTTATTTAATCAGTTCTAATTTCCAGCTGTTTAGTCTAGCAGTCGAAGAGTATATTAATCCAGAGGGCTATGATAAAAAGCAATAATACTAACATGGAGTATCACTTGTAATAAATAAAGAAAATATTTTACCTAAAAATTTCAATTAGATAATAAAATAAAGATAATGTATCAAATATCAATGGATGGTAGAATGATATTGAGGCTTCCATGACCGGAGTGGGTAATACAAGGTTGGGTCAAAAATTAATGCCATTTTGTTTAGGACAGATATAATTACCAACACAGGAACATGCATCATACATAAAAATGAAGCTGCTTGTCTGTGAATCACATCCCTACTTCTCCACACATACACCGTTTTTCTCAATAGCAATATTCCACCTTCGGACGAGAGCATGTATCCCTGCCCTGTAAAATTCTGTTGACTGTTCTTTGAGCCACTTATTCATTACAGATTTCACTTCCTCGTCACTGGAATAATGTTTGTCACTCAAACTCTCTTTCATGGAACCGAAGAAATGATAGTCTGAAGCAAACATTATTCAGTGATGAGGAAGTGAAATACGTTGTGAAGAATTTGCTTAAAGAACAGTCAACAGAATTTTACGGGACAGGGATATATGCTCTCGTTCGAAGGTGGAACATTGCTATTGAGAGAAATAGTGACTATGTGGAGAAGTAGGGATATGATCCACAGAGGATCAAGCTTTATTTTAATGTATAATACATGTTCCTGTGTTGGTAATTATACCTGTCCAAAAATGGAATTACTTTTTTACTTACTCTCGTATATCGTCTATGAAAGACAATGTGTGATTCAGATTCTAGTCACGTGGATTTTTTTTAAAATGTCTATTTCCTTATTTACTCTAATAGTCGACTCATATTTTTGCAATTAGAAGCAACAACAATAAGGTGGATTAAACTCGCAATAATAATAATAATAATAATAATAATAATAATAATAATAATCTGTGGAATATGAGAGTGAAAGTTATACCAATTATAGTTGGTGCACTTGGAACGGTCCCAATAAACTTGGAAAAAAGACTGGAGGATCTGGAAATCAGAGAAGAATTGAGACCACCCAGACTACTGCAATGCTGCAATCGGCTAGAATACTCAGAAGAGTCCTGGAGACCTGAGGAGACTTGTTGTCACTCAGACTCCAGTGAAATACCATCAGTTAACGCTGATGTGAAAAACTCAAAAGGAGTGAAAGTAATGATATTATGGTAACTGGACAACAGTTATGGTTTTAAGATGTATCAATTAACTCGTAAATAAAATATAGTTTAGATGGTTCAAACAGTTTATTTGGTTGGTTGGTTTTATGGCATATCAACCCATTTCGGGTCATTTAATGCAAAATCAAGTTATTTTTTGTAAACAAAGTACTCAGGTTGCTTACAGTACCTGTTGTTGCTTACGCGGCCACCCAATTAAGTATTGAACAGGCTCATCGGTGCTTAACTTCGGGCATATAGTGGGAACCGATGCTTTTAGCGTAACTTGACAGTAATCAAGCAGTTTATTCAGTGCAGGATAACGAAAAAACACCACGTGGCAGAGCGGTTCATTCATAGTTATAATATCTTATTATAATAGAAATTGTGTTTTTCTGTCTGTAACCGAAACTATGTTATTACACAAGTCACAATTTCCTTAGTTATTTACATCGAATTCTTCATTATTTTATTTTATGTAAACCTCAATTTTTAATAAAATTGTTTTACATTATTAATACTGTTGGTTATATCTACATACTAGTTCGGGTTAAGCACAAGGCCCAATTAATATGGGACCACCTATGAACCGAACCTCATGGTGGCGAGTGCAAATGTGTAGATCCCTTCGCATTCCCCATCAAGCGGGGGGGGGGGGTCAGGCACTGGGCAATAAACACAGTCCTGCCCTTTAAATGGAGGGGACAGGTGTTGCCTGGCGGGGGGAACCCTGGGATCAACGATGTTAGCTTGTAAGGTTCAGGGCCGAAGCCACTGGACCCCCGGTTGAAACCGGTGTTAGATATGTTGAACAGGCAAATATATTTACATATACAACAAAATAGCGGTTTACAGTGTGAACGGGAAGGCTAATTTGCATATTGACATCAAAAATTTGATTTTAATAAATATGTAGCTATTGATTTCTTAATTGTTTGCTTTTATCTTAATGAATATGAGCAAAGCTCAGAGATAAATCTTAAAAGAAATCCATTAACAAGAAGAAATAACTCTAATTTTATTCTTTACTTTCTATTTTAACTAAATAGTCCTATTAGAAAAAATTCCCATTTTTAACTAAAAATTAAATTAGGAAAATTAGCAATGAAAGACGGGAGTGATGGAAGAGTAAGTTTCAGTTGGTTTTTCTTTGATTATACCCCGCTTCTGTTTCAAATCTTTTCATCTGCATTCTTATTTAGTTCCATTAGTCTTTCTTCAATATAAATTCAATATAATATTCTATTACATAAAACTTGAATACTTGCACCCTATGGGAGTTGCATATATTTGCTAGTAAAATTATAATATAATTGAAATTTCAATAAGAAATGAATTATATTAGCTGTTGTCAGTCAGATTTTTTTTTGTCACATTATTAAGTTGTCTGCTATACGAAGGAAAAAATCATTACTACATATGTAACTATTTTGGAGGATATGTGCTTAATTGAAGTCATACCTAATTTTGAAAAATTAATTAGTTAATAATTAATGAATTTAGGCGGGCATATATGTTCAAATCTAAGGCTAAACAAATCGAGAAAATGTCAATCCTGAATGTACATTTCGACCTATTAGGTATTGACATTTTCTCGATTTGTTTAGCCTTACATTTGAACATAAATGCCCGCCTAAATTCATTAATTATTAACTAATTAATTTACAAAATTAGGTACGACTTCAATTAAGCACATATCCTCCAAAAATTGTCGGCTTAAAGCCATATAAAAATAAACACATTTGTTTGTTTAGTTAACCTCATATGTAAATTCATATGCATTCTTATTTAGTTTCATTAGTCTTTCTAATTCAATATAATATTTCTATTACATTAAAACTTAATACTTGCACCCTATGGAGGGTGCATATATTTACTAGTAAATTATAAATATAATTGAAATTTCAATAAGAAATGAATTATATTAGCTGTTGTCAGTCAGATTTTTATTTTGTCATATTATTAAGTTGTCTGCTATACAAAGGAAAAAATCATTACTACATATATATATTAATATTTTATATTTTTGCTTGAAGGCAATTACAATGCGAATATCGCATAAATTCGATAATTATAGAAGATAACAATGCCAAGTGAATTTCGCAAAGAATTACTCGGTGTGTAGAATATCGTACAGGCTGTTTCAACTTTATTAGTATTTGTTATTATTCACTAAGCGCCTCCCTTGCCTCATATGGTAGAGACGCTACAGTATCATTGACAGGTTAATTTCGCAGGGATTTCTCGGTGCTGTATCGTGGCTGAAACAGTATAGTGTCTAAACTATCTTGCTGAAGTTCCGGTTTCGATTTTGTCGGAGGGAAATCGTTAGTATATATCGCTGATGAGACTTAATAAAGTTGAAACAGTCTGTACGATATTCTACACACCGAGTAATTCTTTGCGAAATTCACTTGTCATTGTTATCTTCTATAATTATCGAATTTATGCGATATTTGCATTGTAATTGCCTTCAAGCAAAAATATAAAATATTTAATATACTAGCAAATATATGCACCCTCAGGTGCAAGTATTTAAGTTTTAAATGTAATAATATTGTATTAAATTAGAAAGGCTAATGAAACTAAATAAGATTCAGATAAAATGATTAGAAACAGAAGGGGGTATAATAAAAGATTTGAAACAGAGGAGTATAATAAAGAATGGAACAACTGAAACTTACTCATCCATCACTCTCGTCTTTCATTGTTATTTTTTCTAATTTAAGTATTTAGTTATAAGAGGAAGTAAAGAATAAAATGACAGTTATTTATCTTGTTAATGGATTTCATTTAAGATTCATTGAAGAGATTTTTGCTTATATTCATTAAAATAAAACCAAACAGAAATCATAATACTAAGCACATATTTATTAAATTCGATTTTTTAATATTAATATGCAAATTAGCCTTCCCGTTCACACTGTAAACCGCTATTTTGTTGTATATATAAAATATATTGCATATTATCAGTATGTAGACATAGTTAACAGTATTAATAATGTAAGACAATTTTATTAATAATTGAGGTTTGATAAAAATAAAATCATGGAGAATGTGATGTCAATAACTAAGAGAATTGTGACTTGAGTAGGAAATATAGTTTCGGTTACAGACAGAAACACACAATCTCCATTATATAAGATATACTTTCTTCAGTAATGCTTCTAAAAAAAATAAACAAACATCCAAAAAAAAATCTTATTTGTAAATATGTAAAAACATAAAAGAATCAGAGTTATTATTCTAAAATACCTGCTTCGTTTCCTGCCTCTACGGAAGTTCATATTTCGTCGTCGTCGTCGTCGTTGCTGTCTGCCTGTTGAAGGAGAGTCACTGATTATTGGGTCCTCATTTTCGTCTGGCATGAAGTCTCTGTCATAAGGTGGTGGGGGTATTGGTCGGTAGTCGTAGTCATGGTAACAGTGATGACCTTGTCTCATACCTCTCATGCCGAACAACCGACTGTATACATCCTGGCGCCTACGTGGTGCCTTGAGTGGTGTCTTCGATGGTGTCTCATACCGTGTAGACCATGATGTCCACGTGTCCGTGATGATCACGGTCTCTGTCCTCGTGATCGTCATCATGATGACCATGATGGTGGCCCATGCTCTGATGGTGGCCCATGCCGTGGCGATGGCCCATGCCGTGATGGCGGTGATGAGAATCATGATGGGAACCATGGGAACGATGATGATCTCTTATCACTGTCGTAATATTCTTCTTCGTCCTCATCATCATAGTCAGTATAGGAGTCTCTACCAGGAAATCAGGGAAAAAGGTATCTCTCATCCCGTTGCGATCATGGCGATTTCTACGAGATCGCCTATCTTGCTCATCGGGTTCCCTTTAAGGATGGAGGGTTTGTTTTTTTTTTTAGATTAAATTTCAACATGATCATGTTTAGTCGAATTAATGTTACAAACAAGTTAAAAAAAAAGGGAAATAGAAATCATAAGAGATTTTCTATTGATGACGAAATTTTTAAAAAAAGCAAACAAAAAAAACTAAACACTACAAAAACAGGAACAAACAAAGCGTAAAAAACTATTGTTACAGAAAATGACAGAAAAATATTATCAATGAATTCGTTAGTTTAAACATGCATACTACTTACTGTTTTAAGTTTATTTATTTCTGTGGGAATAACTGTATTCAGACTATAAGGAAAAATAGGTAATCCTTAACTTGTTCCTCGTAAATTCCTACCATAAAATAAACTGAACCCTCATTTTATGTCTGTGTTTTTGCAATAAATGTTTTATTTTTCTTGCACCCGTTATTTTACAATACTGAATATTTTTCTTTCTTTATTTTAATATTCACTTCAATGTGTATATTCTAAAGTTTTTATTTTGTGATAATGTTTAGTTTTAAAGTGGGGGCTCGTTTTACAATTTAGGCATAAATTGGATCCTCCTTTTATGACCGTAATTTTGTTTTTTTGTCGATGATGATTAAAATCTGAAGTTTTTATTTTAGAGTACCAAAGCCAAAGAAAAAAGAAAAGAAATAACAACAACAAAAGGTAATCTTCAACTTTTTACTCGTAAATTCCTACCAGAAAATTAGGCTTGGGCATTATCTGAGCCAAGCCTAATTTTATGGTAGGAATTTACGTGTAAAAAGTTGAAGTGTAAAATGAACCTCCGCTTTAAAACTAACCATTCTTACAAAATAAAAACTTTAGAATATACACATTGAAGTGAATATTGAAATAAAGAAAGAAAATATTCAGTATTGTAAAATAACGGGTGCAAGAAAAATAAAACATTTATTGCAAAAAACACGGATATAAAATGAGGGTTCAGTTTATTTTATAGTAGGAATTTACGAGGAACAAGTTAAGGATTACCGAAAAATATACAGGCATAATATAATATAATATAATATAGTATAATATAATATAATATAATATAATATCTGTATCCAGACTAACAGGTACACCCGATTACCAGTCTTACAAAGAGAACCAAACTGCGCGTCAACAAAGCAAGCGTTAACAGCACTCTCCTCTACAGTAGTGAGGCCTGGGTCACGTACTCATGTCATGAGAGGAAACTGGAAAATTTCCACCTCAGATGCCTACGCCGCATCCCATGCACACGTTGGTAGGACAAAGTGCCGAACACAGAAGTGCTGGAGCGTGCAAACATGAACAGCATGCCCGCTATCATCTGCAAGAGACGCCTGCGTTGGCTTGGTCACGTCAGGAGGATGGACAAAGGCCGCATCCCCAAAGACTCTGTACTGATTCTCCCGTGCGCGTGCTTAAGATAATATTGGGGAAATGAATGATAGAATTATGTGTACACAAAATGCGTCTCCGTCCGTATTCCTAATGTGATAAGAACAAAGATGGAATCCAGAACCAGAGAAATATTTTCAAACCGATACGACCTGATAAAAGATGGCGGAAAGAGAAGCAGAACCCGATAGCAGCGAATCTAAACAGACGATTATCCAAAATGTAGTATCATCTCTATTTTCGACCTTTTTCAACTTTCATCAAAACTACCCATTCAAGTGTCATACAAACTATTTCAATGAATTGATGAAGTTCCTCGATAAGCGTAATCACTGAGTCAGTTGTTGATAGAATATTTGTCCAATAAAAAACGTATATAATAAGTATTAACAATGTGAATTAGCCAAAGTATTTTGAAGGTTATAGTATAAAAAATCAGATAAAAAAAGGCAAATGCACAAAAATGCAACATAATAATAAGAGAAAAAACAAAACGAATACAAGCGTGAATCAAGCAAATATACGAGTCAAACCAAAAACAATGTTTATATTAATATATAACAAAATTTGCTGACTTCCTACCGTGCAAATAGCATCTTTTTCTTTGTCCCTTACTTTTACGTTCAGCGCTATCATAAAACTTGTCCCTTACACAGGAAACTGACTTTAGTTTGATTTTCTGATATTCAAATATATAACTTCTCATATTTCTGTCATGTGGTTCCCAAATAATGAGAATGGAATCGTCTTGTTTTTCCCTATAAATAATATCTGATGTAACCTTGGAAGAGAGAAACAACGAGATCTCACAAAACTTGTTAATTCAAACTAGCAATTGCTAATTACTCTGTTCACCTTGTATCTTTGCTTAGTAAACCTTTATACTTGCGTTTCTTCCTATCAGTTCTCTGTTTCCTCTGATACTCAAGTTACAACAATGTTTTATTCATTTATTTGAAACATTCATGGACCTTCGTATAAATAATAAAAAAAAGGATATCTTGTAGACTCCCATATAAAAAGAAATAAAGACCGTCCATCGATTTTTTTGTATTTTCCATTCAGTTTTCTTAATTAAGCCAACCGTTACATGAAAGTTTTTAGAAAAATGTCCCCCTCCCTTGAAATTAGAAAATGCAAATTTTCACACCGGTTTCTAAACACCAAACATTTCCAGTTCTTTATTCCATGACTGGTGCTTTCATGAATATCCTAATGCTGCTCTCAGATTATTATCTTATAATGGAGATTTTGTGTTTGTCTGTCTGTAACCGAAACTATATTACTATTCAAGTCATAATTCCCTTAGTTATTTATGTCACATTCTTCATGATTTTATTTTTATTTAAACCTCAGTTATTAATAAAATTGTTTTACAATATTAATGCTGTTAACCATATCTACATACTAATAACATGCAATTGTATTTATATATACAACAAAATAGCGATTTACTATGTGAACAGGAAGGGTAATTTGCATATTGATATTAAAAAATTGATTTTAATAAATATATGCTTAGTATTATTGATTTCTAATTGTTTGGTTTTATCTTCATGAATATGAGCAAAAATCTCGGGGATAAATCTTAAAAGAAATCCAATAACAAGAAGAAATAACTAATTTTATTCTTTACTTCCTATTTTAACTCAATAGTTCGATTAGAAACATTTGGAGGAGTAAGTTTCAGTTATTCTATTTTTCGATTATACCCTATTTCTCTATAATGAATTCTTCCAGAAATTTATTTTTCTTAAAATATATGAACATATTTTCATTGTTTTATGGCTGATTTTTTAAATTAAATACCATTTCAACGGTTGATTTCAACTTGTTGCCAATTTTTCTATTCACACTAATCTAAGGTTGAATAACTAGTTTTGTAAATGGCTAAATAGCCTTAATAACTAACTTAATAACGAAATAGCAGACAATATTAGTCTCTTCACTCTTCACACTTCTATTACTGATTGATTCTAGACAAGTTTTAGGCAGGATAGAAACAAACACTTTCTTATCAAATTAACTTTTTCAATGAATTAAATCCGTTAAAAAGTTTGCGTATTATTGCATAAATGCGTCCTGGCCTAAAAAAAAAAACGCTAAGCTGTGTCTGCTGAAGATCCAACCCGCGCCACTATTGAACTCCCTAGCTATTTGAAGGCGTTTTTCCCGAAAAGTTAATGCGATATGAAAGCGATATTTTACCCCCCAACCCAACAAGTACATATAAATATTTTACCCCCCCCTCCTTTAAGATATTTCTTTTAGCGGTTTGAAGGCGTTTTTATCGACAAATAACTTTTTTTTAGTTGGTTGAAGGTGTTAAAAGTAAGCCACCAGCAGGTTTTTATCGACAAGTAAATGTAGATATTTGACCCACCTCCTCCTCAGAATTTTCTTTTCGGTATTTTCATTTTCTTTTAATACAACTGTCATGAATTTATACGATATGCACCAAAAAAATTTAATCTGGTATTTCAATTTTTTTTCTTGATATTTAGAATTGAGAACACCCAAAATATGCCTAAAAATAAATAATTATTCATACAAGAAAAAAAAAAGTAGAATATTAAAATATACAATCTACGAGATAAGAAAATAATATTTCTCTGAATGTTTGAGATGAAGCTTGAAGATTAGTATTATCTGCGTTATTCGGACTATTGTCCCTATCTTCATTGTTATTTGTACAACGTTCCGGCCGATATACCCTCCGGCATTCTTCAGGTATTTCTTGTCGGACTCGGGAACCTTCTCGGACTCGGGAACGACAAGAAAGTTCCCGAGTTCGAAAAGAAGGTTCCCGAGTCCGAGAAGGTTCCCGAGTCCGACAAGAAATACATGAAGAAGGCCGGAGGGTATATCGGCCGAAACGTTGGCAGATGGTTTCTGGGATAGTCATGAATTATGTATTATCTGCCAAATTTTAAATTCCAAAATATTATTTGTAAAGAAACAAAACCTTAGTAAGGCCAGTGGACTGAGTGGACCAGTGACACGTGAAAAATGTTCTTTTTACAGAAGAGTCCAAATTATAATGGGTTGGTTGGTTTTAATTGGAAGCAATAAGTAAATAAAAGGAAAGGAAAGCGGTATTATTCCCAGTGTATTATTCCATCTATGAAGTATGGTAGAGGTATCGTGATCTAATACTGCTTATCTACTGATAAATTCGAATTTGGACTCGTCTGTAAAAAGAAAATGTTTCACGTGTCGCTGGTCCACTCTCCACATTTTTGTCAAACTGAAGTATTTTACTAAGGTTTTGTTTCCTTGCGAATAATATTTTTGAATTTAAACTCTGGCAGATAGCACATAATTCACGACTATCCCAGAAGCCATCTGCCTGGAAGATTTTTAGGATCTGTTAACTTCTGCAATATTATGTGAATATTATTTTCTTATCTCGAATTCGAATTGGTCGGTTGGTAGTAATTGGAAGCACTAAGTAAATAGAATAAAAGGAAAGCGGTATTATTCCCAGTGTATTATTCCATCTATGAAGTATGGTAGCGGTAATATGATATAATACTGCTTATCTACTGAAGGACGTGGGGACATCTGTTTAATGTAGCATTATGGGCGAAAACAAGTATTACCAGATTAAGATAAAGCAGAGAATACCAAGTAGCCTTTTATTTATGTTACTTATGGGCTGTACATATTTACCAACCCTCCGCACGAGCAGGATGTGACACAAGGTCATTTTAGGCAGAGTTTAACAGATTTTAATTTAGGGACCATATTACCTTTAGGCACGTCTTTTTTGATCTCGATTAAGAAAGGACATGTTTTTCATTTACACCGTCAATATCCGGTTGTTAGTTAGGGGTTAGAGTTAGAGGTTAGGGTTAGGGTTAGTGTTAGGGGTTAGGATTATGGGTTAGTTTTATTTTTTTAAATCTAAAAATCGTCTGTTAGAACAACCGGATATTGACGGTGTAAATGAAAAACATGTCCTTTCTTAATCGAGATCAAAAAGTGGTGCCTAAAGGTCATACGGTCCGATAATTCAAATAGCGATCCGAATTTTCACGTAAGCTTTTACTAATAACTGGCTCATTTTCAAATGACAGGAAATAGAAATTGCATCAAACTTAATATAGAAACAATTTAAAACACCTTAGAAACGTATTGGAAAAGAAATATTACTAAAAATATTTCTTCGCTCAGTCGGCTGGGGCTGTAGAATACACCAACTGCAGGCGAGTAAAATCACCAACGATGGGGCCACCTGTTGGTCGTAGGTGGCGACTCGTGATGCTTAAGAACGGAATCATGTCTATGACATTCAACACACCCCTTTTACACTTACTTAGGCTAGACTGTCGGTCGGAGAGACGAGACGGCTAATTTATATAGTGATATTAAAATTTGATTTTAATAACATGTGCTTAGTATTATTGATTTCTAATTGTTTTGTTTTATCTTAATGAATATGAGCAAAAATCTCAGAGATGAATCTTAAAATAAATCCATTAACAAGAAGAAATAACTGTAGTTTTATCATTGACTTCCTATTTTAGCAAAATAGTTCAAGCTGGTGACGTCAAGCCCTAGCACCTATATGATTGTCCCAATCCTATTGCTCTTCTGGCAAACCCTCAACCCTTTTTATCATATATATGCTAGAATGCGGTGGTTGACTGTGTTAGTGTCCTGGGTATGTCGTTAAAATGTATCTAATGGTAAAGTTCAATTTTTGGAGCTCAGGGGAATGTGAAGAACCCCTTCATCGTCATTACACCCAGGTTTACTCTGACCCGGAGTAGTAGTACTTGTTAAGGTCCCATCTATGTTAAATAGAAAAATAAATTTTAAAAAATGCCTTTAGAAAACTTTTGAATACCCATCAAGAATGAATAAAACAAAATGTCTTCGGCATAAAATAACCCAATAAGGTTTGACATACCGTAAAATCCAACCAACCAACCAACCAACCAACCAACCAAGTAAAATATTTCAAATATGTCCCCAAAACCGAAAGAGTTTCGATGGCTGGCCGTACAATATATTAAACGATTTCTGGTTAAATCATACTTAACGTACATAAATTCCACCATCGTATGTCACCCCGACGAAAGAAAAAATACTAAAAATCAAGGAATTAACCAAATTTAATGAAATTTTCAGTGTTGATACATTAATGAATAAAAGATATAATGCACCAGTTATTTTATTTTAAAACTTTTACATTTTTTCAGGTCAGTTAACTCTGAACCACGTATCTTTGAGGTGTAACACAGATTCACAAACATACGTGGTTCAAAGTTAATTGACCTGGAAAAAATATTTAAAAATCTAAATAAAATAACTAGTGCATTATATCTCTTATTCATGAATATATCAACACTGAAAATCTCATTAAATTCGGTTGACTCCTTGATTTTTAGTATTTTTTCTTTCGGCGGGTGACATACGATGATGGAATTTAGGTCCGTTAAGTTCGATTTAACCCGGTTTCTTATATTCCATTATGTTGATGGTTCTTTCCATCGTTTGGTGAATTTCAACTTGTGTTGCTTGCTATAACATCCAATTTTTCTTGCATGAAGTTAATATTCTAACCAAGCCATACATAAAAATCCATCTTTGCTCAAATAATAATAAGCTCTACTGAAAGCTTAGAAGTAAGTAGAATTATGGTCTCCACGCGTAGTTCATGGTACATGCGAATACAATTTGAAAGAACTAATGCGAAGAAACTTTCACTCAACACATTTTGTCATCCTCTGAATAAAGAGGAAACCACAAAACCATGACGTAATTCTATATGGTAGATATAAAGTAGAGTCGTCCGGGTGGCCTAAATTCGGTATCAGCCAGACAGCAGGAGAGTCTATCCCCTTTTCACTAGCGCTAGACAAAGAAGATTGTTGCAAAAAAATTGTTTATAAGAAACTCTGTGATTCTTACTTATGCCTATATCATGAATATATGGAGGCGCGTGGTGTAATGGTTAGAGTCATGGGAAATGGACTCGTCGACCCGAGTTCAATTCCTGGACGAAGCTGTTTGAATTTCACATAGCACTAAGACCCTTGGGAAAGGTATGAATTCAATTCTCCCTCCAGCTATAGCTAAATAGCAGAGCAGACTGGGCTCTTTAACCATGGATAGGTAACCAGTCTAGGAGAAGGAAAACTCTGAATTCAAACCTGTTAAACTCGGCTTAAGAAATTGACCTTGTGTCACATCCTGCTCGTGCGAGGGGGGGTATATATATATATTATGAATATACGAGAAAATGATCCTTTTACAGACGAGTCCAAATTCGAATTGGTTGGTTGGTAGTAATTGGAAGCAATAAATAAACAAAAGGAAAGGAAAGCGGTATTATTCCCAGTGTATTATTCCATCTATGAAGTATGGTAGCGGTAAAGTCATCGGGGTGGCCTAAAGTCGGCATCAGCCAATCAGCAAGAGAGTCTATCCCCTTTTTCACTAGCGCTAGACAAAGAAGATTGTTTTGGCGTCATAGGTGGAGCGCCACACCTACCACCAGCTCCTCACTTTACCGCACAGATCGTTGTGCTACTCATACGCTGAGTTGGTGACGGGTGTCAAACCCGAAACTTCGTAGTTCCTAATCGGACGCTCTACTAACTGAACTAAGCACTACGATTTAAGAATACCAAATATCGACATGATACACATATCGACATGATATCACATATCCAGATTTAACATTGCCAATTGTCACAGTTTCTTTTTGAATAAAACTATCTGTTCCGAAAATCTATTTGAAGATATCTGTGCTGAGTTGGTGAGGGCCGGTATCGAACCAAGAACCTTGTCGTTTCTTAAATTAAAATTTTGAATTGGATGAATCTTATGTAATATTCACGGAAAAGCAAAACCTAATAAAAAACATTTTTCCAACTGCCATCTTATTATAATGGAGATTCTGTGTTGTTCTGTCTCTAACCGAAACTATATCACTACTCAAGTCACAATTCCCTTACTAACGTCACATTCTCGACGATTTTATTTTTATCTAAACCTCAATTATAATTTTTTTTAAATTACATCATTAATACAGTTGACCATATCTACATATTTTCCTCGTACACCATGTGTACGGGTCAGGCACAAGGCCCTATTAATGTGGGACCACCAACAAACCGAGACTCATGGGTGGCGGGTGGAAAAATTGCGTTGATCCTTCGGCATTTCCCCTCAAGGGGTGCCTCAGGCACTGGCAATAAACCAGCCCTGCCCCTTTAAATCGAGGGGGCAGGTGTTGCCTAGGGGGATGGCCCCCTGGGATCAACGCTATTAATTGTATCAATGGACCAGAGTTCACAATATCTACACACTAATAACATGCAATTAATTTATATATATACAACAAAATAGAGGTTTACAGTGTGAACGGGAATGCTAATTTGCATATTGATATTAAAAATTTAATTTTAATAAATATGTGCTTGTTATTATTGATTTCTAATTGTTTAGTTTTATCTTAATGAATATGAGCAAAAATCTTAAAAGAAATCCATTAACAAGAAGAAATAACTGTAATTTTATTCTTTACTTCCTATTTTAACTAAATAGTTAAATTAGGAAAATGTAGCAATGAAAGACGGGAGTGAGGGAGGAGTAAGTTTCAGTTATTCTATTTTTCGATTATAACCCCTCTGTTTCAAATCTTTTTATCTGAATTCTTATTTTATTTCATAAGCCTTCCTAATTTGATATAATATTTTATTACATTAGAATTTAAATACTTGCACCCAGCGGAGCGTGTATATATTTGCTAATAATCTGAATGATTTGATTCGAGATATTGAGTTGAAAAAGTTTTATGCTGAGCTTTTAACACCAAGATTTGAAAAAGTTGAATCTTTTGAACAACCGCATCAGATTGTTGAACCCAAACAAATTATCAAACTATCGAGAGTTTCCGATACCTCACTCCAAAAAGTACAATTATAAAGACTGATTGTTTCAAGGAGTATTTCTGAACA
This sequence comes from Doryteuthis pealeii, assembly GCA_023376005.1. Lineage (NCBI taxonomy): Eukaryota > Metazoa > Mollusca > Cephalopoda > Myopsida > Loliginidae > Doryteuthis > Doryteuthis pealeii. The sequence continues at coordinate 17,542,404 of CM042148.1, forward strand.
AGACTAATCTTTATAAAACTATTCTGCTTAACGAATTTTGAGAAGTATTTCTGAAACAAGACTAATCTTTATAAAACTATTCTGCTTAACGAATTTTGAGAAGTATTTCTGAAACAATAATCTTTATAAAACTATTCTGCTTAACGATTTTGAGAGTATTTCTGAACAAGACTGATCTTATAAAACTATTCTGCTTAACGAATTTTGAGAAGTATTTCTGAAACAATAATGATCTCTATTCTGCTTAACGAATTTTGAGGAGTATTTCTGAACACTTTATAAAACTAAGCTTAACGAATTTCGAGGAGTATTTCTGAAACAATAATGATCTTTATAAAATCTGCTTAAGAATTTCGAGGAGTATTTCTGAAACAAGAATAATCTTTATAAAACTATTCTGCTCAAGGAATTTCCTCAAATTTCGTTTGTTGCTTTTTTTTTCAATTACTCAATGAAAGATATAAAAACATCTATTTTATGATTGATATTCCTTAGATTACTTTAAAAAGAAACCAACAAAAAACATTTCGATTCGAACAAAACCAGATTGTGTTTATTTCATCATGTACTTAATATTGAGTTTGAAAAGTCTTACACGACACAATCTAAATGCCGTAAAATGCATTTTAAAGTGAGCACATAGTTACTATAAAACATTGCACAAATAAAAAAAATCAAGCCTCTCTGCTGTGAAAAAAATCCATCATCCATTTCTGAGGGAAAAAATAAATACCTGGCTTTCCTTAAACATAGTAGTACATACGTATCTATCAGTGTGTACATACATGTATATACACGTTTGTACACGTGTTTTTGAAAGAGGCAAGATGAGAGAACGTATGTATAGTATTTAATATCTTTATTTGGAAGTTATAAAATAAAATCCATTCCTTTGGATATGTCTTTACGAAAAACTTATTCATTAATTTTCAGATTTCATAGTATGAATAAATGAAGATTGCTCGTCTTCTTGAAATAATGAAAGGTTGAATTTGCAAGTTTGAATTTCTTTCAATGAAAATGGATTTATCTTATGTTGTTTCAACAGCCTTAATAATGAAAAAAAAATTTGATTTTCAATTACTAATTTTAACTTAGACACAAAAACCATTTTGACTAAGCCAACAAAAATAAAAGATATTTGTAAGGGAAAGATCGAAATTATAGACCTTTTTTAAAATGGCAGGCTCTTATTGTATGCTAAAGTTTCGGTTATTTCCTATAAGTCTAACATAAACAAGGGGAACCACTCTTGACTAATAAATTATTTATTTATTTATTTATTGATCTACTAATAAAAAGAAGACGGGGTTAGGGTTAGGGTTTAAGGTTAGGGTTAGGGTTAGGGATAGGGTTTAGGGTTAGGGTTAGTTTAATGGGAAATAAATAAATAATTTTTCAGTAAAGAGTGGTTCCCCTTTTTTTATATTAAACACATTTTCTATGTACATGCATCCATGCATAATAACTCGAGTCTTTTTTTTATTGAACACTTGTTGTGACTTTTGTTAAGGGGATTCGAAAACCATTACAAAATGATGAATTTCAGATTTCAAATTTTTTTTAGTAGATAAAACCGGACTCAGATTTTATTGAAGTCCACTAAAAATACAAAATAAAACGAAGAAATGTGATATTTACAGTGATGCTGATATATTTTGATTTAGTGCGACCTGGGACGCCCATATTTACTTTGAATGAGTCCCGGGAAAAAATTTATGGGCCCCAACTAAAGCCGTCTAACTCCTACCTTGTAACATATCCTGTGTAATTTGTTTCTAATAAACTATTGAAAGGTATTTACAGTTAGCCTGAAATTAATATTTGTTTTCCCTATTTCTCAACTCTTTCTCTATGTCTCTTCCATAAACAACCCACATACACACTCACACTCACACACACACGCACACACACATAAACACACACACACACACGCACACATATATATATATATATATATATATATATATATATATATATATATATATATATATATGCAGGGTGGGGCATAATTCCAGTTTTAAATCAATTTTAAAATACATTATGTTGCTAATATAACTAATATATTTGTATAAAATCTATGAACTATGACCATATTAACTATTTTTCAGAACATTGAGAAAAAATGGAAATGGACTCTCTCGTCGATTTCGACACATGAGGGTTCATACAATGAACAACCTACACAGTGATGTTTTTATAGTGGTGAAGGCTAGTGTTGGACCATCCGCACTTTTTAGCACAGTCGATAGGAAAGAATTGGTGCACAAGGAATGCCACAAACCCAATCAACGACCGACCTCAGGATTTTTTAATTCAGAGTTTCCTTCTCCTAGACTGGTTACCTATCCAAGGCTAAAGAGTCCAGTCTGCCCTACTATTTTACCCATAGCTGGAGGGAGGATATATGGATTCATACCTTTCCCAAGGGTATCAGCGCTATGTGAAATTCAGAACATTACGTCATTAACAATTTGCAATGTACATAGAATTGAAAAGAAATTCATAATAGAGAAAAATGAAAAAAGGCTTGACTCCACTTGAGATATTTAAACTGCGGAAAAACTCTTAAGATCAATAGAATTTTAATCAAAAGAACAATTGATCGATTTAAGAAAGCTTCTTCGACCAAAGCCATATATATATATATATATATATAATATATATATATATATATATAATATATATGGGAGTAAATATGGAAATAAATCCGACAATATTAAGAAATTTGAAAAAACAAGTGTTCCAAAAATATGATGAATTTATTTATCGACGCTTAAACGTTTCGGTTTCTTTAAACCTTCATCAGGATATATTATGGGGTGAATAAATTGGTGGATGTTTAAAGAAACCGAAACGTTTAAGCGTCGATAAATAAATTCATCTTATTTTTGGAACACTTGTTTTCCAATTTCTTAATATATATATATATATATATATATATATATATATAATATATATATATATATATATATATATATATATATATAAGCACATAGACATATTTATTAACCCCTTCTCTTGATTAGGATGAGACACAAGGCCAGTTTCTTAAGCAGTGTGTAACAGGTTTGAATCCAGAGTTAACCGTGACAACCAGTCCGAGAGAATGTCTCGGACTGGTTGTCACGGTTAACGAGCCCGGTCTACCCTACTATTTACCCATAGATGGAGGGAGAATAGTTGGATGCATTCAGTTCCCAATGATATTCGTGCTATGTAAAATGCAAACAGCTTTATCCAGGATTTGAACTCATCTCACCATGTCCATTACACCAAATGCCTTCCATATATAGTGTGGGGATTTTTATACCCGGAAAAGCACTGTTTAAACCCTACGTTTTGTATGAGAATAAACCGTACTTCGAACGCAGCAAGGAGATGGATGCTGCTTTTGAAGAAAGGAGACAAACGACTTTTTATAGAACAAAATGTTTACTTTACATGTAAAACATAAAACAAATATCAAACAGGGGTATCAATATACATAAAATGAAACAACCAAACGAGTTTTAAAGAATGTTCATAGAGTCCAAAGGGAATACAAAGAGTTCAATGTGTTTGGTTGGTAAAAGATAGTTTAAGGAGAATTGAATGTAGTTAAAGGATTGGTCGCAGATAAAAAAGCCTGCGGAACTTAGCTAAAATCCCCGAGTTCTGTTACACGTAACCTGTTGAGCCCTGCAGAATGGGTTTTAGGTGTGCATTTGTCGCTCCAGCTTCTAACGAGGTGAAGGTACCGATTCGTCGCCGTCTGGGGGCTTTTAACGATACGGAACAAGTGTAGCTAGCCAATGCTAGAGGCAAAAAGAGGCCGAATTCTTCGAAGAACCCTCTTTATAGTGGGCATCATGTGACCCTAAGGGCTTATAGGGAATATGAAATGATGAGATGAAGAGAAATAAAAAAAAAACTCTTTCGAAGTATAGATGGAGACTTTTATGATCAGACCGTTAACTCTAGACGCCAGAGTCCAGACGCTCAGAACTTTTTATTTAATTTTAATTTTATTTTATTTTATTTAAATCCCCACAGGCTGCTGCTGGTGTCCAGTGAAAGAGGATCAAAGGAAATGGACATGGCGAACTTAGTTCAAATACTAGACAAGGTTGTTTGTATTTCACTTAGTGAATAATACAATTCGCTCCTCAAGAACACTTGTTGAAAGTGAGTGGGGAAAATAGGGCGTAATTCAAGAAGGTCCATGAGAAAAATGACAAAAGAAGCAGAAACATCACCGAGAACTATGTGAAGGATAGGTTGAGATGATCCGGGATGTAACCATATTATTTTCAAAAGAGACAGCTTCTTCCTGCAGCCACAATTGAAAAGAACTAAACTGCTATTGAGTTGAATCAAAGATGGCGTAATCCATTTACCAACCCCTCCGCACGAGCAGGATGTGACACAAGGTCAATTTCTTAAGCGGAGTTCAACAGGTTTGAATTAGAGTTTTCCTTCTCCTAGACTGGTTACCTAGCCATGGTTAAAGAACCCAGTCTGCCCTGCTATTTACCCATAGCTGGAGGGAGTGTAGGATTCATACCTTTCCCAAGGGTGTTAGCACTAAGTGAAATGCAATTACCACGTCCAGGATTTGAACTCGGGGCGACGAGACCATTTCCCATGACTTTAACCATTACACCACGCGCTTCCTACAAAGATGTCGTATATGCCGCTGTACAAGTATATACCTCTTATGAGTTGAATAATACTACTACTGTTCGTCTACAAGGAGAGGTGTGGCATTAAATCATCCACAAAGGTTGATATGCAATTAAACAAAGAAACCAAACCAACTATGGCTAAATGCTAGCAGGGCACCGAATTAAGATAATAATTTAGGAATAAAGTAAAAAGTAAAGTAAAGTCGACGGGGCGGCCTAAAGTCGGTATCAGCCATCCAGCGAGGGAGTCTATCCCCTTTTCAATAGCGCTAGACCAAGGAGATTGTTTTAGCGTCTGAGGTGGAGCGCCACACCTACCATCAGCTCCTTACTTTACCGCACAGATCCCTGTGCTACACATACGCTGAGTTGGCGAGGACCGGTATCGAACTAGGAACCTTGTGGTCTCTAGCCGAACGCTCTACCGACTGAGCTAACCCGTTTTTTATTTTAAAAACAAATTATTTTTGATCTTATAAAATCATCTTTCAACTTCAGCTCTAAAAAAGGACAAGTATTAAGACTTAAACATCATCTTTACAGATGAGAAGTTATTCGCGGTGCAGCAGTCTTACTATTACCATCAATATGTTGCCATATCAGTTCCAAAAGAGGCAGCTTCTTTCTGCAGCCACAATTGAAAAGAAGTCAACTGTTATTGAATTGA